>CM023823.1:1750000-1752500 GCA_013266295.2 Branchiostoma floridae x Branchiostoma japonicum
CATTACCCGACTTTACCGGCATGTCTACTAAACGCTACCGATATGTCTACTAAACGCTACCAAAATAGCCCCCTACCATATATCGTAAACCTGTTAAACGCCGGCATGTAGATAATTAATTGGTATCTTTTAAATATGTATTGTTCTGTTCACCGTCAAGTTTTAGCCTGTTTTTTAAATATCAAGTTGTTGAAATTTGTACATGTATACTGCTATGTAATATGGACTCGCAATTCAGCTTTCAGCTGCGATGAGTTTGTATGAATAATGATAATAATAAATAAACCATTCATATTTACTACCATTGGTAAATCCAACTTTTCCTGCTGTGGAAATAACGCAAAAAAGCCAAGCAGAGAAACAACGTGACGGATCGAGAAAGCGCAGAGCATCACGCGGATATGATGAAATGAACCGTAATTTCTGACACGTGTCAGATCACTGCGATATTTTCTGCCACAATCGCTCGCTACATTGTAGCAGCTCGTCTCGCGGGAATGAAATCATATTAATAGAGGTCAGAGGTCGGTTGTGTGCGTTGTTACGGCGCGGCTGCCGCTTTCAGCCGTGCGAAATGGGCCGAAGAGGTGACCTTGCAGCAGCGGGGGGAACCATCGCGATACAGGGCCATTAGTGCGCGGGCACGCACGGTACAACAACGCACTGTCACGGGTACAGGGCTGTGAAATGGGTCAGACATAGAAAATAGATACACAAAATATAGATAAATATAGATAAATACATAAATAAATACATACACATATGACGATACATTCTTATATACATCCATACAAAATAGATATTAATTAAATACATACAGATATGACAATAGATCCTTACATACATACATCCAAAATAGATACACATATGACGATAGATTTTTACATACATCCATAAAAAATAGCTAAATAGGTACACATACAAGCATTGATACTTAGATACATCCATACAAAATAGACAAATAACAGGTTTAGTACAGTTTACAACTCCTTGCAACAGCGGGGGAACCATCGCGATACAGGGCCATTAGTGCGCGGGCACGCACGGTACAGCCTGCACTGTCACGGGTATAGGGCTGTGAAATGGGTCAGACTTAGAAAATAAATACATACATACACATATGACGATAGATTTTTACATACATCCATACAAAATAGATAAACACATGCACATAAGACAACACATCCTTACATACAACCATACAAAATAGATAAATGCATACACAGTTGACAGTACATACATACATACATACATACATACATACATACATACATGCATACATGCATGTATACATACAAAATACATTGTATACATAGCAATACATACCCATCTACTAATTGAAATATACATAATTATATTGAAATATAATTATATTGAAAAATAATATATCCATTCATAAACGGTGTAGCGCATTTAGGTTTACAAGGATAACTAAACGTTCACGGTGACATGAAATCGCTTTACGTTACGCGTATAGTTAAGAGTATTCATATTCTGGGAGAAATATACACTGTAGAGTATTTACATTCATTCATTCATTCAATCATTTATTCATTCATTCACATGACAACAGATCCCACCACACACGTACGAACGTATGAGTTGTAGCGTGTGAAATTCACCCAGTAATGGAGGAAAAATGCTGACATGAGCGCTGAAAGTTGCTTCTTTCAAATCGATGGATGGATTTTTCACGGGGAGGATTTATCCAGACCGTCTGACACTAGGGAGACTGAATATTGAATATCCGTTCGACTGAAATACTAACCTACACCTACCAGACGTATCAACGGGCAACTTAGTATCCTCATTATCTGATCAATCTTTACTACAAAATCAATGGAGCAGAATAAATGAACGTAATGATATCCCAACGCAGTTACGGTACTATAACGTCATCTATAGTCTAAAAGTGGACTACATGTAGAACCCATCTTTTACAATGATCACAATCTTCGAATAGAATCATCAGAATTTTTATCTGCTTTAATATGAAATGTGTATATAAACGTATCTATTTATCTATCTATATATGGATGAGATAGAGGGAGAAAGAGAGAATTTTCTGAGCATGCATACACCAAAGCAATGCATGCCCCATTCCAATCACGTTTTTTTAAATGTCCCAAATTAGCCGTTACTCCAACATAGCTTCCGAAAATGCTCCATTTCATGGACACGCCGCTATATCAAGAGAAGAGTTGGCTCTACAAAGCCGTTAACTAAAGTTGCTTCTCAGCCCCATTCCTGCTGTTATAGCCTCCTTGGGAGTAGCCGTACTGTGATGTCAAACTGAGCGGTTTGTACACACATGGCCGGGCGGTGTTCACACGTCAGGCTGTATCACTTACACGTGAGCAGTCAGTTCATCTCTAACACTGCACGAAAATGTGGATCTACCAATGGTAGTAAATGCCAGTAAAGTCGGGTAATGTTCACTTTGTAAACAGTATCGAATCTAACAATTGTAGGAAGTAAAAGGTAAGTCCGGTAATTTAAT
>CM023823.1:2355000-2812500 GCA_013266295.2 Branchiostoma floridae x Branchiostoma japonicum
GGAAGTGGGTCTAAAATACCAAGCCAGGTGTATTGGCTCTATTACCTTTCTTATTACCTTTGCCAAGATGTCAAGACCCACGTTTTCTGGTCTGTCTATCTGTCTGTCTGGCTGTCTGTTTGTGAACGGCTTAATTCGAGAGGGTATGGATGGATTTGTCATGATATTTGGTATGTGGGTAGGTGTTGGCAAATAAAGAAATGGTTATATTTTGGGCAACCTGGCAGCTTTCTAATGTACTGCAGCAGGACTTCTAGTTTTCATACCTCATGTTCTGGACATGCTATCGTCATGAAATTTTTAATGGTAGATAGCTCTTAGGCTCGTGAAGAAGTGACATGACTTTTGGCCTCCGAGCAGTTGTTTGGGGAACTGCAGGGGCCAATTTTGTTTGAGATTTGAAGAGGTTCCCATGTTTTTGTCGAAACTTTTATTTTTTTTCCCATTTTCAATTCCAAATGGATTTTTAAAAAACTTCTCATGTTGCAAATTAGTCTCTTTTTTTTTGCATTATGAAATAATGGACCTAGTAGCAGCTTCTAATTACTACTTCAAAGTATGGGCAACTCCGAAGCTTTCCAGATCTAAGGTTTTAGATCAATATTTACCAGCAAAATTAATATTTTGGCCAAATGTCTTCCTGTATAATTATAAAGATCCCTGTTACTCTTTAAGATACATGTATATAATTCACTCAGTTTTGATAACCAAACTTTCAATGACAAACACAAATTTATGCGTTAATAGTGTTGATAAATTCATGTGGACTGCAAAAAAAATATACAACTTTTTCATTATAAAGACATTTTTCCATTGTAAGTCTATAAGAATATCAAGAAAATGTTACCGTAATGACATTGTCTGTGCATTCAAACTTGGTACAACAGATAACATCAATGATGAAATTTGCAAATGTTCTATGGGGGGCAAAAACCAACCATGTCACTTTATCTTCCAAAAAATTATAAAAAGAAAGTACCGAAACCAAAATTTGCCATCCACACACAACAAATAGGTCTTGATCTATCATTTAACAGTGTATACATCTGAAATAAACGCTTTACAACCAAAAAGACTACCCCGAAGACACCATTTTAGCATTCAGACAAGGCAAGACTGGTTACTAAGGCCCTGTACTGAGTACTATTGTAAGGTATAGGCACAGAATTTTGATACAACAAAAATCATCTGGCAGAGTACACTAGGTTAAAAAAACAGGCTTTTTTTCTCAAAAAGAACAACCACTTCAAAAAATAAGAAAAGACAGTCTGCATTTATTGCAAAATTGTTCCTCCATTGTTTTTGCATGAATAAAAACACAAGCAGAGGGTTTGGGTCGTGACTGCTTTCTGCATGTCAATTCTGTAAAATAATCTGACTGCACTTTTGTGGTCATCAAATCTTGCCTGTAATTTTCTCAAAGATCTTAGAATGATGAAAACATAAATACAACACAAAAAGTACCCAAGACTACCTTTCCTTTGTTGTGATTTCAAGCAAGGTCACACATATCTGTTACCTTTACAAATTCAGCTGCAATAGTGAAACAACCAACATGGATCTAACATACACGTATGTATGCACTCTACTAAAGCACAAGTGATATAATTTCAGCATACTAAAACTGTTTTCTGATGTCTCAACACCACATTGTACCATATTCTTACACTTGTAGGTGTGTCTGAAGTCTACAACAGTTATCTAGGACCAAACCCCAGTAACCAAACAAAGACAAACAGCCTTTCCATAGTGTAAATATGTGTCCACAAAGAAGACTTTTATTCATCCATTCACATTGTTCCAGCAAGCAGGCCATCTGAAACCATAAGTTAATTCTGCAACCGTTTTAGTTTGCCATGATGAAGGAAAGAACCTATCCAATTGTCCTAGACCACTGTAGGAAAAGAGGGTCAAGCTTTTCCAACTCATAGGCAAGCCTGTAAGTTCTTTTTAAATTAGATTCAAAACCATCATTTTCTAACAAAATAAACCTTCTAGTTCTACTAAATTTCAAGAATCTTCCATCAAAATGCACCTAAACAAATTGCCCTAGAAGACAGATCACTATAGAGGCTGCAGAGAGAGGTAGAAAGGCCCTGCCTGGCCGCCCCTTCCTAGCCAGCCTCCATCCTGTAAACAACATGTCCTACGTGACCTCTGCTGTATCTGCAATGCGACAATCCAGGGGCCCACGATGGGAAAATTTTCAACACGCAAGAAAAAGAGCCTTTACCGAAAAATCTACCATATTCTTCTTAAGATTGCTGCTAGAAACTCGGTGTCTGTACCCTAGAGGACACCCTGGTCGGTGTGTACCAGTTACTGTGGTAAAATTTTGGTGAAAATGGCCACAAAAAAGGTTTTTCCATATGGACAATATGGCTTTTGTGTACATACTATAAGCATATGAGCTGCAGAGGCTCTTTACAAAATATACTCCCTGTTTTACAAACACATATTTTACAGATTACAGATTGTCGACAATGTCTACTGCCTAGGTAACAGACTGACCATCCACAGATGGTCTAGAAGGAGGCAACAACACAAGCTGAAGCAGATACAAGTCCTAGGATGGAGGAAAGGCTTTGGCTTCAAGCCAAAACTCCTTTTCCAGTTACTTATCATCTTCAACAAATTTGTAACGAAATATTCTACCTATAAACACAAAGTTAGGGACTTCATTGCCAAGCAGGACTCCTGTCTGACAAGACTGTCTTGTGAAGTAAGACACCAAACCCAAAAAAACAAGCTATTTACATCTATATAAAGTACAAGAAATGGACAAAATTACACATATAAAAACACAACAGCTAGATAAAACCTATACTACAAGAACAGTAGACCAGAATGGGCCCAAGCTGAGCCAGTGCTAGTCTGTTGTCTGTGCCCTAAGACCAGTCCTGCTCCACCCTATGTGCCTGGGCTAACCCCTCACACCGGGCCTCTCTTCTAGAACATGATGTCATCGCTGAAACATTCCAAGATGGCTGACTATGTCCAGATATACTCTATCACCAAAAGCCTTAGGAACAGTAGAACGATACATGTATTATGATGACTCCATTGAAACAAGGAGACCCAAACACCAACATGTAGGCATCGGGTGGTCTAGGACAGACACAACTCAGAGAAGACATAGAAAAATCTGACATGCATGTACTGTAGTGTATGTGACTTGAATCTAAATTACATAACATAACATAGACAGCAAGTGCACCTCACCGAAATGCCTCCAACCTTTCATAAAGTTTCAAACCTACAAAACAACCATGTGGTAAAACTTTGATTCTTGGTATGGACGAAGATACAACTTTCCCAAAGTTAAAAGTTTACAACAGATCTAGAGTAAGCAGTTTCCCCATATTCCCATACTCTAGGTTCTTTATTTGTCAGTTTTTAGAATATTTTTTAACTTATCTATAAATGTCCATACCAAAACATCACAAATGCTGTTGAAATGCATTGTCGACAACAAGCCTCACGTCAGACTTTTCAATGGAAAAGTCTGGTCAGTCTGGTGTCTTGATGTAATGGTACCTCAACGGTAGCTTTTCACTATGTAAAAAAGTAATGTAAATTGTTTTCTCAATAGCTGACATAAGTGACACAAACAAATTAAAATAAAAGGCCAAAAATAACCTCTGCAAACTTCAAGATATACATATAGACCCTGTCTACTAGCTGTGCAGTGTCCATGCTGTTGCCAAAAGAAAAGTGTACAAAAGCACATTGACAACTACACCTGCTAAAAAGTACAATATCATGGTAGCATACTGGTCCCCAATTCCCTTCTAACTCCAGAAAAACATTGCAAAGTTCTAGGTTGCCATATTGTATTCAACACCTATTGATACACAGCAATGACCCACGACATGAAACCTGTGGCACAACGTTCTATTGGAGTACAATCGCTTCCAGAGCTGTGGAAGGGTCTTTCATTGCAGATGCTGCAACGTTGACTTTGCATCTCAATAAAGCAAGAGTAACTCTCATGAAAAATTGTTGAAAATGAAAAGCTGACTTTCTGCCTGGATAAAAACAGGTGTCAGACATGTGTCTATCACCAAGACCACTCTCTTTCAGAATCAGAGCCAAGAACGGGCGTAGAATAGTTTCCAAATCGATCCTATCCTTACCAGAATGTGGTCACTAGATGTACAACAAACCTTCATTTCCAGCAATATTCACATGGCTTACTTGCATCTGTAGGTCTAATGATTTAGTGCAAATTGGAAAAGTGACTAAGACTGGCAAAAAGGGCAGTCTTCGTGTCCTGTATCAAACTTTCAAACAGGTTCACAAAAATTTGTTCTTGTTTCACCTATAAACTCGAGTGTGTTTTCAAGCAAGTGTATTTCAGGAACACTTCATGTAAAAATATTTTCTCAACTTTTGTATAAAGACATAAATGACAGCATTATCTATATGTGTATGAGGGGGTGTGTTCTTGTGTAGGGTGGGAGGGGGGCAATAACATGTGTGAAAGGTAATGCATAGAAAAAAGTTCTATTCAAATATAAAACAGCTATACAAGATGCTTCTTTATGCGGTATTACAAATCCCTGATAATATACGTGCACAGAAATGCTGATATTGTCTGAAATGGTCTGTAACGTGGGCATGAATGTTACCATACAGGACCTGAAAAGTTTCAGAAACAGACCAGAAAGAACATGGCCATACTTAACAACACATAAATGTTCTAGTTTACTTATTCAGCTCTTGGTATATTTCACTACCATATGCCACAACAGTGGGCAAAATTCGCCTTATTTAAGGTTAACTTTTTCACGTAAAGTGGCTGTATGTTTCGTGTACAACCAGTCAACTTCATTCCCGACAACATACATGGACTGGCCGCTACTTTTACCCGGTAAAAAAACGGCAAAGACGGCTAAAAAGAGGTAGGTTTTGGCGGTGAAAAGGTGGGAAGAAATACCTTGAGTCTCCACTCTCGGCCGAGGACTGCTGTTCCCTGGAGTTGTCGCCGTTTTCTAACGTGTAAGAAGGGATGTTCTGGGGTTGGGACGACTTGCTGGACCCAGTGTCGGGGCTCTGGAAAGTCGTCGAAATGTCGGGACTGAGAAAGTTGCTGCCGAACTCGGCTTCTGGCAAGCCCTCGACGGTGGTCAGGGACGGTGACGCAGTTGGAATGAGAGGCTGAGTGTGCCCGCCGACCCGCTCAACGCCGGCTCCGTAAGAAAAAGAACCAAACTGTGGGGAAAAAATAAGGGTTTTTGGTCAGGTTGTTGTCGAGAAAACTTGCATCCTATTCGTCGGAACACATAAAGCTTTCCACCGCGAGAACACTGCCACATGTGCTGAAAATAACTACAAAAATGCCAACTATTTGTCCAAGAATTCGAGAAAAACAAGCACGTGGGGGTCTTCCAAACGCTTTGCAACTGCTTGGTGTACACAAAAATGCAATTTGAGCGTGGAAAACGGGGTATAAAAGGGGGAGTGCCCAACCTGTTCCATCACTTGACTGAGAGGCGATGGCGCTCGCCCCTCATGTGAGCCAGTAGAGGTCGACTCGGCGTACGAAGAACTGAGAATTTCCGGCGGCTTATTGATCCTAAACCTGTAAATGAGGTACAAAACAACCTTTAGTGAAACTACGATGCAACTGTGGACGATTATAGACCGCGCGAGGCCGAAAGGACGTCCTTTTCCGCAGATTTTCCCACGAAACGGCCCGTGCAGACAAGATGTCGTTTGGGCTTTGAGCACCCGAAACAACAAAAAATCGCCGCGCTATTTCGCCCTTTTCTTGCCAACTAGATCATTTACAACGGCACAGAAACGCTCTCTAAAAACTCTAAATCCCCTTCCTTCGACACAAGGACGCACGGGCCAACAGCAGTCTCATGTGCTGGGCAATTTCGAAAAAAATGTACCCACTCGGATATTTTGCCCGCGTTCGGTCGCCATATTTGCTTCTTCCTCCCGCAGTGTCCGCGCGCAAGGGCTTGTGGGTAGAGTTAATTGATCCACCTGAACAGATCCAGGTGCGACAGGTGTGCGGGTTTCAGGTGATTTCTGAACAATAACAGACAATACAAAACACACAAACATTTACAATGCGTTATACAAACTCATATCATGGACATGACAAAGTATGAGTTACCGCGAAATCAAATAAGGGTGTAAAACTGAATAGGGGTGCAGAAACTAAAAATAAGTAAAATGAAACATTTAAAGTTTGACTTTAAAATCGCACTTGCTTTATAAACATTGATTATCTTGACAATCTAAAATTTGTTGTGCCATGGAAATGACGTGCGAATCGATATATCTCCTGTTCTGAGCATTGATTTGTTGTCGCCTGAATAATTGATGTACTAATACCCGGATGACGTTGGCGCGTGATTCGGGGGTTTAATTTTTCCTCTGCAGTTTAGTCATTAATCGCTAGGAGCGCAATTTTTAGCTTCGTAACATTTTCATGTTTGGTTATGCAGCGTTCGGTTTAGTTTTAGCAACACAGCTGACATAATTGATATCGACAACAATATCATGTAAAATATAGGTGAGAAAAAATGTTTCATTTCTGAAATGATGTTGTTTAGCATTGCGTGTTAGGTCTATAGTCCTTAACTCGCTGACTTGTCCCAACAGATGTCACCGTAGTGTAGTGGTTATCACGTGCGCCTCACACGCGCAAGGTCCCCGGTTCGATCCCGGGCGGTGACAATGTCTTTTTATCAAATTAAACAACTTTTTTTTATTTATTTTAATGATCATGAGTATTTTGCACGGTACTACCATACTTATATTGCTTTTTATCAAATCAAACAACTTGATCTCGGGAATTTTGCATGGTACTACCGTTTATTTTGCGCGAGTGTAAAACGTGTACTCGTATAATACTCTATGTCCTAGCAGAGGTTTTGGTTTTGGCTTATTTTTGACGTGTTTTTAGGCGTTTTTATCGGACTTTCTTTATTTGTACTGGTATCTTTTTTTTTACGCCAGACCAAATGGTAACTGTCTGGCAAATGGATACTGCCTGGCCAAATTGTAACTGTAATTGTAACCTCAAGGCGAAACCTTCTCTCCCCGGCAAACTCCCTTGGCTGCAAACCGTCCCTCCGCGACATAACTCCCGTCGGTCGCCGAAAAAAATAACGCCGCTCACAAGTCTGCGAAGGAGGCTAGCCAAATTGATACTGTCTTTGCAGCCACCATAAGACCTGCTTGGAGATTATCTTTTTATACGATCATAGGAATTTTGCATGGTACTACCATGGTACTACCGTTCAAGTAATGCTTTTTTTTGCGAACGTCAAGCGTGTACTAGTATTCAGTGTGCTTTCAGTAAAAAGAAACACTTCAATTTCAATTTGCTGTTGTGGCCTATGCATGTTCTCAGGGTTTCAATTGATCGCTAATCCCTCTGTAGCATTGTGATCTTTGTCCTACTGTTATTGTCACAATACCTATACAATGTATCTTTATTCGCCTCTTTTTCCAGGAGGTTGACTTGAAATGGCAAAGAGAAATTTATATTCTTTACATCTTTTGATTAACCTTAATAACCAATCTTTCATCCATTACTAATTACTTACAAGTACTAAGCGGTAGGAAGCCAAATATAAGTGTATATTAGATGTCTTTATGTATATGTGTATGTTTGTAAACGTGCGTGTGGCAATAAAGGTCTTCATTCATTTATTCATTCATTTCATCATGATTTCTTCACAGGAGACCATTTTCTTAATTTTTGTAGCCTCTACCAGGCTTCGGGAGGCGACTGGAAAGAGTAGATAGAAGAAATTGGCCAAATACTGAAATAGATAGATAACACGCCAGGGGAGTTGGTCCGCGAGAAAGTACCCGGGTGCGACAAACTGTACTCTCTCGCGGACCAACTCCCCTGGCGTGTTATCTGTCTATTTGGCCAATTTCTACTCTTTCCAGCCGCTTTCCGAAGCCTGGTAGAGGCTAAATGTTTTTGCTCTATAGAGTGCCAGTAAGGGATATACGTGTTCGCTTTGTCATAAAGAAAATAACATCGTGACATCAAGGTGGCCGACAGGAAGCGTCAGTTACGTCTCACGGTCGCCAACAAAAAGGTCCCCGTGAGATAATTATCCAATCAATTAGGCAAAGCCGTTCGCCAATTAACACCCGATTGATCCCTGAGAAAAAGGGACGATGGCAGCTCATTGTGGAACGGTGCTGTTTCATTATCACTTGTTTTTATATGAAAACACAGAGCTGCGAAAACACCACACAGTGCACACATATGTCAGAGCGTTTGGAAAGAAGACACTGGCACAAAGAACACCACCCTAGTCAGACGTCTCAGGTAGATTTCATTCTCTTCCAAGCTTCGCGGCCGTGGAGTTCCTGACCCTAGAAAAGTTATAGTTGCTGCTTGGTTACTCTCCAAAGCTACTCTCCAAGCACAGGTTTAGACTTCAGCTAATTTTTGACGTCTTTTTAGGCGTCTTTACTGCGGGCTTTCTTTTTTTTTTGCCAGCCAAACGTATTGGACACTGCCCTGCCAGTTTGATACTGTCTTGCCAATTTGATACGTACTGTCTTGTAGTCACCAAAAGATCTGCTTGGACTAAGTTGGAGCCTTGTTATTCCACTGGAAAGTCGCAGTTGTTGCTGAGAGTGTGTGAGGTGAACACCATGGCCGTCCCTAACGCCTGGACCGCGCCGCTAGTCTTACCGGGCCCACGCGGTGACGCCCGCCCTGGGTCCGGAGCGGGGAGTGCCGAGAGCGTCGCGTCGCTGTCACCTGAGCCGGAGTCGAACTCCGACGACCTGGCGGAGACGCCCGACAGCACCACGTCAGACGCGTCCTCCTCTTCAGAGGAAAAAGGAGAGGTGAGGGTTTTATAGTTATGTTTTCGAAGTTTCGTGCAGTTCAAGTTCATGTACTGCATCTGTGAACTTATTACTTTTCTAAATTTTTGGTCCTGATAAACGGAAGAAGTGGACATAGGAGAATAGACCATATGGCAGGTCATAAAGTAGGTCGACGTGCGTTTTGTTACATAGTTCAAGCGTTCTGCGAGAGCTAACAATACCCTTATACAAGGAGGTTATAGCCTTATACAAGGAGGTTATTGTGGACTATAACTGCCTTATGCAAACAGGCCCCAGGCAGGTTTTCCATTCTAGAGGTTCCACAGTTCTATATTCACGATATAGCAAATTCCAAGCCAAATAAAAATTGCAGCACAAAATCTAACTCCCTGTATTTTCTGTGTTCTAATTAAAAAATATGTCTTGATTTAATTTAGGTAGTAGTGATCTAGGGTATAACTAGCGTATATAAGATTGTCTTTTATCATTTTAAGTACATGTATTAGCAATCTGACTCTGTGGATGTGTATTGAGATGTGTACTGTGTGTGTTTTGACTGCACTATTGTTCGACACTTTACGATGTGTATTGTAATGTTTGTTTGAATCAAGGAGTTGAAATCTATAGAAAAGGCTGCTGAGAAAAAAAAGAAACCATGTTGGCTGTTAGAATTTTGAAAGATTCGGGCTAAAGGCCGTGAATATCAAGCACAGTTATCCCACGGACGAAGTAATGTTTAATTCTAATTTTCGATACAAACATCCACAAAGGATAATCTCTAAATAGATGTGTTACTTTGGCAGACAATGAAGCTCACCTTTCTTTCCCTTCAGTTCTCTACAAAAAGCTTTGGTTTTTTTACAGTTTGCAAGCTGCATAAAAATCAAAAGAACACTTCAAAATATCAAGATTCAAAGTATAAATTGGAACTCATGTTCTCAAGTCTTTCGAATAATTCCTTGTTCTCACCGGAATTTTTTTTTTCACAGCGTATGTGCTAGGTACAGAAGGCCAAATATGTGTGGAGTAGCAAAGTTTTTTTTTTTAACCTGTATCAGGATCAAAAGAATACTTCAGAATATCGAGGTTCAACGTATGAATTGTTCTTCAAGTTCTTTTCTAAACCTTTCTAATATCATATGATTATTCTCAGGACAGCGACGCGAAACCTCCCTACTCGTACATCGCTCTGATCGTGATGGCGTTACGCAGCTCGCCGCTAGGGGCGCTGCCGCTGACGGGGATCTACGCCTTTATCGAGCGGACTTTTCCGTACTTCCAGCGGAACAAGCGGCGCTGGCAGAACTCCATCAGACACAACCTCTCGCTAAACGACTGCTTCGTCAAGGTAAGAATAAGTGAAGAATGGACGGACATTTAGGTAAAACATTCTCACCTAAGAAAAGCTTCTTCAGACACTTATAGGATCGTGGATGACCACCCATCACACTTGGTCTTTTCAAGGAGGTTGGTCTTTTCGACAAGTGTGGTTGGTTCTTTAACATGCTCGAGTTGTGGCTCTCCTCAAACACGTGACCTCCGAACCGAAGCTAGGTATTCATTTTCAGCCATTAACATTCACCTGAGTCGAGTGAGTAGATAGGTGTAAAGTGCCGGCCAGGGATTCGACCCCAAAACCTCCAGATTTTAAGTCAACAACTTACCACAAGACCACCTCGGTTCTTTCTACACTTTCTGACACCTTTAATCCCCTTGAGTTTGCTTGGTTCTTCATATTCTGACAATAGCTGTTTGGTTTCCCGTTCATCCCGTGCAGGTGCCACGGTCCTGTGAACAGCCCGGGAAGGGCGGACTGTGGGCGCTCCACCCAGACTGCGGCAACATGTTCGCCAAGGGAAGCTACTTACGGCGTTCGGCACGCTTCAGGTGGGGCAACGGAGTATCTGTACAGACTTTGCGCGGGAATAGTCATTGTTTCATAGACTTGAGAAACCTTGGTATTATTGTGTGTGTGTGAGTGTGTGTGTGGGTGTGTGTGTGTGTGTGTGTGTGTGTGTGGGTGTGTTTGCACGCGCATCATGTGTGTGTTTGCTTGCTTGTGTGTCCTTACAATCAGTTGAGTGACAGCACGTGGGTGGGGAATTTTCTGACCACAAAAGGTAAGACACAGGAAGTTAGGTCCCAGATTCTGAGCTTCCTTTAAAAAGCAGGGATACATCGTATTCATTTAACAATTTGAAGGCTCATAGAGCTGTAATGTCATGTAGAAAATGCTTGTATTTCATTTGTTCTTTTTCGTACTCTGCTTCCTTTAAACATACAGAAGCTCCAAAACAGAAGAGTCGCAGGACGGACGGGCTCTGTACTCGCTCATGCACCCGCTCTTCAGAGCGTCTCCCTACGGTAACCCCCTGGGTAAGGCCGCTCCAGAAGTTCGAAACGTTCGCTACACAGACACTACCAACGCAACAAGGGCGGAAGAACCAAGAAGACCGTCGTCTACAGCACCACAGAGCAACATTAACACTGGTACCCTACCCAGCTTGGTCCCAGGGTCCTGTACGCGGAGCTATGGGAACGAGATGTCATCCCCGGCATCCTCATCCGTTGCGGAGCATGTCGGTGGCAGTTCCACCCTGTCGCCGCCAGGGGTCGCTCCGTACCGCCCTGTGTCCGCGCCTTTCCCGCCAGTCATCCCCCCGGCTCTGATGCCGGTGTCGCCCCCCGTCAGAGTACCGTCGCCCTACCTGCCGGGGTACCCCTACTGTTACGGGTATCCCTTCTTAGTGCCTCTACCGTCGCTCCGGCAGTGAAAAATGTATATACGTCGCCCTATACATGTATGTATTCAAGACCCCCTTTCGATCAGACACGGCAATCGCCAAAATTGGATTTGCGTGACCCTTGATTTTACCGTAGATATAGATATCCCTACTGTTACGGGTATCCTTTCTTAGTGACGCTACCGTCTATTCGGCAGTGAAAAATGTATATAAGTCGACACAAGACCCCCATGCTTTCCATTAGACACAGCAATCTCTGGGCGACCATACAGCGACCAAAATTTTGGATGTGTGTGACCCCGTCTTGATTTTATAATTATTAGATCCCAGTTGTTACGGGTATCCCTTCCTGGTGCCGCCACCGTCTCTTCGGCAGTGCAAAATGTACAGAAGTGAATGTGAATCCTCCTAGTAGACAGCGATCGCTGAGCGACGGTACAGCGACCAAAGTTTGGATTTGTGTGACCCTTGATTTTATAATCGATATCCCTGCTGTTACGGGTATTCCTTCCTGGTGCCTCTACCGTCTCTACGACAGTGAAAAATGTACATAAGTCGACACAAGACCTCCTTTCCACTAGACGGCGATTGCTGTGTGACCCTGTCTTGATTTTATAATTATTAGATCCCAGTTGTTTCGGGTATCCCTTCCTGGTGCCGCTACCGTCGCTCCAGCAGTGAACATGTACAAAAGTGAACGTTAAGCCCCTGTCAAACATTGAGGACCTTCCCCGACGTTGCTCCCGACCACTGTCCAACCAAGGTCGGCACTGGGTTGGAACCACCAACTAAACAATATGTAAATATTATGTAGTTTATAGATTCCAGTTCTTTCTATGGCAGTACTAGTAGCGCTCTGACCATATTTCTGTCAGATATGAAATCTGTCAGTTTTTCAACTTTTTTGTCAGACCCCCCATGCTCACCCTCAGTAATTGAAAAGATGCATTTGAAGATCAACAATTTTAGAAATAGGGTATTTGTATAGTATGATATCTGTAAAACCATCGGAATTGTAACTTTGGATGATTTGTATGATTAGTATGTGACTTGTAGTTAAATCTGTGTTTTAAATTTCCTTCAAATCCAGGTAAATACAATAAAGCCTGCACGTGTTTGTAAGTGTGAGCGAGCCTTGAGTCCCACGTACTTTGTACCTGGTCAGAACACCTAACCTTACCTACTACAGATAACGGTGTATGATTAACTATTACACCGCCACTTATGGTAACATTAGTACTTATCGCAACACTTGTGGCAACAACACGCATATTCAGCACAGCAAGCACTGATAATGCCAAGACTGCAAAAATGCCATTCATTGTTCTGATATACAATACATGAATATTTTTTTAAAGTTCATAGCGTACTCGTATATTGTATGACATTTGTAGAACCAACGGCATTGTGACATTGTATGGTATGTTAGTATGTGCGTTGTGTTTTAAATTTCCCTTTAAATCCGAGTAAATATGACAAAGATGCACGTGTCTGGGGACTGTATGAGCTTTATTCTCACAAACTTTCGACCGAATCTTAACAAATGTGTGGCGCAGAATGGCAGACTGGTTAGGCTAGTGAACACGAGATCTAGAGGTCACGGGTTCGATTCCTAGCTAAGCGTTGTATATTCAGGAAAGGCACTTTCCACCCAGATGTAAAATGGGTACCTGACTTCGGTTGGGGAGGTTAAAGGCGGTGGAAGGAGAGGGATGGGCTCCGCCTTCCAATACCGTACCCTAGACACAGTGGACTAACAACCCACTGCCCCTACAGTCTCAACAAGGCTATGAGACCTTTACCTTTACCTTTACCTTACCAAAGCAAATACTGCTGATACCATTGTGTAAATAGTCTAGTATAAATAGTCACCACATGTCCTATAGTGGTGCCACTCTCTGGCAGTCAAGATTGGACAAGAAACGGGGGTGCTATCAGAACTGGAATAAACATCGTGATAGCAGTTATACAATCTTGTTTGGTTATGTTACACAATCATGGAAAATGGCGCGAAAGTACTGATTATGATGGATGCTAGACTGTGTTTAGGCCCTACACACCCCTAGTCTCCAAGCAGATCTTTTGGTGGCTGCAAGACAGTATCAAATTGGCAGGGCAGTATACAATACGCCACCGTAGTTTGGATACGAAAATAAGATACCAGTACAACAAAGAAAGTCCGATAAAAACTCCTAAAACACGTCAAAATAAGCCTAAACCTCTGCTTGGAGAGTAACACACACCATCTCCCCGTCTCCATGGCCAACATGCCCCCAAGGAAATTTTGCCACAGCTCTCCCTGAGCAGGGCCTGAGTATACCCCGGACCGAGGGCTACCAAAGTTTGTGCGGAGTTTTGAACCTCACACAATATAAGAAATAGCTACTTTCCAAGTGAAAAACATAATAAGTTGGTGCAGGTAGGATTTGATACGAAGCTAGACAGACTACAACGCCCAAGGCAGACTGAATTGTCATCAGGGCAGCTAGCAGAAACACAGAAGAATGTCGCAACCTCCCCAATCAACCTCTGCTTGGAGAGTAACTAAAGGAAGAAACATATAAGTTAGTGCCGGTAAGGTTTGACGCGAAGACTACAGCGTAACGCTCCAAGTATTAAAGTATCCCGACATTATAGACAGGGATAGGTGAGGTGAGGTGATAGACAGGTCATGAGGTAATAAATTAAGCACCCTGGGAGGCAGAAACAAAAGGACAGTCGGACGTTCTGCCCTGATAAACTGCTTGACCAGGTCAAAACAAGTATTGCCTTTGTCGACAGCCATAGCAGAAATATGTTGGTGTGTAAGAACAATTGCAATAATACCTTAGCCTGAATCATGCGTCGTATTAACAATCTCCAAGGTGGCAAAGTCGAATTGTCAACAGGGTGCGCATCCAATCGGTTGGATTGTCTGTCAGAAATCGGTGCATAGAAGAAGGTCACAATATTCCCGATCAACCTCTGCTTGGAGAGTACCTGTGTTGCGACTTGTGTTTAAACGTATGTAAACTTCAACTGTCCTTTGAACCCTGTTTAACAAGTTAACGTTACATGTCCATCTTGGCAGATAGAAAGGGATAATAACTGTTATCAGAACAGGAAAATATTATGTGGATTTAGGCATAAGAAATCCCAGCTTCTAACTGGTTGGGGCTGCGTTTTAAAACGCACATGTTCGAAAGTGTGAGCCAGCTAGAGCCAGCCTAGCCCCACGTACTTTGCACCGAATCAGAACATATAATACAGATAACGTTGTATGATTAAGCATTACACGGTCACTTATGGTATTTAATTAAACACTTGTGGTAACAATACGCATATTTAGCATTCGAATAATGCAGAAATCTCCTTCATTTTACAGATATGTGTTCCTTTAAGTTCATATTTAAACATATTGCACGAACGAACACAGTATCTTTGTAGAATTTTTAGAATGTTTGGAATGTTATAATGAAGGCATTGCCGCATTGATAAACGATATGGGCGAGGCCGCTTTCAGGGCTTTGAAATGCTATGGGATAGCAGTGAAAGCGATTGTCTACACGGGTGAGTCACTTAGTGACAGCCAGCCATCACTTCATGCGTAAACCGTCTGCATTCCTCGTGGTTTGGGCGTGCACGCAATTGTTAAGGATTCCCGGTAAAACGAGCGCATACAGGTAAGGTGAGCCTCTCACGTGTGAGGTTTCCAACAAGTCGTGCCACGGAGCTGTCAGTCATGAGTCGGCCACGCCCCCTGACGTCACCGAGGTAGATGACCCCGGCGCACTGCGCCGCCATTGGTCGAGCGTGTGTAACAACAACTCCTTATAGGGAATTTGGCGCGAATTGTGACGGGCGAGGGATTGATGACTGAGTGAACACGGCATGGCTTGTTCGTGCTTGCCATTCACAGGCATTGGGCGTCGGAGCAGGAAGCTAAGACTTACAACAGGCAAACTTCGTGTCTTTTAAGACAGTTTCTTGAGGAAAACCTTCACCGACTGTTGAGGCTAGAAGCTCGTACGTGTGTTCGGACACCCTGTGCTGAAGAATTTGGTGTTTTCGAGGACGACAGAATGGGAGAAGTGGCGCTAACGAGACCGACCACGCTGGGGATCGCTTGCCCGCCGGTGTTCGGGAGGGGGCGTAACGTTACCCCCGCCCGCAGACGACTCTTCGGACCGGTGGACCACGACCAACTCCGCTCCGACTGGAGCCGTGAGATCGCCAGGATCGTGGAAGAGAAGGGGCGCGAGTGGAACTTTGACTTCTGCAGAGAAACCCCCTTAAAGGGCGACTACACCTGGGAGAAGGTGAGCGACTTGGAGGAGCAGAGATGTACTCACGGGGAAGTGAACACCTGTACATTGAACTGAGAAGGAAGTGCACGTATGACTCACTACCTCCGCTGCTTTGTCTAGACTGACTTCCTAGTAATCGTGACTCAAGCTAGGGCAAGGTGTGTCGGGCCAAGACTGAAAATCTTGAGAACCCTCTAACGTCTTAACCTGGCCGATAGCCACACCTGAGTCGTAGACAGTCGGCGAAGGTGGACAGAGATGTTCAGGTGTTGTCAAGACGTGGCCAAGATTCTCGATATCCGTCCAGAACTTTCGAAGAAAGATCGTGACATTTTCCTGGCTTTTCACCCTCCAAAGACCTGCATGGAGAGTTACAGACTTTTCGATACTCCCACTGACAAGTTGGAACCTTTGGACTGAAGCATGCAGCATGCCGGACTTCGCGTGACACACATATGAAGCCCCGAGGCCACCAAAAACTGTGCCGAATATGCAGAAAACACGGGTTCTGATGGACACTTTATAATTCATGTAGGCGTGAACAGGTTATATGGAGGACATAGCTTATGTAAAAGGTACTCATTTGGAAAATCATGTTGTTGAAAATCCTCAGGTATTTTCATATCGCAAAGCAGCTAACTGAAATTTTTCCCGATTGTAACTTATTATGATTCATACCAGTGTGTTTTATACCTGTATATTGGTGTATGATGTTTTGAATATATACATATAGATGAATCTATTGTTAAGATATTTATATGGGTTACGGTTAAGGTGTTTTTTTACGCCAACCGTGGGACGATATTTTGATGTGAGAGAGGTCTGGGGCGGGGCACGGTGCTTTTGTTCGCGCTAGAGAAAAGCAGGGTTGTTTACCACGGTGGGGCCAAGGTTTACATTGCTTGTGTGCTAGTTTCTCGCCCCACTCGAGTCCTGAAGCGACCTTTAGCCCCAAGTGTCACGTTTTTGTGAGCGTGCCCGGTGATTTTAATTTGTCACGGAACTCGTAAACACGAACTGTACAGCCGCCCGTACGGCGTACTCTCCAAGCAGCGGTTTGGCTTCTTTTGGGCGTTTTTAGGCGTTTTTATTCGTTTTGTCTGTCTTTATACTTTGTCAGCTATTCTTTACTGAATCGAAACCCCGCCAAAAACGACTAAGAAACATCTAATACAAGCCGTAAGCTCTGCTTGAAGAGTACGCCGCAAAATCGCTCTTGTACATAGATACAGTGTACATAGCGTTAGCTTATGCAGGTGTTTCAGATTTCAGAAGTAAGACTTTTGATATGAACACCTGAGATATCAGGGACAAAATTGAAAATGATATGTTGTAAATAAGAAGCTATGTTCTCATTTTACAGATTGAGAGATTTATGGAATAATAAAATTATGAGAAGACTTTTAAAAAGTGGACATTTGTCATCTTTTAATTTTGCAAGTTTAAGAACTTGATACTCCGGCTACAAAAGTTTGTATTCTCTGTTTCCTTTCAGCGTGATAGTGAATTGTAATTGAAATCATACAGATGAAAATGCATACGAAGTAATAAAGAAGTGAACTCAATAGTCTAAAATAAATTTATAGATGTAGAGATTTTCAATAGTTTCCATCTGAATATGGGTTATATTTCACATTGCATAGATCATACAAAACACACAAGATCATTTTTAAAAAATTCTTTCGGTGAAATTTCAAGCCCTTTTGGTTTTCCCGCCTAAACGAATTCGTCACAACTTGAAATTGGGGACGCTAACATCCCAACAACACAAACGACAGAATAATGGCGCCTTGTCCGTTCAGATTTCCCGGGGAGAAGGGGAAAGCCCATCCCCTGCTGGGCAATTCTTCTGTACGTTTTCTTGTCCTGCCTATTTACAATTATTTAAGGGGCACATTCTGATACATCGGTGAGTGCATCGGTCACGGAGAAACTATGGATCATTGTGCGAGACCCAAGAGGCTTCAGAATAAGGAATATACATGCGACTGTATGGGGTCCTGAGATGTGGTATAACTGAAAGCGTGGACTGGTATTGTCATAATAATGATTATTGTGGGGACGCTGCTTTCGTACTAGCCTCTACCAGGCTTCCGAAAGCTGCTGGAAAGAGTAGAAATTGGCCAAATAGACAGATATACACGCCAGGGGAGTTGGTCCAGGAGAGAGTTCAGTTTGCCGCGTCGGTTTCTCTCCCGGACCAATCCCCTGGCGTGTATATCTGTCTATTTGGCCAATTTCTACTCTTTTCAGCCGCTTTCCGAAGCCTGGTAGAGGCTACTTTCGTACCATTTTATTTTTATTCATGGAAAAGATGCGAGAGAAGTTGGCGTTACATCTGTAGCCATTTTATTTTCTTTCTGATGAGCAATTGTCGTATATAGGTCGTCTCAGAACATACAGTTTCTGACCTCAGAGTCCTAGCCCCTTGACTTGCAAACCCTCTTATGCAGGCTTTACGAATCGTTTTTTTTTGCTTATAACTTGCTTTTTTTCTGATAATATATTAGTTCTCTGATTGTACCCGTTTTTTTGTTAGCCTCGCATCCAAACCTACTGTAGCTGCCGGGTCTCTTTCGTCCTCCCCTATTAAATAGCGAAGAGGACTATTAAATTAAAAAGAGACACGGTAGCTATAATACGTTTGAATACCCGGCTATGTTCTTGTAAGCCGCCTACCAGAAATAAGGCCAATGAGAATGAATGATACAAGAAAAAGCACATTTTAAGCACCCCCCCCCAAAAAAAAAGATATCATAAGATGTAATATAAAGAATATAAATTTCTCTTTGCTATCCAGGTATCTAAATGGGCGTTTGGCGCCATGCATATCACTGTAGTGGTCATTTAAGTTGTTTTGGTTAACCGCAGATTAGGTTTTCACTGTTTGTAGTGGCGCATGGCCATGCTTTTGTTCTTGGTGTGGCTTTATCTGGTGCGTTCTTGTTTTCCTAACCTACCTGAAAACCGCGTGTCTACAAGAACACGTGTCCTCGACACTTACCGTGTGGTACAAGCTGTTGACAACCTCAAGAAAAGAGTTACTCAAGCAGCTGGATAGATTTTGAAAACTGTCAGACGTTTCAAGTAGCATTCACTACTTTTCGTCGGTGACTGACAAAGTTTCATCCATTCATTCATTCATTCATTCATCATGACACATGAGGAATCAGTGGTAACTGTGCTATAATTTACAGGTAAACGTTGGCAATTCTACAACGTATAAAAAAACTTGGGTCACGTATGTCGCACGATTGTTGTACGATCGCAAATCTTAGGGCATTCTTGGGAAAGTCGTGCATGTGTCTTGCAAAATTCAGCTTTCTTATTTGTTACAGAAAAGGCTGCCTTAGATCCTTGTCGGCGGTTGGTTCTGTCACAGCCTGCTTGAAGATTACACACAACATCAAAACCATACGACGACCGAACGTGACCGCCACCGTAACATGAAACGTGCTGTGAAACATGTACGTTGTTCAGTGCCATGCACAGTTAACAATGGCTGGGTTGAATGAACCGGTTTTGACCGGTAGTGACCTAATGTTGTGGTTGGATGGGGAGGTGGCGCCACATTTTACCGCGCTAGCTGAGTTTATCAAAAGCCAAGTTCAAATTCATCATCCGAAAATCAAACCAGAAAACTACAAGGTTTTACAAAAAGGAAACGATTATGAACTAGTGTAACAAGCGCACCAGTTTGTATTGTTTGCGTTTAACACTGATTTGGAAGAAGCCACGTGCACGTAGTTCTCGTGTAACACAACGCTACATGTTGACAAGCTTGCTACTCTGTAACAAGTGTACAGTGTACTTGCCATTGCAATTCGCTACAAGTTGAGTCAGAGTAGAGCAGAATGCCAAATCACAAGTGCCCAAGTTACACCATATATCTATTTTCTAGCCTGTTAGAAGGAAAAATTCATTCTGTACGTATGACAAGGCCTTACCAACCTCCTTGGCCTTACAAATACAGCCTTACAGCGCTACCCTAGGTTATTGACCTACACTTTAATAGCGGCGGTATCAATAACAACCGTGCCAATGTGACCCGCAGTACCCTGGTAACACGATACCACTTGTTGTTCTGGGTCAGACCACAAAAGCCACTGTCGTTACGCGCTTGTTTTTGAGACGTAAGGCTACTCTCTAAGCAGAGGCTTTGGCTTGTTTTTGACGTGTTTTTAGGCGTTTTTATCGGGTTTTCCTTGTTTTTTTGTACCGGTATATTTTTTTTTCGGTGTTGCGTGGATACTGCCTGGGCAATTTGATATTGTCTTGTAGCCACCAAAAGATCTGCTTGGAGATAAGCATAAGACATAGTCACGGAAAAAAGTCAACTGTACCGTCACAATTACTCAGATCAAGCATAACGTTATACATTGTGTACTAGTAAACGTGTCTTTGTCATTGTGACAAGTTGACCAATATCCTACAGTGCACTTGCAGAATTAGACTTCTGCGAAAAACGAGATTTATCGAGTTTAAGTTGGTCACTTTTCCCAGGCTCTCTAGCGGTTCTGACATTGTTTACAAGCGCTCGCCCCAGACAAATTGCCACACAAAAACAAACCAATAATCAATAAATAATCAATCAGGTCGACCTCCTACTCCAAACGACAGCGCAGAAAGAGATAACATAGCACGGATTTTCGTGTTGTGGCACACAGTTAGTGGGACAGTTGGCATTATGGGGCCGCGCTAGCCCAACAACGGTCGTTTTGACCTGGGGTAACCCCCACTTCGGAGAAGGGTATTATAACTTAAGGTAACGTGTTGGTGGAGAGGTGACGTCAGCGCTGGGTTTTAGGTCAAGTGACTGTTTTCTGAGGCAACTACCCCCCCCCCCTCCCCCCCAAAAAACACGTGCTGTGTCCAGAACCGTGCTCAGTGAGAATGTAGTGGTTTACATTGCACTGCAGCATAGGTGTCACTGCTATAGATGCGTTCCCAAACGTATGCTGCAGTGCAAAGTGAACCAGTCAGAATTGCCCTGAGGAAGGTGACAGACGGTCACCGAAACGTCGGCTGAATAAAACACCTGGTTGTGTAGAAAGAGTGTCTTCATTCAGTGACTTACCAACCTGATGAAACTATTCAAGGAAGTTAGTGGGACAGTTGGCATTGTGGGACCGCGCTATCCCAACAACGGTCGTTTTGACCTGGGGTAACCCCCACTTCTGAGAAGGGTATTATAAGGTAACGTGTTGGTGGAGAGGTGACGTCAGCGCTGGGTTTTAGGTCAAGTGACTGTTTTTCTGAGGTAACTACCCCCCCCCCATTAAAAAAAACAGGTGTTGTATCCAGAACCGTGCTCAGGTGTGAGAATGTAGTGGTTGTTTATTCGTGAATTTTTTTCTCATGTAAAAGTCACACATGCTGAACAAATACATGAACTGACAATCTGTAAATACCGACGTCCCCTCATATGTTTCTACAACTTGTTTTTAGAAGACTATAAAATTTTATCACATCTATATTTATTGACTGTAAATCAAGTTTGATTGTCAACTTTTAAGTTCCTAGCGCTTTTATTTTATCGTACGTTGTAAATACCTACCAATTCAGACTTAGTGTCTGGTGTTTCAATAAAGTTTCAGTTACATGGCAGGTTTACTAAGGATAAATTCGGCTACTGCAACAAACAAACAAACAAACAACGGTAAGCAAGAATAGCCATTCACCTTTTAACCAGCATATCAGCCTTCTGGCAGCATCAAAAGCTGGGATGTCTGAGGTGCGTGCTGTGTGCGTGTTTGTCTCAACCTCTCCTGACATGTACAGCGCTGCCAGACGATATTTTGGTTGCTTGCGATATTTAAGCATGAGAGGCTGGTTCCTCCTCAACCACCATGTCGGGGGGAGGGGGTCGGACTCACGTTCATCAAAGCATTGCATTTATGTGTGTTGTTTTTTGAGTGACTTGTCAAACATTTCATTATCATTGTACATTGTGTCGGCTAGAATATAAGTTGTGCACAACTTGAGTAGGCCGCCACTTTGTCTTCATCCTTTTTCTTTTTATCATTGTTGCTTTGGATAATAATAAAAAAAAGCACCATGTTGTTTTAAATAAATTTTAGGAGGCACTTCCGAGCGTAGTTTGACAGTTTTGCCCTAACTAAACATGCTACACGATTAACAATCCGTTCTATCAAGGCAAATGTCATTGTTCAACAAATCAAATGAAAATGAACACCAGAAAAAAAATGAAAAGATAATCAATCTTTCCAAGAATGGATGATGGCGGATGCACTTTGACCCCATCTATCACTTCATGCAAGGCACTCAAAATGTTTCACTGGTGCTGATTGACATTCGTGGACCAATTTTATTTTACTGTTATGTTACTTATTGCTGTTTTGTTATTATGACTTGCCATTGTATGTACTTTTTTTTGTCAGTGGTTGGGCTAAGATTAGCAATCAGCTAGAGTTGCCCACCACTGTGTCCTGTACGTTTTTATGTTGCTGAATTAAAAAAAAAAAGATTTTGTGTCGTTTGATTGGAGCCATCGTCACTTAGCAGGGCTAAACAACAAGCTGTATTGACCACAACAAACTTCAAACGAGCCTTTCCTAGCTACTTTTGCCATCTCACAGAATCTGATGTAAATGGTTTCTGACTTTGTCCTGTGTGGTGTGTCCTTGCTAACAGTCAGTCAGCACACAACTTTGAAACTACTGACCCTCAGGTTATCAAACATTGAGTTAAAGAAGTAAAGTGACATGGTTTATAGAAATGATTTTGTGACATCTCAACAAAGCAAATATTGCTAGGTATGGATTTTTCAGGCATCAATTATGTTTCAGATATCAGAACTCATTTTCTCACTGAAGTTTTGGCTGATTTCAGATAACTCAACTGTACAATACACAGTTTACAAGTAAAGGTCTTTTATCACAATTCCCCCACTGACATTTCGGCTGATTTCAGCTACACTGTATATGTAATGAACTTTGCTACTTATTGCCACAAGGTACTAGTAAGAAGATCCTTACCTGTAAAGTATCGTTACAACATCTAGCTATTCACTAGATATACAATACACAGTTTTTGGGCTGAATTCTGCGGAAACTCTGTCCGAAAGATTATTTTTAACATTCCACATCCAGGAAATGAAGTAAATACAGAAAGTTGAACCATTTTGTGTCCTGACAATGAAACGCCAACATTCATCATCAGGTGGGGCGAGTTGCCCGGACCGAGTCCACTCTTTCTCTCCATGCCGCTCTGTCCGCCATTAACTGCCCCAAATGTTCGGCCCTCACCCCAGCGTCTTCAGCGAGTTGGTCAATCATTATGTTGTTTTATTTCATCTTACTGTTTACAAACTTCATGTATAAAAATTTTAATACAACACAAAAAATCACCTTGCATAGAGATGGCCCTGAACATATTTGCATAGATGAATTTAGAAATTTGGTTGCAACATTGATACATGCTATTGTCACTCTCAGATGTGGCAATGAAAATTGCTATTTGTTCTAACTGTACCCATCCTGGCATCCATTCACAGCAACCTCATGGACACAAAAACAGAGAACTAATTCTATTTGGATAATAATGCATCAATTTACATCATTAAATTATATAATACAATATTCAGGATTTGATTGTACATTCTATCACAGATACATGTATGCAAAAACATGGAAAATTCACTGTTTTGACATCTCGGTCAGACAAGTCAATGTGGCAATCAAAGTTTTTGTTTTACTTGGCAGCCCTGACCACCAAACATGGCAATTCTATTTTTAACTAGAAATAATGCATAATGTTTACCTTCACATATGGTCTGCTCTGTTACTTCTTAGTCAAACACATTCACATATATGGAGTCTAAATCCCTCCTACTATAAAATTGCAACATGATGTAACCCAACACCAGTTACCATGGTGAGAGACAGTCTGGTTCAGGTCATTGACCAGGTCAGAGGTCACTGTTTGGAGAAAAAGAGGAAACTGAGCAAAAACAAAATGTTTTCCTTTGGTAAACATAATAAAATCTGAGCTGGAATCTCACATACAGATTATGTGGCGATGCCATCAGCTGGGACAATGTTAAGGAATCAGTCCAGGTCCCATGCCAGACCCTCTCTCAGACACAAGCAGCTGGCGGTGGTGTCTGCTCCCTCAGGAACTAGCTCTTTGGTGTACCTGTACATGGGGTAAGCAAAATGAAAAGAAAAGTGTGAAAAATCCTAGTGAGGTCAAAGCCTGAATCTCACAGCTGCAGAGCAGGGGTGCTTAACAATGATCTGCTTTCACTCTTCATTGTTTATGTTTAGTTGTGGGGAAGGCCTTGGATAGACAAATTTTGTCTCTGCCTTCCCCCAGCACACTCAGAGTTCTTATGTATTTTTTTCTTTGTATTGGTTTTATCATTCATTTATGTGCAAACAAAGAAAATACAATAATTAATACAAAAAAATACTCTACCCAGTAATTTGCACCTGTAAAAGTAAAAGGTGCAATTCATGTGGATATACCACGTATGCACAGGTACAGTAAAATTAATGAATGAATCTTTATTGCATATTCATGCCCAAATGGGCTAAATGCACATGTGACCATATCATGGTCTAAGGTATATAAAACAAGGAGTATTGAATACTGAAATGCTACATTCTAATGCTAAGTCCTAAAAATCTAAATATTACAACTTACAAAAATGTATACTATTTATCATCTACTGTTGATCAGCGTTTCTTCTCTCTTTTTGAAACATCTGGAAACATAGCTACACACTATGTCTACTATACATTCATTCTTGCGTGACATCAAGTATTTGAAAGTGGCTAGCTTATACATTTATTAATACTAATAATTTATTTATTAATACATTTAAATCTAAAACACTTTCCCACTAAAACTATAAGAACAGTAACAAAACCACACTATGTATATTGCATAACTCACCACAGCCTCTCCAGTGTTGGGTGTTCCTCAGCAGCCTGCATCACAGCCTGGAACCCTGCAGGCTCCATGGAGATGTACTCCAGGTCCAGCTGCTCCAGGGCAGGGAGTCTGGGTAGAGCCTCAGCCAGATCCATGGCAGCGGTGTCAGACAGGTGTTTAGGTGTGTCCCAGCAAGCAGACATGTCCAGCCTGGTCAGTGCTGGCAGTGTGCTGATGAGCTGTGCTACCCTCCCCAGTCCGGCTCCTGTTACTCCCCTATTCCTCCCGATCTCAAGCTCCTGTAGTGTGGTGTTATAGTGAGGGGCTGTGGTCAGACTCTTGTCACCAGGTGGGTTTTGTTCCATCTCCAAACTGCTGGGCTGGCAGAGGGTTTGCACCAGTGAGACAATCCCTGAGTCTCCTATGTTATTCCAGCTCACATCCAACACCTGTAATTGCACCAGGCAAGGCAGAGCTTTGATCAGAGATGACATTCCTCTGTCACTGATGAGTGTACTTCTGAGAACCAACACCTTCATGGCTGTGAGGTGGTGGAGGATAGCAGCCAGGCATTCCAGCCCAGGGTCTCCTATGGCATTCTGACTAATGTCCAGTTTGATCAGTCTGGTTAACTTACACAGCGCAGGGACCAGTGTGCGCATGCCTGTGGGGGTGATGCCAGTCCACCCCAGGCCCAACACCTGCATGGCAGTGAAGGTGTGGAGGACGGTGGTGAGAGATTCCAGACCAGTGTCACTGACCTCATTATGACTTATATCCAGTTCTCTCAGTCCTACTAGGTGGCGCATGTAGGGAGCCAGGGATGACATGCCCACAGCTGTCATGCTGATATGACTGATACGGAGTACAGCCAGGTGTGGAACAATGGACAGCCCAACCTGTAGGACTTCCATCCCAGCATCACCAAGGTCAGGGTTGTGAGAAAGATCCAGCTCCTCTAACAGAGACATGTGTCTGAACCCCTGCACAAGTGGCTGGAGTGATGCTGGTGTTAGTCTTGTGTTTGACAGACCCAGTACTCTCAGACTGGGAACATTCTTTAGAACTGAAACCAGTCTGGCTGTCTGATCAGGGGAGTGAAATGTGACACCAAATAGCTCCAGGTCCAGCTGCAGCCCTGGGATGGGGGAGGTGAAAGTCTGCTCCAGGTACTGAAGAGCCTCTGTTGTGTAACGTCCAAGTAGCCTAACTACCATTCTGTCTGGAAGGTGCAAGGATTGGATATGCTTTAAGTAATACTTAAGAGCAGCCTGCTGTTTACTGTTTGAGAGGTTGTCTATGATGACAACTGGCAGGACTCTGCTGACAGCCTGAAGTACGTTCAGCTCTTTTCTTTCGTTCAGGATGTCCAAGCAGAGCAGAACAAATGCTTTGTAAGTGTGAACCGTTCTTTGTAGCTCAGGCTTTACGGTAGCCAGATTCTTCTTAAAGTCATCTGGTTGCAAGTGTGAAAACTCTTTGCTGCTGAGCTTGCACAATTCTTCCATCACAGCTTGTGCTGCCCGTGAGTCACAGCCACATGTGAACTGAAGCAGGTTACTGAGTTCAAGTGCCTTGCTTATGGACGTGAGCTGCAGCAGCTCAACAATGTCTTGGTTCACTTGAGCATGAGCAAGATATCGTCCGGCCAGGAACTCTTGCATGGTCTTGTGTGAAAAGTTCAGCTGTTTCCGAGGATGCAATCTTGAGGAAGAAACCTCCAAGGAGACCACACCCAACTTCAACAGTAACTCCCAATTCACCTTTTCTCTCTCTAATTGTGCAAGATCAAGCAGGGTCTCATTCCTCAGCAGTGCCCCTAGTGCAAGCTTGCCGAGCTGCAGTAATGACTCAGCAACCTCTGTAGGCAGCCCTTCTGTTGGCATGTCCACTCCTTCCCGCTTCCAGCACTTTCTGACCAGACATGTCAGCAGGTTGTCGTACAGCCCCGTCATTGTTCCAGTAGACACCATCTCTTGGTCCTCCTCCCACAGCAGACAGATCAGCATCAGGAAATATGGTGAATAGATCAAATTATTGAGAACTTGATTTCTATCAACAAACCTAATAAGCTCCCCTGCTAGTTCAGATTTTCCTGTCATACTGAAATATTCCCGCATGTATTTCTCCACATATTCAGGTGAAAAACCCATGATGTATACGTAACAGTCTGGCTGGGTGTACTGCTGCACTCCTGTTGAGAGTTGGGAGGTGATCACAACTGTGCTTTTTGGGTACATTTTGCCAGACAGCAGTTTGGGAATGGCCTGCCCGGCTGCCCTGGCCTCAGGCCGCAGCTCATCATACCCATCTAGAAGGAAGAGCACACGGGACTCGTTGCTTTGTAGGATTTCTCTGATAGACTGTACATTAACACCTTCAGTTGTTTGAGAAACACACTGCTCCCACACCATCTCCTCTATGGTCTCCCCCTCTCTCACTTCCCAGAGTCGGATAAACAGGACGATGTTGTGCCGTCTTCCTAGCTCTGTTTTCTGTGAGATGGCTTCTAGGGCTTCTTTGGACAGAAACATTGTCTTGCCCCCTCCTGGAGCTTGACCCTCAATCAGAATGCACCTTGGTGCTGTGGACAGTCCTGTGACATCTGAGTTGAACAAATCATCTAATGACTTTAGTTCTTTCCATTGTATTCCTGTTGAGATACTTAAAGTTTGTATCAACACTAACTGGGTGAAGATGTCATTCCAGATCA
The DNA here is from genome assembly GCA_013266295.2 of Branchiostoma floridae x Branchiostoma japonicum. Taxonomy (NCBI): domain Eukaryota; kingdom Metazoa; phylum Chordata; class Leptocardii; order Amphioxiformes; family Branchiostomatidae; genus Branchiostoma; species Branchiostoma floridae x Branchiostoma japonicum. The sequence goes on from CM023823.1 coordinate 2,382,468, forward strand.
GAGGCTTGGGGTGAGTCAGTTTCAACTGGTAGCACTTCTTCAGAGCCTTCTGGAACTCAACTGCAATACAAGTATAAAAGGCACACACAGTAAGAAAGGTCTTCTGTACTTATGATATAATTTAGAGTTATTTAGTCACTAGGACTAAAAAGTCAGTTATTTACCTACAACCATTCATCAGATTGAAATCATCTGATGCTGTGGATACCAGATTTATCTAAGCTACATTTGAGTGGCAGAAATGAACACTGATAAAATACACCTGAGTAAAGTGAGGAAAGTCGTGTAAAGTACCTTTCCCATTTAGGGCACAAGATCAGTGACATGGCTGGATTCGAACCTCTTGATTCTGAGCTGAACACTCTGTCGTTATGCCACACGACCCCACATGTTACTATGATCATAATGTTTCTTATAAATACGACTTGTGCAGTTTCCAGTACTAGTTGCAATAAACTTATCCATACACCTTTTAAATTGTGATTGGCTTGGCTAGGATATAAATAATTTTGTTGGCATAAAAGTTCATTTGTGTTTAGTAGTTGACATGTACCACCGCCATCTCTGTCAAGTGGTGCTGGTGCCAGCCCTGATGTAGTGTACACCAGCTAATTCAATGCACAAAGTAATGTTGTGTCGGATTAAAGCCTGTACTACGAAATGATTTTGTTGTTAGCTGTACATACATACTATATGTGTGTGTTGTGTGTTTGTGTGCATGTTGTGTGTGTGTGTGTGTGTGTGTGTCTGTGTGTGTCTGAGTTTATGTGTGTGTGTCTGAGTGTATGTGTGTGTTAATAATTCCGGTGAGTTAATTCTGTTGAGTGAGAGAAGAGTTTAATTCTCATTATGTATTTTACCAACTCAGCTGAACTTTCATGTTAATATTAATAATTGTCTCTTCTACGTTACACGTTACATGAAAAATAGTACACACAAAGAAAAGCTGACAAAATAGAAAGGTTGACAACAAAGACGCGGAAAAAAATGTCTAACACCTTTTTAGTGCTGTAATGCTAAATTATAAATTTAGAGTAGACTGTAAAAATGACTTTTTTTGTATCTTGTAACACTAGAGGTTGATGAGCTGTTTGTTGTCATAGCAACTTTATCCATTATTGCAAGTAAAGTTTTGTGCAGTTTTGTTGTGTTTGTGTTAGTTTGTATCTCTTACTAATGACAAAACAACAACATACAATTTTCTGTTCCTACACACCTGTTTCAAGCCCTGGGTCCTTCCCTGGGTCTTCCTTCCTCCCTGGGTCCTCCTTCCCTGGTTCTTCCTCCTTCCCTGCGTCTTCCTTCCTCCCTGGGTCTCTCTCCTTCCCTGGTTCTTCCTCCTTCCCTGGTTCTTTCTCCTTCCCTGGTTCTTTCTCCTTTCCTGGGTCCTTCCCTGGGTCTTCCTCCTTCCCTGCATCTTCCTTCCTCCCTGGGTCTTCCTCCTTCCCTGCATCTTCCTTCCTCCCTGGGTCTTCCTCCTTCCCTGGTTCCTTCTCCAGGTCCTTCCCTGGTTCTTTCCCTGGGTCTTCCTCCTTCCCTGGTTTTTTCCCTGGGTCTTCCTCCTTCCCTGGGTCCTTCCCTGGGTCTTCCTCCTTCCCTGGATCTTTCCCTGGGTCTTCCTCCTTCCCTGGTTCTTTCCTTGGCTCTTCCTCCTTCCCTGGGTCCTTCCCTGGGTCTTCCTCCTTCCCTGGATCTTTCCCTGGGCCTTCCTCCTTCCCTGGGCCTTCCTCCTTCCCTGGGTCCTTCCCTGGGTCTTCCTCCTTCCCTGGGCCTTTCTCCTTCCCTGGGTCCTTCCCTGGGCCTTCCTCCTTCCCTGGGTCTTCCTCCTTCCCTGGGTCCTTCCCTGGGTCCTTCCCTGGGTCTTCCTCTTTCCCTGGGTCCTTCTCCAGGTCCTTCCCTGGGTCTTCCTCCTGACCACCACCCTTTAATGCTGTGTACATGTGCTTAGTATTCATCAGTTCCTCTATTGTATCTGCCATGCTCATGTTGACCTCACTTAAGTTCCAGATTTCCTCTTTTTGTTCCTGGAGGATTTTCTGTACATTCTTCTCCCTCTCATATAGTCTGCGCATCATAACATCGGCCAGTTCCCTCATTGTCTGGAGCTGACCTTCCAAACGCCTGACTTCTTGTTCTGATTTCTCTTTACTTGTCTGCAAGGCTGTCTGCACTTGCCTGGCTGTGAAGTTCAGTGTTGGGACGTCATCAGTCACATCTGTACTGGAGCGGTCCTCTCTACTGACTATGGCCAGGTCTAGGCCTCTCAAGCTGGAATGGTCCACCTCTCTACTGGAGGGTGGCAGAGTCAGCAGGTTGTCAACAGAAGTGGTACGGTCCAGTCCTTATAATTCATAAGAAATTATAGAGTCACTACTAGCATAAGTGCAAAACATATTTAGCATTAGCAAAAGCACACTGCACAATATTATGGTTAATCTTCTCTGCCTAACTGTATAAAACTGTAATTTTGAGCCATATGGATTTGGTACCAAAGGCTAAAATCTGCAGGCTTTCATTTTCCTCATAAGCCTGATAAGGGATATGAAGTTGGAAATCACCATCACTGATGGAAATCCAAGCAGTATAAACTTGCAAGAGGGCCTGCATGGGGGGGTAGTGATTACGAATTACGCAAAATTTTCGCCGCCGATTACGAATTACGTAAAATTGTCAGAGCTGATTACGGCTTTACGCTTTGCGGCAAATGTACTGATTACGAATTACGTTGATTTTGGGGCGGCTGCCTACGGATTACGGAGACTAAAAAGGCCTGATTACGCCTTACGAAAAAGGGCATGCAGGCCCCCTTGCAATGCTCACAGACAGTGGACTCTGACTTGATTACTATAATATCAAATGCAAACAACTTTTTTTAGATCGGTAACTGTTGTTTCATACTCACCTTGTCTGAAGAAGTCCCTCCATGCCCTGTAGTCCTCCATCAGCACCAGTGTCCTGACCACATGCACCAACTGGTCTCCATGCTGCAATCTCTGCATCTTGTCACCGGTCAGCACCCGGGACAGGCTGTCAGCCAGCCGGCCGCTTGTGTAAGAGCCCCAGAAATGCTCAAAATCGGATTTAGTCTCAAAATCCAGGAAGAAAATCAAACAATCTTTGTACACTCGCTTAACTATAGCCCGTTCTTCTTCAAATTTTGCCTGAATTTCATTATATTTTGTCTCTAAGCTTTGTTGTGACAGAAATGTTGCTTCCTTTAGATTTTTCACCTCCTTTTCTCGGTGTATGTAGATTGGATCAAGTTCATCTTTTCTAAGTTCCATTTTCAGTTTCCAAATTTTAACCTTTTCCTCTAAGGAGAGATCTTCATTTGCAAGCTGCTGTTTTATGTCCAAAAGTACTGGATTCTGCGTATGTTCCTCAGGAAATTCAGTATGACTGTCTGAAGTACGTGTATGTGAAGTTTTCGAGAGTACTGCCATTACCATGTCACTTGGCCTCCCTGCGGAGAATAAAAAAGTATCCCTTATAAAGAGTTTATAACTAGTAACAGGTGGGCAGACCCAAGCATGTGATAGGCAGCTTAAGATATTGAAGGGCCCACGACATAACTGTTCTGGTTCTGTACATATTATTTTCCTGAACCCCAAAAGTAATAATAATAATTGTATTGGCAACTTGACATTGGACTATAGAGCAGTTGCATTAGATGGCAACAGTATTCTGGTATCAAGTTACCCTTCATATCAATTACAGCCAGGTGAATTCCCATTGGAAACCATTAACCATTTGTAGTGGGGTCATGTCGCGCAGCGGTAGCGCGTTCGGCCAGGGCCAAAAGGTCCCGGGTTCAATCCCCACCCATGTCACTGATCTTGTGCCCTTGGGAAAGGCACTTTACACGACTTTCCTCACTTCACTCAGGTGTAAATGAGTACCTAGCTTAGGTAAGGGATGTCCCTCTGATAGGACGTTAAATGGAGGTCCCGTGTTTGGGAGAGCCACACCCCACGCACGATAAAGAACCCACCACACCCTTAAAAAAAAGAGTAGGGGCATGCCCTGGTGTGTGATGGTGCAAATTCTACAGTGACTGGCCTCAAGGTTAGCCCTTAATAATAGCCCCGTGCTAGTTGGGCAGCCTTGGCTGTGTCTTCAGCCGAATAAATAAATAAAATAAAAAATAAACCATTAATAAGAATTTAAAAAAAACTTAGTGTCCTCAGAAAATGTGGAAGATGTTACAAAATCTAGGGGTGATCATATAAATAATGTTTGTAATGTTTTAAATTAGTAAACTACAAATAGTACCTTGGTTGAGGTAAAAAGACATACATTTGTAGTTACAATTGCCTGCCTACAATAGGTGCTCTATTCACCAGCTCAAACATTTCAATTATTCTATTACAGCCAAATTTACCTTCACACTTCCTGCTCACTTTTTGTTTGGGGCTGCTCGCACTTGATGCTATGGGGTGCAGACGTCGTTTTGCAGTTGGTTTTGACTTTTCATTTAACTCTGTTGAGAAAGGCACAAGTGTTTAGATTTGACAATTTCTAAAAAGTACTTTATTTAATTTTAAGAATTGATGTACTTACTAAGTGACCCTCTTGGCAACAGGCACCATTGTCACATATTACCATGATACTATACATAATGATCATATCAGTACATTTTACATTGTACAATGATTGAGGCTGGAAAAATTTAGTTTCAGTCTGTTTCTCAAAACATTTTTCTGATATTAATAGAAAGGCTCATACCAGGATATTTGTAAATCAGACGGTCCACAACAAGTTTAAGACCTGCTTTAGCCAGAGCCTTCATCAGCACATGTATGGTGGCCGCCTTTCCCTTCCGGGTGTGCCATTGCTGCAACAGTTCTCTACAGCGGTCCTGGTCGTTGTGATGTCGGGCGTCCGAATAAATGTTGTTGATGTCTGGAGCCGTAAACTTGAGTTGCCCAGCCAGGTCCCTCCAGTTTGTGCTTACTTGGTCCTTAATGAAGGTGAAATACTTCTCAACACCTGGAAGTGAAAATGTACATATGATATAGTAGTACTCAAGCAGCTTATAATTAGAATATTTCTTTGACTGTATCATTACATATTTACATGCAATTACCAGTAAGATTGAAAAAAAAAATTCAATAATTATGTCCATGCCACAAAACAGAAATTTGGTTTATCATAATAGATGTCAACCATCATCTATACAATGTAGTTACTATGGGAAAAGCAATACAAAACGACCTAATGTTTAATACTCCTTTAAAAAACAGTCCTTACCCAAAATCATCCTGCAAACATTTATCATGATTTTAATAATATAATATTACACTATGTCTCACTTTAGAATGTTTACTAAGTACTCTACCTACTTAACAAAATGATACACCAATTGCTAATGATTACTATCAAAGAAAAGATACAACAACACCATAATTGTCTTAAAAGTGTCAGCAATTCTGATCATGGTAATTATCCAGTGCTCTGTGTCAGACCTTTGTTTGGCACCTTAAATTCTTTGTGTTCTAAAATCAGTGACACTAACATCAGGGGGGTTATTGCAGTAACTGCAATTAACTGACATATCTAATGAGCTTCACTTCACTTTAATTAGGGACAGGATGACACACTTTTTGTTACATGTTAATTACTTTTTTAGGTTAATGCTTCTTGGTCCTGTCCTTCAGGACTGACGAAACACTCAAGTTCAAATTAGAAACAAACAAACCTCAAAATGTTCTGTAAGAAAATATCTCACCTTGTGTAGACATGTTGTAACCTCTGTAAAAAGAAAATTTCAGTTGACTAGTCCGGACTAGTCCGAGGTGGTCCCAGCAGGTCCCAGCAGGTCCCAGACTTTTGGGACTAGTCCTGTCTGACACAGATCGGTCCGAGGTGGTCCTGGGGGTCGGGGACATAACTAGTCCAGCAGGTCCACTGGTCCCGGACTAGTCCCGGACCTGACTACAACCCTTTGGACTAGTCCCGTTATATGATAATGAGAATATCACATGATCTTCACCAAAATCGGTGATTGGTGCATTTGTAATGAGAGAACAGTTGGTCCAGAATTTGAATCCTGACAACCAGAGGAACAGTGAAGTAAGTTCTCTCTGTGTGTTTGTGTCTGAGTTTTAATCATTCGGGGCAGTTTTCAAGCTAAACTTGTGTAGAGAAAGGGAGAAGAGGGGCTGGGTGAAGACAATGGCAAAGCAACAGCATGTATGGAAGAGGGATTACTCAGGAAACGGAGATTCTACTTCCGAGGTAAGTTCAACACCCCCCACCCCCTAAGCCAGTGTGAATTTCTCTGAAAACAGGCTACTGTTTGCAGTTGCACATTGAATAATGTTGGTAGCAAGATTAAGAAAGTTAACAACTCAATTGCCACTCAGCTTTAAGGAATCTTTCTGAACTACAAATATGCTGAAAAGACCTTAATGTTGCTCATGCAGATTACTAAAAAAGGTAGGTTTTCTGATGTAAATAAACTTGTTCAATTTGTTTGTGTACTTAACAGCTGAAAGTATTGTTGTTTGTATTAAAAAAAGGGTAGGAAATAAGACAATACATACATGGTGTCTTGTATCTACCATCCCAACAACTTGAATATTTTAGAGACTCAGATTCATACTGTTTTATCAATAGACGCTCTCATAATGGTGTTACGTGAGATGCTCCTGCAGCATCTGTGATACGTTAGTGGGCATTCCTGGATGCGCTGCTATTCCCAGGGGTGCGCACAGCCCGCTATTAGGACCGGTCCCAGGACTAGTCCCAGCCTCGGCCCGTCGCACACAGCCTGCTATGTAGGACCGGTCCCAGCCCTCCCGCCGTGCACAGGACCGGTTCGGGGACCGGTCCCAGGACTAGTCCGGGACTAGTCCTATCCACCAAAATGGACTAGTCCAAGTAGTCCTGACTAGTCCTGGGAGGTCCTGGCCCTGCCGGACCACTAAAGGTCTGAGGTCGGGACTAGTCCTGGGCATTAAAACTGGGACTAGTCAAGGGACTAGTCCGGACTAGTCCACAACTAGTCAATTTTCACAGAGGAAGCTACATGTAGCACATCTCCCGATTAGGCCTCTCACTTGGTTCACAATGTTCCTTGAGTTGCTCTGGTAAAATGAAAGAAACCATTTCATAGCATAATTTTCCTGTAGCACTTGTAACAGCTAGCAGGGAATGTATAAAATAATATTGGGAGACTTCTTTTATCAAATAAATTTACACCTACTTTGATTAGTTTAAGTAAAATTTATTGATTACTCCATTTATGGATTTAATCCTTCCTGCCTCCACTGCTAAAGATAGAGACAAGCTTGTTGGCTACTTACTAGTAATTATAGCTAAAGCCCAACAGTGTCTACCAAAAGTTTCAAATTTACCATATGATAGTGAAAAAGACAAGGATTTCAAACTTCCCACCTCAAATGCTAATGTACAGAGAAAAGTCTGTCTGCTGCAGGTTAAACTTGAAGGTTCAGGTAATATGTTACCTTGAACTAATGCAGAGCATCTACTAAAGGGATAAAGGGATAAAAGACCCTACTGTGTCAGTTTCAGGTTGGTCAGATGAGATAGGATGGGGGGGGGGTATCCAAAGTTCAGCAACTGTTCTGTTTCTAAACAACTTCGACACATTCTTGGACTTACAGTTATTCACACGAAAGTTTAGTTCATATCTTCTATAATCTAGTTGTCCTCATGCCATGCAGACAGCCATGCATATCTCTGCAACAATAACTTTTAAAACTCTACCGAACTTTGGACCCTAACGGTAATGTTAACGTTATCGAACTTAGGATACCCAGTTAGAAAGTTTTATTGTCTTGTTTATAAGAACTTTACTGCAAAATCGCCTTAAAATCGAATATTTGGGGCCGCTAAAAACATGTAACAGTCCACATAACGCATCTTTACTAACTTTTCACACGAATCTCCCCTGGAATTTCCGCAAACTTTCGAAGCTGACCTTCACCTCACTTCACTTCCGCCATCTTGGAAATTGGAAGAGTTGATTACACGATAGGGGTGACATTTCTTTTATTTAAAGATGCTGTGAAAAGACGAATTTAGGCAAACCAAAGTAGACATGACGATAACGTTAACGTTATATATCAAATATATTTTTAACCTGACGATATAACATTATATGGAATTTGAGTTGGGATATATCATTTGATAAACATAATGTTTTGTTATACACCACAGAAAATGCATGGACCGTTCCACATATGTCCCTTACTACCCGAGGGGAAGTTTCAAACACAAAACACTTTTGTTTGCGGTACCGACTGAATAATTTTACACTAAGAGTCAGTAAAGCCTATGATGTACTCTACAACTGTAGGAATCTAGCAGGAATTGTACCCAAACGTACAGGGTTTGGGGGTGGGGCTTGGAGCAACAGGTGTCAGGCAAACGTCGCGAGCTCTGCTGTTCACAGCAATTCCGCATGGAGGCCACATATCCTTTCATAAACAGTGTATTTCTCTGCGAAGTGTGAAACTGCTTCTTGGTAAGAAAGTTGCCTGTGGCCTACAGTGCTGCTATGGCGTTTAACGTCCTAGTACTTCATACCCTGCTCCCAACCCCACCCCATGTTTAATTAAAACGACTGTTAGCCGCACTAATACCTAATGTCTTTCTCTCAACTGTAAAGAATATAACAGTTAAATTTCTCTTAACTAGTCAAGTACCTAAATGCATACCACTAAATGCACGTTTGGCGCCGTGCATATCACTCTTGTGGCCATTTAGGTTGTGGTGGTTAACCGCAGATTAGCAACTGGATGGATTTTAAAAACTGCAGTCAGATGTTTCAAGTATAGAAACCACTACTTCCATACGTGGATGTATTTTTTTTCAGAGGATTACTGCGGACGAAGTGATACCTAAGACAGGGTGCAAGGGCCTTAATCTAGATTTTGTACGTTTCTCGTGGATCTCATAACAAAAGCGTCTTAATTAAACCTCTGCGAATTTGATATCGCATTTCTTTTCTCATACGTGCGTGAGGACACACTGCGGACTGCACCGGTACTACAGCCTCCTCTGCTCAGTCGCAAACTTCAAACTACAAACATGGATTTTGTACTTTGGACTTCAACAAACTTATCCCCCCCGCCAGTTGCAGCTATCCCTGTGCGCCAGACTGGCTCTCTGTTCCCTTCTTGTCTCCTGACGATGTCTTCAGAGCTGCAGTGGCCGCCGGCCCTACAGGGTCCTGAGGAATGGCTTCTTCAGCAGCCCTGGGAGAAGTGGGCAGAGCAGTTCAGTCGGGACGGATACCTGGTAGGGTGAAACACGGGCTGGGGCGCGAATGGCCTGAAATAGCGGCTATCGTATCCAGAACCGTGCCTATCCAGTTCTATGCCTGAATGGGTAAGGGTTAAGATCAGGCACGGTTCTGGATAGTCTCCGCGTATCCAAGAACGTAGATTTGCCCCAGACACGGTTCTGGATACAAAAGTGGCTGTTTTTTTATAGATAAGGAACGATTTTTTAACGTTTTGATGTCTTGATTATTTTATCCCTTCCTTCAGGTGGTCCATAATCTGATCGGCGTAGAAGAGGTAGGGGTGTACAGAGGTAAGAAATTTATTGGTAATTTTATTCATCTTTCCAACTGAAACGTTCAGTCAAGGAGCATACTCTTAATTTATGTTACTTTATTTCTGCCCTTTGATGTTGGCAAATTCCAGGCAAGTTAACTCTTCACAAAAACTCAAGTTGTGAAACTGTGTCAGTCATAATTAACAGGTGGTTTGTTGTGAAGTGGAATGATGGAAGTTCTTGTATTTCAGACGTGTACCGCCGGATGGTGCAGGGAGAGATTGACACACGCTTACATCGGCACGATCTGGGCAACCAGGGTAAACCTTCGCCTTCATCAAAAAAACGTTTTCAACCATACTGTAAATGATATACAAAGCAGCTGCAAACTGAGCAAATACATGCTGTAAATTGCAAAAAAAGACGAAAAACGGATACTAATGTCGTAGAATGCCAAGTCAATTCCAAAGTCTAATAAGAAGATGTGAAAGAACAAAAATGAAAAATCTATTGTTCGGTATACCATACTCTGTGTGTTTAGTCATTTGTTCCACCTTCCTGACCAATGAAGAGAACTTTTTTGCAAACTTTTTTCATTCGCGCGCTCGCATACGTTTTGGGGTTCCCAAAGGATGTCATCCATATAATCAAATCAACATGGCCTAATATTGGCCTTCCTTGTTACCTCTGTCATGAAGGTAGTGTTTTGGTGTTTCCGCATATTTGTAGTCAGCATAACTTAAGAAGGGCTGGATGGATTGTGGTGATATTTGGTATGTGGGTAGGTCTTGGAAAGACAAAGATCAAGATCAATTATTGGCCTCCAAGTGGCTGTCCTTGGTACTGCAGCAGAACTTCCTGTTTTTGCATCTTTTGTCCAGGACATGCTATATGGTCTTGATTTTTTGTGACAGATAGGTTTTCATGTCAAGAAAAATTGTTTTAAGTCCGGTACCCCTTGCAGCTTGTTTCGGAACTGCAGGGGTGTTTTGTTAAAATCTTTCAAAGAGGATAAGTAAGGAACAATGGAATTTTATGGTATTTGGCATTCATGTTGTTTTGACAGAGATGTACACAATGAAATGTGTAAAATATGACTTAATTTGCATAATTAATGAGGAAATTCTATAATTCCAGTGTTAACATAATACATGTAACACATGTAATCTATGGCAGGTGGGACATTTTCAGATACCAAATATGCAAATAAGGGTCTAATTTGCATAATTAATATGATAATGTCATAATTCCTCTGTGGTAAATGAAGCCAAAGGATAGGACTTTCACACATAAAATATGTGTAATTTGAGTAGAGAGGACCATCAATTAGAATATATCATGATAATCACAACCTTTATTTCCATAATCAATGAGACAAATGAAAACAACAAAAGCTCTGGTATCAATTCTCCAAACTCTTGTATGTTGTGATTGGTATGGTGCAGTACTAACCCTGTGTCCAGACTGATACAGTGGAATCTTCCCTATCAGTCACCACCACATCTCCACCTGGTGACACAGCAACACCCTGGGGATCCTTCATACCACATACAATGTAACACAGAAATCTGCCCTGACTGTCAAACATTTTCACACAACCATTTCCATAGTCAGCCACAATGATGTTTCCCCTCCCATCAACACAAATGCCCTGAGGATATCTAAACTGACTTTCATGAGATCCCTCACTCCCAAGCTTGAATTTGAAGTTCCCCTTTTTGTCCAAGACATGGACACAGTGATTGTTGTCATCAGTTACCAGAATGTTCCCCTCCCCATCTGCAGTGACATATCGTGGCGCCCAATACATTGGGGACCTATGATCCGAACCATATGTACCCACCTCAGAACCATCTTGGTTAAACACCAGAAGTCGACCACGATCTGTAACAATCACCTGTTCTGTTGCCATGGCTACAGTTATGCCACGGAGCAATCCAACATGTGCCAGATCTATTGTGACCAAACAGGTGCCTTCCCTGGAATACTGCACTACATGATCATAACCCACCACCCACAGGTTGTCATTTCTATCTACAGCAACATCATATGGTGATAACTTTTCACCAGTTTCCCCTGGCAGAGTTGTTGTGAACTCTCTGATATAAACACCATCCATTGTGAACACCTGGATTCTGCTGTTACCCTGATCAGCAATGTAAACCTCATTGTCTTTTGAGATGGCTACTCCACAAGGATGGTAAAATTCCTCCCTATCTGATCCAAATCCCCCAAAGCTGACTTTCTTCACCCATGATGGTTGTTTCACTCCGGTTGAGCTGAACCCCTGAACCACTGACTGTTGGACTTGTTCTGTATTTGTTGCTGTGGACTTATCCATGGAATGTTGATCTGACATGGTTTGTGCTGGACCTTCCTGCTGACTTCCACTCGCCACTGGTTGCTTGGCAGTCAGCAGCTCCTCTATTCTGGCCTCCATGCTCTTGTTGGTCTCTTGAAGTTGTGTTATTTCTGCCTTCTGTTCCAGGAGGATTTTCTCAGCTTTCTCCTTTTCCTCTTTCAGCATCTTTACCTCCTTCATCATGGCATCCACTCCAATCCTACCTGTCTGCACCTGCCCCTGCATCGTCTCAAGCTGAACTTCCGTTTCTTGTTGCGATTGTTGTGAGTCTTCCTCCTTCCCTGGGTCCTTCCCTGGGTCTTCCTCCTTCCCTGGGTCTTCCCCCTGACTACCACCCTTTGGCTTTGCTGTGTGTAAAGCATACATCTGTTCCTCTATTGTAGCTGCCATGCTCTTGTTGGCCTCACGTAACTTCTGGTTTTCCTCCTTTTGTTCCAGGAGGATTTTCTGTGCCTTCTCCTCTGTCTCTTTTAGCCTGGTGATCTCCTGGGTCAGACTGCGCACCATGGCCTCGGTGTCTTCCCTGGCTGTGCGCATCTGTTCCCTGTGCTCACCTTTCAAACGCCTGACTTGTTGTTGTGATTTCTCTTTACTTGTCTGCATGGCTGTCTGTACTTGTCTGACTGTGAAGTTCAGTGTTGGGACGTCATCAGTCCGGTCTGTACAGGGCCGGTCCTCTCGACCAATCACAGCCAGGTCTAGGGCTCTCAGCCTGGAACGGTCCACATGTCTGCTGGGGGGTGGCAGGGTCAGCAGGTTGTCAGTAGAAGTGGTACGGTCCAGTCCTATACAGAAATGATTATGTCATTACTAGCATCAGTAGCAAAGTGCAGAACATTAAGCAAGCTGTGAAAACATACTGTACATGCAATCTTATGGTTAATATTAACTTTCTCTGCCTAACTGTATAAAACAGGTAATGTAATTGTGGGCCATGCTAATTTGATACTAAAGGCTATAGACCTGCAGGGTTTCATTTTTCCTCATGATGGTATCAAGTTGGAAATTGCCATCACTGATGGAAATCCAAGAAGTGTAAACTGTCCACAGACTCTGACTTAATTGCTGTACCATCCTCTGTGAAAATTGACTAGTTGTGGACTAGTCCGGACTAGTCCCTTGACTAGTCCCAGTTTTAATGCCCAGGACTAGTCCCGACCTCAGACCTTTAGTGGTCCGGCAGGGCCAGGACCTCCCAGGACTAGTCAGGACTACTTGGACTAGTCCATTTTGGTGGATAGGACTAGTCCCGGACTAGTCCTGGGACCGGTCCCCGAACCGGTCCTGTGCGCGGCGGGAGGGCTGGGACCGGTCCTACATAGCAGGCTGTGTGCGACGGGCCGAGGCTGGGACTAGTCCTGGGACTAGTCCTGGGACCGGTCCTAATAGCGGGCTGTGCGCACCCCTGGGAATAGCAGCGCATCCAGGAATGCCCACTAACGTATCACAGATGCTGCAGGAGCATCTCACGTAACACCATTATGAGAGCGTCTATTGATAAAACAGTATGAATCTGAGTCTCTAAAATATTCAAGTTGTTGGGATGGTAGATACAAGACACCATGTATGTATTGTCTTATTTCCTACCCTTTTTTAATACAAACAACAATACTTTCAGCTGTTAAGTACACAAACAAATTGAACAAGTTTATTTACATCAGAAAACCTACCTTTTTTAGTAATCTGCATGAGCAACATTAAGGTCTTTTCAGCATATTTGTAGTTCAGAAAGATTCCTTAAAGCTGAGTGGCAATTGGGTTGTTAACTTTCTTAATCTTGCTACCAACATTATTCAATGTGCAACTGCAAACAGTAGCCTGTTTTCAGAGAAATCCACACTGGCTTAGGGGGTGGGGGGTGTTGAACTTACCTCGGAAGTAGAATCTCCGTTTCCTGAGTAATCCCTCTTCCATACATGCTGTTGCTTTGCCATTGTCTTCACCCAGCCCCTCTTCTCCCTTTCTCTACACAAGTTTAGCTTGAAAACTGCCCCGAATGATTAAAACTCAGACACAAACACACAGAGAGAACTTACTTCACTGTTCCTCTGGTTGTCAGGACTGGCTTCTGGATTCAAATCTGGACCAACTGTTCTCTCATTACAAATGCACCAATCACCGATTTTGGTGAAGATCATGTGATATTCTCATTATCATATAACGGACTAGTCCAAAGGGTTGTAGTCAGGTCCGGGACTAGTCCGGGACCAGTGGACTTGCTGGACTAGTTATGTCCCCGACCCCCAGGACCACCTCGGACCGATCTGTGTCAGACAGGACTAGTCCCAAAAGTCTGGGACCTGCTGGGACCTGCTGGGACCACCTCGGACTAGTCCGGACTAGTCAACTGAAATTTTCTTTTTACAGAGGATCTACTAAATTATATTAAAAAATTTAAATGCAAACAAAGTTTTTTTTATTATCTGTAACTGTTGTTTCATACTAACCTTGTCTGAAGAAGTCCCTCCATGCCCTGTAGTCCTCCATCAGCACCAGTCCCGTCTGTACAGGGCTGGTTTTCTCGACCAATCACAGCCAGGTCCAGTCTGCTCAAGCTGGAACGGTCCACATGTCTGGCAGGGGGTGGCAGGGTTGGTAGGTTGTCAACAGAAGTGGTACGTTCCAGTCCTATTCATCAAAGAAATGATGGAGTAACCACCTAATAATTATAAGCAGTAGTAGCAAAGTGCACAACATTAAACAAGCTGTGAAAGCATATTACTGCACAGTACTACAGTTAATCATAACTTCTCTGCATATACATTTTGTATAAAACTGTAATTTGATACCAAAGTCTATTGGTATCACTGCAGATATGCAGTGTTCATTTTCCTCATGAATCAATATGAAGTTGGAAATTGCCATCACTGATGGAAGTCCAAGAGGTATAACTTTATGTATATTTAGTAACTGTTGTTTCATACTATTGCCTTGTCTGAAGAAGTCCCTCCATGCCCTGTAGTCCTCCATCAGCACCAGTGTCCTGACCACATGCACCAACTGGTCTCCATGCTGCAATCTTTGCATCTTGTCACTGGTCAGCACCCGGGACAGGCTGTCAGCCAGCCGGCCGCTTGTGTAAGAGCCCCAGAAATGCTCAAAATCGGATTTGGTCTCAAAATCCAGGAAGAAAATCAAACAATCTTTGTACACCCGCGTAACTATAGCCAGTTCTTCTTCAAATTTGGCCTGAATTTCATTATACTTTGTCTCTAAGCTTTGTTGTGACAGAAATGTAGCTTCCTTTAGATTTTTCACCTCCTTTTTTCTGTGCATATAGATTAGATCAAGTTCATCTTTTTTAAGTTCCATTTTCATTTTGCAGATTTTAATCCTTTCCTCTAAGGAGAGATCTTCATTTGCAAGTTCCTGTTTTATTCTGGCTAAAAGTATTGGATTCTGGGGATGTTCCTCAGAAAACTCAGTATGACTGTCTGAAGTACCAGTATGTGAAGTTTCTGAGATTGCTACTAACATTGAACTGGGCTTTCCTGTGGAGAATAAAAAAGTATCCCTCATTTAGTGTTTATAACACTGTAGTATTTATTACAATTAAGCAAACTAAAGCATGTGATAAGCAGCTTAAGACCAGAGTCACCAGACTCAACCATTTCGATTCTTCAATAATCAATTACAGCAAAATTTACCTTCAGACCTCCTCCTCACTTTTTGTTCAGGACCGCTCACAATTGATGCCAAAGGGCGCCGCCGCTTTGCGTTTATTTTTGGCTTTTCATTTAACTCTGTTGAGAAAGGTACATTAATTAATGTTTAGATCTAACAGTCATACAATCAAAAACAAATTTTAGATGTCATTAAGTAACTAATGTCTCTTCTAAACATTGACAGCTGTCAGGCCTGTGATAAGGGAACCTTGGGGACCTACAGGTCCCTTATATCTAAGGTGACCTGGTCTGACACCTTCATACCTTGTAAAGTTACCTTATGCATGCAGCAGAACATTGTGTTAAATTTTCTAAGCCCTTAGCTATATGGTTGCTTAGCAACAGGCATCCTGTACATCATCATTGTCACATATCACCATTATACCATGATATAATATCGAGTTTTGAATTGTTCAACATATGGGGCAGAAGTTTTTAAAACTTCTAAAAATTTAAAAAATAATAGAAATGCTAATACCTGGATGATTATCCTTCAGACTGTCCACAACAAGTTGTAGACGTGCTTTAGCCAGTGCCTCCATCAGCACATGTATGGTGGCCGCCTTTCCCTTCCTTGTGTGCCATTGCTGCAACAGTTCCCTACAGCGAGCCTTGTCTGTCCGATGTTGGGTGTCGATGTTGTTGATGTCTGGTGCTGTAAACTTGAGTTGCCCAGCCAGGTCCCTCCAGTTTGTGCTTACTTGGTCCTTAATGAAGGTGAAATACTTCTCAACACCTGCAAGTGAACATGTAATGAACTTGTAGTACATGCAAAAGCATGTTGACATCCATATTTCCATACAAATACTGGGTTTGATTGCAAAAATCTATTACCAAGTCACATGCAGCAATTTGTGTAATGAGAGAATAATACAACCAACCTAATGTTACTCCTTTATAAACCATCCTGACTTTATACTACTATGTTACATGTATCATGATTCAGAAAAATATCCTGTATGAACCCACCTTGTTTAGACATGTTGCAAGCATGTGATTGTTGTCCACTGTGTAAAATCTTACATTAAATTACCCTGAAAAAACAACAACATTTGCACCTTATGAAATGGAACTAAACTTTAACTGCCAACACTACAAAGAATATTGGGACTTATCCCAAATTTTCGGTTGACTCCATCAACCTTGTTCACGGAATGGACCCGTCTACTCTTGGAACGTGACGTCAGAGACGCGTGACCGTAGTAGAGCGGGTTTAGCAAACTATCAGTACTGAAATGTGACTGTCAGTAACTGTCACCCAGTACTGATCAGTTACTGATCAGTTACTGATCTACTACTGTATCACAACTACTAATTATTCACAAAATATGCAAATTTCCAGTAACAGATCAGTAGTAGATCAGTAGTCGTATCTGAGAGACTGCAAGTAATAACCAGTAACCGACAGTAGTAGATCAGTAGTAGATCAGTAGTAGATCAGTAGTAGATCAGTAACTGATCAGTAACTGATCAGTAACTGATCAGTAGTAGATCAGTAGTCGACCAGTAGTAGATCAGTAGCTGATCAGTAGTAGATCAGTAGTAGATCAGTAGTTGAATTTGAAAGCTGTGATTCAGCAGTTTAATCAGGGGGACAGCTGTAGTCAATTATAGTCAAACAGTGCAGTCCTTTAGAAATGGACCAAGCTTGTTTACTTTTTCTAGTGTGCCGTCGATCTTTACCAGAATAAAGGCCAGAAAAGGTCAAAATATTTTAAAATGTATTCTAAAATGCCTTTAGAAGGAAGGGTGTTGACATCATGACTTAATTGTTGAAGACAGTTTTGGGGTGAAGTGAAAAGTAGCTAACCTAAGGCTGCATATTATGTTAAAAACTTAGTTACAAAATTAATCTACTTACTGTGTAGTATTGTCTGTTCTTTCTGATCTCTAGATAGCTGTGAAATGGCTACAACTTAATGCAGACTGCATGCAACTGGCAATGTAGTGAAATTAACCATTGGCTTTAACTGAAAGGAGAAAAACACTTCACATACCTCTAATACTCATTGTCCTTGCCACAGAATCACATCAATAACGATCATTTAGGCCTTACTTGTTTCCTAGGAGCTCCTAACCGCTTCCCCATAGTCTTGATAGTCAGAACGTACACTGAAATCCTTTGATTCGCACCAAACTTTAACTAAGTACAGAGACATGACTCTGTGGCAAGGCTGCCTTTTTTCAACTGAAAATGGTGGTTAACTGACATCAAATGCTTTTAAATGCACCAATCAGATGACTAAGAATGATCACATGATAAACATGCTGGGGTGACTGTGATTGGTTAAGTGTTCCAGTAGATGTCAGTAACAAAACAGTAGATGACAGTAATGCTTTGATTGGTCAGACAAGTCATCTATGAATACAAACAAATTGAATTAAAGGATGTCAGTACTTGTCAGTACTTGTCAGTACTTGTCAGTACTTGTCAGTAAGAGGATCAGGAGCTGCCAGTAACGGGCAGAATTCAGTAGTATATCAGTTATTGCCAGTAGTTTTTCAGTACTGTCATGACAGTAACCGTCAGTAAGATATCAGTAGAAACAATTCTTAGGAAGCCTAAGTACTTGTCAGTTATGAATCAGGAGTCGTCAGTAAGCTGACTTACTGAAACGTTACTGAAATGTGACTGTCAGCAACTGATCAGTTACTGACAGTCACATTTCAGTACTGATAGTTTGCTAAGGGCGTCATACATGCCAGATAACTTCAACTGTGACTTGTACCTGATTTGTACTTGATTCATAATGTACCAACACAGATGAACTTTCATGCTAACATTTGCACCTGTCAATGACAGGATTCACCAGAAAGGACTGAGGACTTTCAGCAAAATAATGGAAAAAAACAACCCGTTTCTCTGTATAAGAAGATCACAATGCAGCCACATGGGTACCATACTAGAGCATCGAACTCACACAGACTATCCACCTTCCTAAACCCCAAACAAATGCCCAGAAAAGGAGATTTTTGTATAGAATGTCTAAGGTCTGGAACGAAATGAAGTGGTAATGATTTTTAAACTGATGTAAATAACCTTATGTTAAGTTGTGTGTCATGTCATCATGCTAGTGTTGTGAATGTACATGTATTTATGTTTTGTATATCTTCCTGTGTGTCGTAATGTGTGTTAGAACGGACTACAGGAAGGATAGCTACAGTTTTGTACATGTATGCTAAATGTGGATCCTCATAAAGTCAAAGACCTTACAAATTGTTTAATGTTCAGTATACATGTACAGACACTGGGAGTCCGAGCATTTACATAGTACCTGGAAGTGAAACTGAACTGTTGGTTTTAAAACTTACTGAACAAAAGTCAGTATTAGCTTGACAACTTTTCACTGAAGATTTTTGAAGACGTTGTACTACTTGTAGTTAAACTTCTGCAATGACATAGTAGCTGATAATAACTGCCAGCTTACCTTTCCTCAAGACAAGAACTGTTTCCTTGACTTGACCTTGAATCATGGCGGTGTCTCCAGCTTCAGGTCAAAGTGTATTCGGCCAGTGACACTTGTTACAGCCTCTCTCATTGGTCAATTTCATCATGAACAGTTGTTTACTGAGGGAATCTTGTTGGTTTCTGGCTGCAGTATTACATGGTTTTACCCTTTCCATTAAAAAACTGTTGCGTATTTCCCTGAATACATAAAAGAATCAGTCAGCAGACTTCTGTTTTGTGAAACAATGATCTTCAAACAAATCTATTCTGCACCAATGAAAGACTCCCTCATTGAATACCTGTGCAGGATCCGTTACACCTGTATGAATGCACCTGTAAGCTAGTATGCGCCCCCTTAAGGTGGTGCAGGGTCAAATTTCACAGGTCACAATGGCTCTGTCAATGTTGTGGTCCTGGGCCTGAACTGGGGCGGCTGTGAGATTATGTTGCATTCATTCAAAGTTACATTGACTCAACAGTCCCTGGTTGCATGAATACAGGTGTTTTGAACCCTAATTGTATTGAGAACTAGGTGAATGGTTTAAACATACCATTTACGAGACAGTTTGGAGAGTGTATTTGATTCTAGTGTTTCTTATGATAGCTAACGTTATAGTAGTTAGTTATAGTCTTGGTAGACCCTAATGTTCTTGAAGATGACTGTGTGTTCTCATCATTAACGTTCGCATGTTTGTGAAAAGTCAATCAAAGTACAATCAAGTACAACTCATATTTAAAAAAAGTTTATTCCACATTTTTAATGACTAACAGAATATTACTTTGGCGTATACTAATCTCATTTAATTATAAGACTCTATTAAGAGATCTAACGTTAAACCTTATTTCCAAGCAGATCTTTTGGTCAGACAATATCAAACTGGCCAGACAGTATCACATTCATTTTTGGCAGGGCAGCTGGTATCCAGGCATCGAATACGACCCCGAAGTTTGGCTGGCGAAAAAAAGAAATACCGGTACAAAAAAGAAAGCCTGAAAGGCACTGTGCTTGGAGAGTAAATAGAACCAGTCAAACCAACATACATGTACATGTAGTCTTCAAGCAGATGTTGGGACGGGATAATGTCATTATAAAACATGATAAACGTCATGCAAGTCCTTGCGTCATGCAAACTCGAAAGTGGTGACTGGACAAACACTGGGTACCGTGCGTGAGATGTTCTCGTATCTGACCTCATGATGTGACTAAAACGTCAGAAATTCTCCTCAGAATTTCATACCAAGTCCCACATCAACAGCGCGTGTCGTGGAGCTGTACACAACGTCACGGGGTCAACAGTTGTCAATGACCTCCCCGGAACAGTGCATCCAAACGTAACATTTTTTATAGAGTATAAAACGGTATGAACGGGTCACTTACTACTTCTATGAGACTTTGTTTCAGTGTATAGCCTTCAATGGCCAAACCTAGTGGTGTTATCTGCCCTAGTGAACATTGTGACTACAATTTGATTTGTCAGTAGCTTATGTAGGAGGCTGGCATTGGACGTAAAGCCTCCCAAATCCAAAAATGAGAGCTTTGGAGAAGATATCACTTCACCCCATTCACATTTATTATCATCCCATGAATTATTTTCATACATTTAAAAAGCTGCCTTGTATTTGTGGTATTATTTACCATGTGAAATATTTGAATCACATCTCTATATAACGTTATATACAAAGAGAAAGACTTGATTTTGGTAGCTATGCTTTATATGGGTCTCCCTCCTTCCCTGGGTCTCCCTCCTTCCCTGGGTCTCCCTCCTTCCCTGGGTCTTCCTCCTTCCCTGCATCTTCCTTCCTCCCTGGGTCTTCCTCCTTCCCTGGGTCTCTCTCCTTCCTTGGGTCTCTCTCCTTCCTTGGGTCTCCCTCCTTCCCTGGGTCTCTCTCCTTCCCTGGGTCTCTCTCCTTCCCTGGGCCCTTTCCTCCTTCCCTGGGTCTCTCTCCTTCCCTGGGCCCTTTCCCAGGGTCTCCCTCCTTCCCTGGGTCTTCCTCCTTCCCTGGGTCTCCCTCCTTCCCTGGGTCTTCCTCCTTCCCTGGGTCTCTCTCCTTCCTTGGGTCTCCCTCCTTCCCTGGGTCTCTCTCCTTCCCTGGGCCCTTTCCTCCTTCCCTGGGTCTCTCTCCTTCCCTGGGTCTCCCTCCTTCCCTGGGTCTCCCTCCTTCCTTGGGTCTCTCTCCTTCCCTGGGTCTCCCTCATTCCCTGGGTCTTCCTCCCTCCCTGGGCCTTTCCCAGGGTCTCCCTCCTTCCCTGGGTCTTCCTCCTTCCCTGGGTCTCCCTCCTTCCCTGGGTCTTCCTCCTTCCCTGGGTCTCTCTCCTTCCTTGGGTCTCTCTCCTTCCTTGGGTCTCTCTCCTTCCCTGGGCCCTTTCCTCCTTCCCTGGGTCTCTCTCCTTCCCTGGGTCTCCCTCCTTCCCTGGGTCTCTCTCCTTCCCTGGGCCCTTTCCCAGGGTCTCCCTCCTTCCCTGGGTCTTCCTCCTTCCCTGGGTCTCCCTCCTTCCCTGGGTCTTCCTCCTTCCCTGGGTCTCTCTCCTTCCTTGGGTCTCCCTCCTTCCCTGGGTCTCTCTCCTTCCCTGGGCCCTTTCCTCCTTCCTTGGGTCTCCCTCCTTCCCTGGGTCTCCCTCCTTCCCTGGGTCTCCCTCCTTCCTTGGGTCTCTCTCCTTCCCTGGGTCTCCCTCATTCCCTGGGTCTTCCTCCTTCCCTGGGTCTCTCTCCTTCCCTGGGTCTTCCTCCTTCCCTGGGTCTCCCTCCTTCCCTGGGTCTTCCTCCTTCCCTGGGTCTCCCTCCTTCCCTGGGTCTTCCTCCTTCCCTGGGTCTCCCTCCTTCCCTGGGTCTTCCTCCTTCCCTGGGTCTCTCTCCTTCCTTGGGTCTCCCTCCTTCCCAGGGTCTCTCTCCTTCCCTGGGCCCTTTCCTCCTTCCTTGGGTCTCCCTCCTTCCCTGGGTCTCCCTCCTTCCCTGGGTCTCCCTCCTTCCTTGGGTCTCTCTCCTTCCCTGGGTCTCCCTCATTCCCTGGGTCTTCCTCCTTCCCTGGGTCTCTCTCCTTCCCTGGGTCTTCCTCCTTCCCTGGGTCTCCCTCCTTCCCTGGGTCTTCCTCCTTCCCTGGGTCTCTCTCCTTCCCTGGGTCTCCCTCCTTCCCTGGGTCTCTCTCCTTCCCTGGGCCCTTTCCCAGGGTCTCTCTCCTTCCCTGGGTCTTCCTCCTTCCCTGGGTCTCCCTCCTTCCCTGGGTCTTCCTCCTTCCCTGGGTCTCTCTCCTTCCCTGGGTCTTCCTCCTTCCCTGGGCCCTTCCCTGGGTCTCCCTCCTTCCCTGGGTCTCTCTCCTTCCCTGGGTCTCCCTCCTTCCCTGGGTCTCCCTCCTTCCCTGGGTCTTCCTCCTTCCCTGGGTCTCTCTCCTTCCCTGGGTCTCCCTCCTTCCCTGGGTCTCCCTCCTTCCCTGGGTCTTCCTCCTTCCCTGGGTCTCCCTCCTTCCCTGGGTCTTCCTCCTTCCCTGGGTCTCTCTCCTTCCCTGGGTCTTCCTCCTTCCCTGGTTCTTTCCCTGGGTCTTCCTCCTTCCCTGGGTCTCTCTCCTTCCCTGGGTCTTCTTCCTTCCCTGGGCCCTTCCCAGGGTCTCCCTCCTTCCCTGGGTCTTCTTCCTTCCCTGGGTCTTTCCCTGGATCTTAATCCTTCCCTGGGTCTTCCTTCTTCCCTGGGTCCTTCACTGGGTCTTCTGGGTCTCCAGCTACCGGAGTAGGTAAAAGGATCTCATTAAAAACAGTTTAATACTACATGGTGAGACTCTACAAAAGGACAAAACGAGCACTGTTAGTGTGTGCATGTTTTTTTTTCCTTCTGCAGATTACTCTGAAAATTGCTTAGAAAAGTAACACATGAAGTTGTAAAACAGGTAAAGGCCCAGGAGTGCAATACCATGAATATGACAGTTTTGCATTGTCCAGTGTCCTTTTCTAAAAAAAAAATAAATCTACTAGACACCATGTTGATTGTCATGCAACATTCCATTCTTCTTACCTGGACCTCCACATGCCTGAAGTAAGTGCTGATGAGACTCCTCCCAGTACCTGGACTTCAGTAGCTTCTCTTTAAGAGCTGCAGCCCTGCTGAACTCCACTTCGGACTTCCTTAGGACTTTCCCAATCTGACCTGCCCAACGCCCGACATCTACAGAATCGTTGCCCTCTATTTCAAGTACAGAGTGGTGGAATTCTGGGATGACCTCCTCAACCAAGGTCGCCAGTCCTGATTGGTCAGATATGAGGACCGGCACACCGGCCGCCATGGCCTCCAGACCAACCAGTCCGAAGGGTTCTGCACGGGAGGGCATGAGAACCAGGTGGGCCTGCTGCATGTGTCGGCAGATGTCTTCCTGGGTGCCATGTGGGAGAAGTGTGGGGATCAGTTTTCCTGAGTTGATGCTGGCTTGGAGAATGGCCATTGTGGCACGAAACTCCTCCTTACTTATATTACAAATCCGCCATAGGATCCTCTCCAGACTTGTTTCTGCGACCTTTGCCAAGGACTTGGCTGCAAGGTCATAACCTTTGACCCCACCGATGGACAGGACAACCTTCTCCTTAGTTTCCCTGAACTTTACTGTGGTTTTCTGGAACAAGTCTGATGGTTTGGGCAGGAAGAGATGGTGAATCGGCTTCTTGTTTGCTGGGATTGCACGAAAGGAACTGGTGAAGTGGTCGTATATGGTGTGTCCCACAGAGAACACAAAATCTGCCTTCTCTGCATCTTCTCTGATGGAGTCTTCCTTAAGCTTGTAGTACCTCACTATCTCCATGGTCTCCTGGTCTCCCTTGTACCTCTCTTTGTTCCCTGGTATCGTCTCAATGACAAGACCGAGGCTTGCTTGTGGAAAACGCTGCTCCTTAATTTCTGCTGCTGCTCTGCTGGTGATGTCAGCATGACCCACAATCCACCCCACATCCTGTGGGAGTCTGTCATCAGGGTAGCGATACAAGTGGTCAAAGGTCAGCCAATCCAGACAGGGTTCTCTTGTGTCTCCCTGCCTGCAGGTTGGGAGGATGAGCTCCACTCCATCAGCCTCAGCAGCCTTCCTGTCGTCTTCTGTAGCCTGCAGAACTGTGGAGTAAACTCTCCTCCCTGCTCCTGTCAGGACCTGGGCCACCTCCCGGTTGACGGCAGAGTTGTCGTCTTTCGATGTGGCGTACTTGTCGATGACCAGCAAAACTGACCTGGGTTCTGAAGGTGGTTGTTGCTGTGGGCTCAGAGAGAGGTGCACAGGGGGGTCTGGAACTGGACAAAGAAGAATTACATTGAAAATCTATCAGATCATCAATGAGAATATGTAAGTGTATGGTTTCAATTACTCAAAATCAAATTATAGGGGTTTTCCTGAACAGAAATGAAGATTTTTTCTTTACAAGAATAGTATTAGAATAGTGCTCTCACTGAATTCTTATTCAATAAATTCTTCAGGTGCTTTTAGAATATATTAGATTCTTCAATTGCTCGTATGCATGATATAAAAGCATCTTCAGACAGTTATGACCTAGGTGTCAAGCTGCCACTGTGTAGAGGAAGGTCACTAACATCTCGTTGGACAATATGAGTAGAGTGGAATCAATTCTCAACTAACCGACATCTTTTGCACCCCAATCATTCCTCAGTAAGATAGATATAGATACAGACAGCCATGCATTGATCATGATCTGACTCACCAGGACTCCTAGAAGCCAGCCTGGCACGTGCCATGTCTCCTGACGACTGCAAAGTTCTCCTCTTCACTCTCTCAGCTACAGGAGGAAGTAATAGGAGCTGGTTAGAAACAGTTCAATACTGCATGGTGAGAGCATTAACATTCGATTCTATGAAAGGACAAAACGAGCAATGTTATTGCCTTCGTCAGAAGGGTTTAAATTCATCCATTTTTAGTGTGGGAACTGCGGTTTTAGCGACATAACTCTTGAAGGCATGGTTCAACGTCCATGATTTTTGGCAGGCGGGTTACCGTTGTTGAGACCGATGTCAAGTGCAAATATGGGCTTCGTGGGGGGTCCATACGTCACTGTAGTGGACTTTTTGTGTTTGTAGCTTGTTAGCAAAATAACTCTTGTATATGTAAATTGATGTTCATGATTTTTGATAGGCAAGTTACCGATGTCAAGGACTAGGTCAAGTTCGAAAATGGGCCTCATGGGGGGTCCCTATGTTTCTGCAGTGGACCTTTTGCATTTAGATATGTAATGATCCTCTCCCACCAATGGGGCATGGAGACAGCTGGATAACAGCTGGAGAACCCACACTCTTGGGATCAGGGCTGAGATCAGATAACGTTAAGGGACTGTTCTGTAATTTCAGCGGGAGGAGGAAAGGTTGGTCAGGTCATTACCTATGGCCACACCAAGTAATTTTTATGGATGACGTCTGCTGGAGACCTTAAATTTATTGCGAAAGTGCGATAAAAACTGAAGGGTCCAAAAAACAAGATGCCTAGATTTCGAATATACTGAGTGTAGAAATACAAATGTTAGGACACCAAGTTTGTGGGGTCGTGTGGCGCAGCGGTAGCGCGTTCGGCTCAGGACCAAGAGGTCCCGGGTTCGATCCGGAACCCATGTCACCGATCTTGTGCCCTTAGGAAAGGCACTTTACACGACTTTCCTCACTTCACTCAGGTGTAAATGAGTACCTAGCTTCGGTTAGGGACGTCCCTCGGATAGGACGTAAAATGGAGGTCCCGTGTTTGGGGAGAGCCACACCCCACGCACGTTAAAGAACCCACCACATCTTTCGAAAAAGAGTAGGGGCATGTCCCGGTGTGCGATGGTTCAAATACTACAAACTGGGAGTTGGTGATTTACTACAAATCACCCGGGTGGAGGCCTGGCGAACCCTCGTCTCGTATAAGCCACATGGTGATTTACATCATCACCAGGAAGAATAGTGTGAATTGACACACTAATGGAGATCCTTACTAACCAAACCAAACCAATTGAATAAAAGAACACAGTGCAACTACAAACAAGCATCAAAATAATTCAACTAAAAAGCAGCTGTAGTTACCCTGTTCTGATTCTTTTCTTTTATTGCACCTTCTCTTCTTACATTTTGCAACACTGTTGTGACACTTTGATCATAATACAGTAAGGCCACACCAATTTAATTTGTTGCTTCTCAGATTCGCCTCTTCATTTTTTTCTGATTTGCAAAAAAAAAAAAAGATTCTGGTTCTGAATCAACTCAAAAATGCTCATATTTTGGCCCCAACAAGTAAAGAAAGTCATTTTTCTTCCTAGTTGTTAGAGTTTTTCCATCTATCAATGCAGTGGTTTGATGAAAAATTACAAATTCAATGTTTAAATTTTAACCCAGCCTTCTATGTTGACTACATGGCCCCTATCATAGCATTTGGGGCAATAATAGGATGCCCAGGCCTTTTTTTATTTTTTATATTTTTTCGCCCTGTCGCTTCATATTTTTTCTGAAAAAATCCGAGAAGCAACAAATTAAATTGGTGTGGCCTAAGCAGAATTTCTTGTAACAGTACTTTTTTCCCAGTAAAAGTCCAAAAACAAAAAAAACATGGATGACAGCTAGTCTGTAAATCTGTGGCGAACCATTTCCCAGTGTTCCGTAGGGTAAAAAAAGGAGATTCTTTTGTATTCTAGACCGAATTGATTACTTAAAAAAAGTAAAGAATACACAATCAGTCATGTTCATTTCTCTAGGACATCCCTCTGACGAAGGCATGAGATTTCCGACCTCTAGTTGTGTTGTTTTTTTTCGTCAGATTACTCTGAAAAGACCCCAGAAGAAACACATGAAGTTCGGGAGAAATTTTATACTCAATAACAGCCTACAAAGTAAAATAGTTAAAGGTCCAGGGGTGCAATACCACACATTGCATTGTCCAGTGTCGTTTACCAAAAAAGAAAAAAAAAACTAATTTACTAGTCACAATGTTGATTGTGAAGCAACATTCCATTCTTCTTACCTGGACCTCCACATGCCTGAAGTAAGTGTTGATGAGACTCCTCCCAGTACCTGGACTCCAGTAGTTTCTCTTTAAGAGCTGCAGCTCTCTTGAATTCCACTTTGGATTCCGTTAGGACTTTCCCAATCTGACTTGCCCAACGCCCGACATCTACAGAATCGTTGCCCTCTATTTCAAGCACAGAGTGGTGGAATTCTGGGATGACCTTGTCGACCAAAGTCGCCAGTCCTGATTGGTCAGATATGAGAACCGGCACGCCGGCCGCCATGGCCTCCAGACCGACCAGTCCGAAGGTTTCTGCATGGGAGGGCATGAGAACCAGGTGGGCCTGCTGCATGTCTCGGCAGATGTCTTCCTGGGTGCCATGTGGGAGAAGTGTGGGGATCAGTTTTCCTGAGTTGATGCTGGCTTGGAGAATCTTCATGATCATGCTGGCCCGATACTCCTCTTCACTGACACCATGAATCCGCAGTTGGATTCTCTCGTGACTTCTCTCTGCCACCCTTGCCAAGGACTTTGCTACAAAGTCAAGACCTTTCAGCTTTCCTACTTCATTAACCCTACTGATTAAGAGAACAACTTTCTCCCTACTCTCTACATACTCAACTGTGGTTTCCTGAAATAGCTTGGATGGTTCTGGCAGAAAGAGTTTGTGAACTGGCCTCTTGTCTTTGGGTATTGCACAAAGTGTGTTTGTGATGTGGTCATGTATTCTGTGTCCGACAGAAAACACAGTTTTTGCCTTCTCTGCATCTTGTCTGATAGAATCTTCCTTCTTCCCTATACCCATGGCCTTCTCCTCTTCCTTGTACTTCTCTGTGTCTTCAGGTATAGTCTGAGTGACAAGACTGATGTCTGCTTGGGGAAAACGCTCTTCCTTGATAGTTGCTGCTGCTCTACTAGTGACATCAGCATGACCCACAATCCACCCTATATCCTGTGGGAGTCTGGGATAGCGGCTACTGTGGTCAAAGGTCAGCCAATCCAGACAAGGTTTCCTTGTGTCTCCTTCAATGGGGGTTGGGAGGATGAGCTCCACTCCATCAGCCTCAGCACACTTTCTGTCCTCCTCTGTATCCTCCAACACCAGGCTGTAGACTTTCCTCCCTGCTGCTGTCAGGATTTGAACCACCTCTTGGTTGATGGTGGAAACGTCGTCTTCTTTAGATGTGGCATACTGGTCAGTCACCAATAGAACTGCATTGGATTCTAAAAAAATACACACTTTTAGGAATAAAATGATTATGCAATGATAAGTACTGGTAAGCTTTCTTCAAATAGGCCTTCTGTCTGTCCAACCTGAACCTGATATTAGACTGATTAACAACAGAAAGGTCACAATCTGTAGCAGGGGTTTTTCTAGAAAAATTTGACATGAGGGAGCAGAATCAGGCGAGGGAGCGAAGCGACCGAGCAGGGGGTTGGCGCGGAAGGTGGGTATCCCCCCTTCTGCCGTGTGAAGCCTTTGAAAATTTGATGTTAAAATGGAACATTCTGAGGCTACTTGAGGGGGGAAAACGTCTGTTTACTTGGATTGTGCAACACTTTCAAATATTTTCCCTTCAAAAATATAAATACAATCAACAGTACACACTCAGTCCTTTATACATTTTTTAAAACTAATGATCAATGACATAACTTGTGGCAGTGTGGCTCCAAATGACAACATTGGGCTTGCCACAGGCTCACCTTTCACATGGCAACATTGCAACACTTTCATCCAAGCTGCTACAAACAGGGGTCTCATGTTTCACTTGAAGTATTTATAATAAGTATAGTATGCAAATGAAGGGAGGCAAGCTGCACTTTTTGGGCAAGTTGGGAAATGAACATGTTTACTCCATTGATTGAGAAGGGACTTTTACTAGGGCTAAATTGTCATGTTTGTGACAAGATTTTGCAATTTTCATGAGAGTAACACAGTTTGTAATGCTAGAATACATTGTTATGTGGTATTGTTTTTATATTTTTCATGGAAAAAGATCATTTGGAGAAAGACTAAATGTTGTAAAAGTAGCAATCTGAAAATTGATACGGGGGGCGCTGGATTGTTACATGAGGGCGCAGCGCCCTTAGAAAAACCTGTTCAGAAAAACCCCTGTGTAGACTGTGCTCTTCTACACACTTGGATATATGTTTTACTAAGTACATGAATGTATTGCTTTTCATCATCATGAATGTATTGCTTTTAAACTGAACCAAAACCTGTCATGATTTGAGGTTGCCCACCAGGGGCAATCATTAAACAATTAACCTTTTACTCAAGCTGTGGTCACTCTACATCTCATACATACACCATACATAATACAATGTAAATATAACGTTAGTGATGAATATCATCATGATAATGTTAACTATTGGATTAAGCTAAATTAGATTATACATACTGTAAAAGGCCAAGGAAAAAAATGTTGTGTGTCCTGTTTCACTCCTGAAAAAATTAGGGTCGGTAGGTAGGGATGATTTTATTTTATTTTTACTTTTCATTTTTTTTAGAATTTGGTGATTGGTGTGTTTATATAAGCAGAACATGTTGGAAAATCGATTGTGCAATATTTCATCACTCAGGTACTCAGGTGTCAGATCATGGAGCTAGAAAAGGTCGATTAGCTCGAAAAATTTATGTTCCTTGCCCTTACTGGGGTAGTGCCTAAACTCATGTTCAGGTCCGGATTGAAGTCTACAGGTTTTGGTTCAGGTCCGGACCTAAAGCCATGGCATATCAGTGTTTGAAATACTTTTTTGAGCCAGGTTGCCCAGTGTTCAACCTAGGGCAAAAACTAGGTTGCACATCACAATTTCAGGTTGCCCCCGATTTCGTGGATTTGACTATAAAATATAATAGTCCTTACCTTCCACCACTCTGTCCTGAGCTTTTTTCCTTGCTTGAAAATCATCATCCTCATCCTTTCTTTTCCTTTTCTGCAGACTTGAGGGACCAGGAACTGGGTCTTTCCATGTGTCCTTCCCTGGGTCTTCCTTCTTCCATGGTCCTTCCCTGGGTCTTCCTTCTTCCATGGGTCCTTCCCTGGGTCTTCCTTCTTCCATGGGTCCTTCCCTGGGTCTTCCTTCTTCCATGGGTCCTTCCCTGGGTCTTCCTTCTTCCATGGGTCCTTCTCTGGGTCTTCCTTCTTCCATGGATCTTCTACCTTCCCTGGGCCCTCCCCTAGGTCTTCCTCTTTCCCTGGGTCCTTGTCCAGGTCCTTCCCTCGGGTCTTCCTTCTTCCATGGGTCCTTCCCTGGGTCTTCCTCCTTCCCTGGGTCCTTCCCTGGGTCCTTCCCTGAGTCCTTCTCTGGGTCGTCCTCCTTCCCTGGGTCCCCCTGACTACCACCCTTTGGCTTTGCTGTGTGTAAATCATACCTCTGTTCCTCTATTGTAGCTGCCATGCTCTTGTTGGCCTCACTTAAGTTCTGGATTTCCTCTTTTTGTTCCAGGAGGATTTTCTGTGCCTTGTCATCCTTTTCTTTTAGCCTGGTGATCTCCTGGGTCAGACTGCGCACCATGGCCTTGGAGTCTTCCCTGGCTGTGTGCATCTGTTCCCTGTGCTCACCTTCCAAACGTCTGACTTGTTGTTGTGATTTCATCCTACAAGTTTGCAAAGCTGTCTGTACTTGTCTGGCTGTGAAGTCCAGTGTTGGGATGTCATCAGTCCCGTCTGTACAGAGTTGGTCCTCTCGACCAATCACAGCCAGGTCTAGGCCT
The DNA here is from genome assembly GCA_013266295.2 of Branchiostoma floridae x Branchiostoma japonicum. NCBI lineage: Eukaryota > Metazoa > Chordata > Leptocardii > Amphioxiformes > Branchiostomatidae > Branchiostoma > Branchiostoma floridae x Branchiostoma japonicum. The sequence continues at coordinate 2,413,130 of CM023823.1, forward strand.
GTCAGGCTGGAATGGTCCACATGTCTGCTGGGGGGTGGCAGGGTCAGCAGGTTGTCAGTAGAAGTGGTACGGTCCAGTCCTATACAGAAATGATTATGTCATTACTAGCATCAGTAGCAAAGTGCAGAACATTAAGCAAGCTGTGAAAACATACTGTACATCTTATGGTTAATATTAACTTTCTCTGCCTAACTGTATAAAACAGGTAATGTAATTGTGGGCCATGCTAATTTGATACTAAAGGCTATAGACCTGCAGGGTTTCATTTTTCCTCATGATGGTATCAAGTTGGAAATTGCCATCACTGATGGAAATCCAAGAAGTGTAAACTGTCCACAGACTCTGACTTAATTGCTGTACCATCTACTAAATTATATTAAAAAATTTAAATGCAAACAAAGTTTTTTTTATTATCTGTAACTGTTGTTTCATACTAACCTTGTCTGAAGAAGTCCCTCCATGCCCTGTAGTCCTCCATCAGCACCAGTGTCCTGACCACATGCACCAACTGGTCTCCATGCTGCATTCTCTGCATCTCCTCAGTGGTCAGCACCCGGGACAGGCTGTCAGCCAGCCGGCCGCTTGTGTAAGAGCCCCAGAAATGCTCAAAATCGGATTTGGTCTCAAAATCCAAGAAGAAAATCAAACAATCTTTGTACACTCGCTTAACTATAGCCCGTTCTTCTTCAAATTTGGCCTGAATTTCATTATACTTTGTCTCTAAGCTTTGTTGTGACAGAAATGTAGCTTCCTTTAGATTTTTCACCTCCTTTTCTCGGTGCATGTAAATAGGATCAAGTTCATCTTTTCTAAGTTCCATCTTCAGTTTCCAAATTTTAACCTTTTCCTCTAAGGAGAGATCTTCATTTGCAAGCTGCTGTTTTATGTCCAAAAGTACTGGATTCTGCGTATGTTCCTCAGGAAATTCAGTATGACTGTCTGAAGTACGTGTATGTGAAGTTTTCGAGAGTACTGCCATTACCATGTCACTTGGCCTCCCTGCGGAGAATAAAAAAGTATTCCTTATAAAGAGTTTATAACTGTTATTATACAGTAGTAACAGGTGGGCAGACCCAAGCATGTGATAGGCAGCTTAAGACATTGAAGGGCCCAGGACGTAACTGTTCTGGTTCTGTACATATTATTTTCCTGAACCCCAAAAGTAATTATTCTATTACAGCCAAATTTACCTTCACACTTCCTGCTCACTTTTTGTTTGGGGCTGCTCGCACTTGATGCTATGGGGCGCAGACGTCGTTTTGCAGTTGGTTTTGACTTTTCATTTAACTCTGTTGAGAAAGGCACAAGTGTTTAGATTTGACAATTTCTAAAAAGTACTTTATTTACTAGTGACCCTCTTGGCAACAGGCACCATTGTCACATATCACCATGATACTATACATAATGATATTATCAGTACATTTTACATTGTACAATTATTGAGGCTGGAAAAATTTAGTTTCAGTCTGTTTCTCAAAACATTTTTCTGATATTAATAGAAATGCTCATACCAGGATATTTGTCCTTCAGACGGTCCACAACAAGTTTAAGACCTGCTTTAGCCAGTGCCTTCATCAGCACATGTATGGTGGCCGCCTTTCCCTTCCTTGTGTGCCATTGCTGCAACAGTTCTCTACAGCGAGCCTTGTCTGTCCGATGTTGGGTGTCGATGTTGTTGATGTCTGGAGCCGTAAACTCGAGATGTTCAGCCAGGTCCTTCCAGTTTGTGCTTACTTGGTCTTTTATGAAGGTGAAATACCTCTCAACACCTGCAAGTGAACATGTACATATGATATAGTAGTACTCAAGCAGCTAATAATCAAAATATTTCTTTGACTGTATCATTACATCTTTGCATGCAATTACTAGTAAGATTGAAAAAAAAAATCAATAGTTATGTCCGTGCCACAAAACAGAAATTTGATTTATCATAATAGATGTCAACCATATCTATACAATGTGAGTTACTATTATAATAGGAATAGCAAAAAAATACAAATGACCTAAAGTTACTCCTTTAAAAACCAGTCCTTACCCAAAATCATCCTTTAAACATTTATCATGACTTTGATAATATAATATTACTGTCTCGCTAAAGAATGTTTACTAAGTAGTCATACTTACTTAACAAAATGATACACCAATTGCTAATGATTATTGTCAATGTAAAGATACAACAATACTTGTCTTAAAAGGTGTTAAAAATGTCAGCAATTCTGATCATGGTAATTATCCAGTGCTCTGTGTCAGACCTTTGTTTGGCACCTTTTCTTTGAGTTCTGAAATCAGTGATACTAACATCAGGGGGGTTATTGCAGTAACTGCAATTAACCGAAATATCTAACGAGTTTAACTTCACTTTAATTAGGGGCAGGTTGACACACTTTTTGTTTCATGTTAATTACTTTTTTAAGTTGATGGTCGTTGGTCCTCTCTTGTGTTTGAGGACTGATGAAACACTCAAGTTCAAATTAGAAACAAACAAACCTCAAACTCAAAATGTTCTGTAAGAAAAAATCTCACCTTGTGTAGACATGTTGTAAGGCGCTAGCACATCTCCCGATTAGGCCTCTCACTTGGTTCACAATGTTCCTTGAGTTGCTCTGGTAAAAAGAAATAAAACATTTTCTGAGCAAACAAATAGAATCCTACCTGCTGGACTAATTGCCAAAAGAGATAAGGAATTCACACTGCTAATAGCTCAGCATCTACTAAAAGTACCTGTGGAATTTAATTAACCTAATTGACCCTCCATAGTGGGACTAATTTAGTTAAAAAGAGAAGGATTTCAAACTTTCCACATCATTAATGCTAACGTACATATACAGAGAAAGGCAGCTGCTGAACTCAGGTAACAAGTTCAAGTTATGTTACGTAACAATACATCTAGCATCTACTAAAGGGATAAAAACACCACCACTGGACAGTGGGACTGATTGAGCAACGGAAACGTGATTAAGGCTTTCAATCAGGATAAATTCCTTTGCAGGGAAAATAAATCAAGTTCAGTTCGACGGTCGAACCTACGGTCAGCTTCAGGTTGGTCAGAAAGGATAATACAACATCTAAGTTTTTGTCTTGTTTATAAGAACTTTAAGTTCAAAATCGCCTTAAAATCCTACATCTAGTGGCGCTAAAACATTTAACAGTCCACATACCTTATCGTTACTAACTTTTCTCTGGAATCTCCCCTGGAATTTTCGCAAACTTTCGACAAGTTTCGAAGCTGACCTTCACCTCACTTCACTTCCGCCTTCCGCCATCTTGGAAATTGGAAGAGTTGATTGCACGATAGGGGTGATTGAAAGATGCTGTGAAAAGACAATTTAGGCAAACCAAAGTAGACATGACACTATTAACGTTATATATCAAATATATTTGTAACCTGACGATACAACGTCATATGGAATTTGAATTTTCATATATCATTTGATAAACATAATGTTTTGTTAAACACCACAGAAACTGCATGGACCGTTCCACATATGTCCCTTGCTAGGGGAAGTTTCAAACACAAAGCACTTTTGTTTGCGGTACCGACTGAATAATCTTACACTTAGAGTCAGTAAAGCCTATGCTTTACTCTACAACTGTAGGAATTTAGTAGGAACTGTACCCAAACGTACAGGGTTTGGCGGTTGGGGCTTGGAGCAACAGGTGTCAGGCAAAGTCGCGAGTTCTGCTGTTCACATCGATTACGCATGGCGGCCACGGGTCCTTTCATAAACAGTATATTTTTCCGCGAAGTGTGAAACTGCTTCTTGGTAAGAAAGTTGCCTGTGGCCTACAGTGCTGCTATGGCGTTTAACTTCCTAGTACTTCATACCCTGCTCCCAACCCCACCCCATGCTTAATTAAAACGACTGTTTGCCGCACTAATACCTCAGTCTTTCTCTCAGCTGTAAAGAATATAAATTTCTCTTAACTAGTCAAGTATCTAAATGCGTACTACTAAATGCACGTTTGGCGCCTTGCATATCACTCTTGTGGCTATTTAGGTATTAGCAACTGGATAGAGTTTGAAAACTGCAGTCAGATGTTTCAAGTAGGGACCACTACTTCCATACGTGGATGTATTGTTTTCTTTCAGACGTGTACTGTGGACAAAGTGATACCTAAGACAGGGTGCAAGGGCCTTAATCTAGATTTTGTCAATTTCTCGTGGCTCTCATAACAAACGCGTCTTAATAAACTAAACCTCTGCGAATTTGATATCGCATTTCTTTCTCTTCTCATACGTGCGTGAGGACACACTGCGGACTTCACCGGCACTGCAACCTTCCCTGCTCAGTCGCAAACTTTAAACTACAAACATGGATTTTGTACTTTGGACTTCAACAAACTTATCCCCCCCGCCAGTTGCAGCTATCCCTGTGCGCCAGACTGGCTCTCTGTTCCCTTCTTGTCTCCTGACGATGTCTTCAGAGCTGCAGTGGCCGCCGGCCCTACAGGGTCCTGAGGAATGGCTTCTTCAGCAGCCCTGGGAGAAGTGGGCAGAACAGTTCAGTCGGGACGGATACCTGGTAGGGTGAAACAGGCTGGGGGCGCGAATGGCTTCAGATAGCGGCTATTGTATGCAGAACCGTGCCTATCTAGTTCTAGGCCTGAATGGGTTATATTGTATCCAGAACCGTGCCTATCTAGTTCTATACCTGAATGGGTTATATTGTATCCAGAGCCGTGCCTATCTAGTTCTATTCCTGAATGGGTTATATTGTATCCAGAGCCGTGCCTATCTAGTTCTATACCTGAATGGGTTATAATATTGTATCCAGAACCGTGCCTATCTAGTTCTATACCTGAATGGGTTATATTGTATCCAGAACCGTGCCTATCTAGTTCTAGGCCTGAATGGGTTATATTGTATCCAGAACCGTGCCTATCTAGTTCTATTCCTGAATGGGTTATATTGTATCCAGAGCCGTGCCTATCTAGTTCTATACCTGAATGGGTTATATTGTATCCAGAACCGTGCCTATCTAGTTCTATTCCTGAATGGGTAAGGGTTAAGATCAGGCACGGTTCTGGATAGTCTACGCGTATCCAAGAACGTAGATTTGCCCCAGACACGGTTCTGGATACAAAAGTGGCTGTTTTGATGTCTTAATGATTTTTTAATCCCTTCCTTCAGGTGGTCCATAATCTGATCGGCATGGAAGAGGTAGGGGTGTACAGAGGTAAAAACTTTGTTGGTAACTTGGCCCGCGCAGTAATTTTATTCATCTTTCCAACTAAAACGTTCAGCCCAGGAGCATACTATTAATTTATGTTACTTTATTTCTGCCCTTTGATGTTGGCAAATTCCATGCAAGTTAACTCTTCACAAAAACTCAAGTTGTGAAACTGTGCCAGTCATAATTAACAGGTGGTTTGTTGTGAAGTGGAATGACGGTACTGCTTGTGTTTCAGACGTGTACCGCCGGATGGTGCAGGGAGAGATTGACACACGCTTACATCGGCACGATCTGGGCAACCAGGGTAAACCTTTGCCTTCATAAAAAAAAAAACGTTTTCAACCATACTGTAAAGGATATACAAAGCAGCTGCAAACTGAGCAAATATGTGCTGTAAATTGCAAAAAAAAGACCAAAAAAAGACGAAAAACGGATACTAATGTCGTAGAATGCAAAAGTCAATTCCAAAGTCTAATAAGAAGAAGATGTGAAAGAACAAAAATGAAAAAAAGACTATTGTTTGGTATACCAATTACTCTGTGTGTTTAGTCATTTGTTCCACCTTCCTGACCAGTGAAGAGAACTTTTTTTGGACAAACTTTTTTCATTCGCACGCTCGCATAAGTTTTAAGGTTCCCAAAGGATGTCATCCATATAATCAAATCAACATGGCCTAATATTGGCCTTCCTTGTTACCTCCGTCATGAAGGTAGTGTTTTGGGTGTTTCCGCATATTTTTAGTCAGCATAACTTAAGAAGGGCTGGATGGATTGTGGTGATATTTGGTATGTGGGTAGGTCTTGGAAAGACAAAGATCAAGATCAATTATTGGCCTCCAAGTGGCTGTCCTTGGTACTGCAGCAGAACTTCCTGTTTTTGCATCTTTTGTCCAGGACATGCTATATGGTCTTGATTTTTTGTGACAGATAGGTTTTCATGTCAAGAAAAATTGTTTTAAGTCCGGTACCCCTTGCAGCTTGTTTCGGAACTGCAGGGGTGTTTTGTTAAAATCTTTCAAAGAGGATAAGTAAGGAACAATGGAATTTTATGGTATTTGGCATTCATGTTGTTTTGACAGAGATGTACACAATGAAATGTGTAAAATATGACTTAATTTGCATAATTAATGAGGAAATTCTATAATTCCAGTGTTAACATAATACATGTAACACATGTAATCTATGGCAGGTGGGACATTTTCAGATACCAAATATGCAAATAAGGGTCTAATTTGCATAATTAATATGATAATGTCATAATTCCTCTGTGGTAAATGAAGCCAAAGGATAGGACTTTCACACATAAAATATGTGTAATTTGAGTAGAGAGGACCATCAATTAGAATATATCATGATAATCACAACCTTTATTTCCATAATCAATGAGACAAATGAAAACAACAAAAGCTCTGGTATCAATTCTCCAAACTCTTGTATGTTGTGATTGGTATGGTGCAGCACTAACCCTGTGTCCAGACTGATACAGTGGAATCTGCCATATCAATCACCACCACATCTCCACCTGGTGACACAGCAACACCCCAGGGCCTCACACCACATACAATGTAACACAGAAATCTGCCCTGACTGTCAAACATTTTCACACATTCATTTCCAGAGTCAGCCACAATGATGTTTCCCCTCCCATCAACACAAATGCCCTGAGGATATCTAAACTGACTTTCATGAGATCCCTCACTCCCAAGCTTGAATTTGAAGTTCCCCTTTTTGTCCAAGACATGGACACAGTGATTGTTGTCATCAGTTACCAGAATGTTCCCCTCCCCATCTGCAGTGACATATCGTGGCGCCCAATACATTGGGGACCTATGATCCGAACCATATGTACCCACCTCAGAACCATCTTGGTTAAACACCAGAAGTCGACCACGATCTGTAACAATCACCTGTTCTGTTGCCATGGCTACAGTTATGCCACGGAGCAATCCAACATGTGCCAGATCTATTGTGACCAAACAGGTGCCTTCCCTGGAATACTGCACTACATGATCATAACCCACCACCCACAGGTTGTCATTTCTATCTACAGCAACATCATATGGTGATAACTTTTCACCAGTTTCCCCTGGCAGAGTTGTTGTGAACTCTCTGATATAAACACCATCCATTGTGAACACCTGGATTCTGCTGTTACCCTGATCAGCAATGTAAACCTCATTGTCTTTTGAGATGGCTACTCCATAAGGATGGTAAAATTCCTCCCTATCTGATCCAAATCCCCCAAAGCTGACTTTCTTCACCCATGGTTGTTTCACTCCGGTTGAGCTGAACCCCTGAACCACTGACTGTTGGACTTGTTCTGTATTTGTTGCTGTGGACTTATCCATGGAATGTTGATCTGACATGGTTTGTGCTGGACCTTCCTGCTGACTTCCACTCGCCACTGGTTGCTTGGCAGTCAGCAGCTCCTCTATTCTGGCCTCCATGCTCTTGTTGGTCTCTTGAAGTTGTGTTATTTCTGCCTTCTGTTCCAGGAGGATTTTCTCGGCTTTTTCATTTTCCTCCCTCAGCATCTTTACCTCCTTCATCATGGCATCTACTCCAATTCCACCTGTCTGCCCCTGCATCGTCTCAAGCTGAACTTCTGTTTTTTGTTGCGATTGTTGTGAGTCTTCCTCCTTTCCTCGCTCCTTCCCTGGGTCTTCCTCCTTCCCTGGGTCTTCCCCCTGACTACCACCCTTTGGCTTTGCTGTGTGTAAAGCATACATCTGTTCCTCTATTGTAGCTGCCATGCTCTTGTTGGCCTCACGTAACTTCTGGTTTTCCTCCTTTTGTTCCAGGAGGATTTTCTGTGCCTTCTCCTCTGTCTCTTTTAGCCTGGTGATCTCCTGGGTCTGAATGCGCACCATGGCCTCGGTCTGTTCCTTGGCTGTGCGCATCTGTTCACCTTTCAAACGTCTGGCTTGTTGTTGTAACTTCTCTTTACTTGTCTGCAAGGCTGTCTGTACCAGGTAGTGTTTGGCTGTGAAGTTCATCAGTGTTGGGATGTCATCAGTCCCATCTGTACAGGGTTGGTCCTCTCGACCAATCACAGCCAGGTTAAGGGCTCTCAGGCTGGAACGGTCCACATGTCTGCTGGGGGGTGGCAGGGCTAGCAGGTTGTCAACAGAAGTGGTACGGTCCAGCCCTGTTCATTAGGAATCATGTTGTTTAATATTTCTAAGGTATTGGATATTTTAGACCATATTAACATTTTAATGTCATGTTTTTAGATTAATCAATTCATTGCTGGCAAATGTACCGGTAGCTCCTTTCAAATGCCAGACAAAAACAATACAAGGCCATGTTGGCAGAATCTGTGTTCAGATTAATCAATTATTGGCAAATGTATGTAGCTCCTTTCAACTCAAGTCATCTGTTTGCCAAAAAAACTTAGTAGTTGTACTAATACTAGTTGTACATGTCATGAAGTTCTCACCTTGCCCCAGTCTGTCTCGGACTCCCTCCTTCCCTGGGTCCCCTTGACTACCACCCTTAAATGGCTTTGCTGTGTGTAAAGCATACATCTGTTCCTCTATTGTAGCTGCCATGCTCTTGTTGGCCTCACGTAACTTCTGGTTTTCCTCCTTATACTCCAGGAGGATTTTCTGTGCCTTCTCCTCTGTCTCTTTTAGCCTGGTGATCTCCTGGGTCAGACTGCCCACCATGGCCTCGGTCTGTTCGCTGGCTGTGCGCATCTGTTCCCTGGCTACGTGCATCTGTTCCCTGTGCTCACCTGCCAAACGCCTGACTTGTTGTTGTGATTTCTCTTTACTTGTCTGCAAGGCTGTCTGTACCTGTCTGGCTGTGAAGTTCAGTGCTGGGACGTCATCAGTCCCGTCTGTACTCACCACAGCCAGGTCTAGGCCTCTCACTCTCAGGCTGGAATGGTCCACATGTCTGCTGGGGGGTGGCAGGGCCAACAGGTTGTCGACAGAAGTGGTACGGTCCAGTCCTAAACATTAGGAATGATGGAGTTTAAGAACTAAAAAAGAAAAGTATCAGAAATCTGAAAATTCTACTATCCTGTTGGCAGAAATTGTGTTGAGATTTATCAATTATTGATTATTGGCAATGTATTTAGCTCCTTTGAAAGGAAATCATCTGTCTGCCAAACAAAAATAACATAAGTTGTACACGTCAAGAAGTTCTCACCTTGCCCCAGTCTGTTTCGGACTCGCACATAGTCTTCATGCTTCACATGGAGCCTCACAATCAGCTGGGTGCCCTTGACCTTGTCCTGCAGGTCGTCTGAGATGAGGATGTGCGAGAGTTGTTGAGACAGGGTTCCCTCCCCCACCCTGTAGTGGTTGTGGTAGAACCTGTCCACATCAGCCTGGCGCAGGAACGTTAGGAGGAGGATGAACGATCCTGTGATAGCTTCTTGTAACAAAGCTTTGTGCAAGCGGAAAAGCTTGCAAGTTTCCTCCCATAATGCACGGTCCCTTAGCACCTCGGCAGTAAACATTGTCTTCTCCACTTCCAAGATCCGTTTCCTGACATCTATGTCGCCATACTGCACCCCAGCAGGTGGTTGTTGCACCCCAGCAGGTGGTTGTGGCACCCCAGCAGGTGGCTGTTGCACCCCACCAGGTGGTTGTTGCTCCAGGCTCAGGTATAGGTACACAGGTAGATCTGGGCCCAGGCAGAGCAGGGTTACATTGAATAACTATCTGGTTATCAATGAGAATTACGTGTGTATACATATGTGAGTAAGATACAGATACAGACAGCCATACAGACAGCCATGCATTGTTTGTAATCAAACTCACCAGGACTCCCAGCAGCCAGCCTGGCACGTGCCACATCTCCTGACGACTGCGAAGCTCTCCTCTTCACCCTCTCAGCTACAGGAGCAGGTAAAAGGAACTTGTTAGAAACAGTTACTACGGGGTATCATGAGGGAACAGTATGTCTTCAATTTCAGTCTAAGAATCTAAGAATGGACAAAACAAGCACTATTAGTGTGTGTTTTGTTCTGCAGATTACTCAGAAAAGAGACTAGAAGTAACACATGAAGTTTTTCAGAATTTTTTCCTTTGAAGAGCAGCCTACCAGATAAAACGGATAAAGGTACAGGAATGAAATACCATGTTACCATTGCAATTTACTACACACCATGTTGATTGTGAAGCAACATTCCTGTCTTCTTACCTGGACCTCCACATGCCTGAAGTAAGTGCTGATGAGACTCCTCCCAGTACCTGGACTCCAGTAGCTTCTCTTTAAGAGCTGCAGCCCTCCTGAATTCCACTTTGGACTTCTTTAGGACTTTCCCAATCTGTCTTGCCCAATGCCTGACATCCACAGAATCGTTGCCCTCTACTTCAAGTACAGAGTGGTGGAATTCTGGGATGACCTCCTCAACCAAGGTCGCCAGTCCTGATTGGTCAGATATGAGGACCGGCACGCCGGCCGCCATGGCCTCCAGACCGACCAGTCCGAAGGGTTCTGCACGGGAGGGCATGAGAACCAGGTGGGCCTGCTGCATGTGTCGGCAGATGTCTTCCTGGGTGCCTTCAGGGAGGAGTGTGGGGATCAGTTTTCCTGATTTGATGCTGGCTTGGAGAATGGACATTGTGGCCTGAAACTCCTCCTCACTTATATTACAAATCCGCCATAGGATCTTCTCCAGACTTGTTTCTGCCACCTTTGCCAAGGACTTGGCTGCAAGGTCGTAACCTTTCACCCTCTCCACCTTGTTGACCCCACCGATGGACAGGACGACCTTCTCCTTGGTTTCCCTGAACTGTACTGTGGTTTTCTGGAACAAGTCTGATGGTTTGGGCAGGAAGAGATGGTGAATTGGCTTCTTGTTTTCTGGGATTGCACAAAAAGAAATGGTGAAGTGGTCATGTGTGTTATGTCCCACGGAGAACACAACATCTGCTTTCTCTGCATCTTGTCTGATGGAGTCTTCCTTCCTCCCGATGCCCATGGCCTTCTCCTCATCCTTGTACCTCTCTGTGTCCTCTGGTATCGTCCCAATGACAAGACCGAGGCTTGCTTGTGGAAAACGCTGCTCCTTAATTTCTGCTGCTGCTCTGCTGGTGACGTCAGCATGACCCACAATCCACCCCACATCCTGTGGGAGACTGTCATCAGGGTAGCGATACACGTGGTCAAAGGTCAGCCAATCCAGACAAGGTTCTCTTGTGTCTCCCTGACTGCAGGTTGGGAGGATGAGCTCCACTCCATCAGCCTTGGCAGCCTTCCTGTCCTCTTCTGTAGCCTGCAGAACTGTGGAGTGAACTCTCCTCCCCGCTCCTGTCAGGACCTGGGCCACCTCCCGGTTGACGGTAGAGTCGTCGCCTTTCGATGTGACGTACTTGTCGATGACCAGCAAAACTGACCTGGGCTCTATTAATACAAAACAGGATGAAACAAAAACATTTCATGTCCTTCCCTAAAGGCTTGTATTGTGAGTTGAATTTAAATCTTTATTTATTTATCTATTTATTTATTGTTCGCATGAAAATACAAAATACAAAGTGGAGTAAATTGAATTAAAAAAACACTGTGCAGGAGAAGGGAGGAAGCCTGTTAGGCTTATACTAGCCCTCCTTCTTTAAACATAACAAATAATAATCACAAATCAACTGACATTTATCGCCATGACTACACGTAACCAAGCAAACTCAATTCTATATTGGAAGAAGTACATTCTGTGTTTTGATGAAATGACTGCCAAAAGTTGCTACTTTACAGACCAAAACTAAATGCACAATCAGCAGATACATAGAGTTTTATCAATATTTGCCACGTTTGCCCCCCCCCTCCAAAAAAGATCCTGTTAAGTTTCTCACCTGCAGAGTTACCTACAGCAAAGTGGTTCTCCGCCATGACTCACACAGGTGTCAGGTATGTGGTGACTCCTGAAACAGACAGGCGTCAGGTATTTGGTGATTCCTAGAACAGACAGGTGTGTAACAGGTGTGTGCCACATGTGTGTCTGGTGTGTGTCAAGTGTATGTCAGGTGTGGTACAGGTGTGGGACAGGTGTGTATCAGTTGTGTGTCAAGGCCACATTAAACCACATTCCTCATATCTGGTCCACGTGCCACACGTTCCTTCGGAATCGTGCACGAGCACGATTCGCCTAAACTAAATTCATTGTTGTTTGATAAAAACACGCAAGGTAGCGTGTTATCAATATCAGGGGTCAACGACCTGTTAGCTGGTGCCCCCTCCCAGCGTACCTGGGCCGAATGCCGACATGGTCCTGCCAGAGGCAGTGAAGCTCGTCATAGACTGGGCACATTATTCGGGCATTAGCCATTACTGCTCTTTAACTTGCTGCCACAGAGATTTTGGCATTGCACATAAAAAAAGAAATATCACCCCGTAATCCATGACCGGGTCAATATGCAAAGTAAATCGGTGAAACCACATTGCGTTCAGATGCAAATCACGATCCAGTCAAGGCAGTTTGAAACTACTAGTACCAATGCGATTTGGAGCGTTCAGATGGGGCCACATGAATCCTGATTCGGTGCAAACCACATCGAAAGCGGTTTCACCAACTTCGTTTGAACGGGGCCCTAGTGTGGGACAGCCATCGACCTTTGGATACTCCCTATAACATTAACGTTAACTATATATTAGTAAGTAAACAAATTCAAAAGTTTTCCTGTTGTTTTTTAAAGCCCTTAAGTTCAAAATTGGCTTGAAATCCCAAATCCCGTGGATCTGAAGACACTGAACTGCCCACATACCTCATATTTACTAACTTTTCACTGGAATCTCACCTGCAATTCCCGCCAACTTCTTCTTCACAAGTTCACCTCAACTTCCGCCTTCCGCCATCTTGGAAATTGGAAGAGTTGATTACACGAAGGGGTGCAAGTCTTTATAAATGGTGAAAAAAGACGAATTTTGGCGAACAAAAGTAGACACAAGACTATGTATGTCTAACAAAGAGATGTACCGTTACATGAAATTTTAGTTTTGATATCTATTGATCAATTAGCTATATGTTACATAAAGCTTTATTATTACAATATACACCACAGAAACTGGACTGTTCCACATCATGTACCGTTATGGGAAAGTTTCAAACTTTTGTGTTTCGCGGTACCGACTGAATAATAATTACACATAACGTTACACCAAGAGCCAGTAACGCCTATACTTTAGCCTCAAACAGGCTTTAATTCGGGAGGCGGCTGGAAAGAGTAGAAATTGTCCAAATAGACAGATAACACGCCAGGGGAGTTGGCCCGCGAGAGAGAACATTTTTTTCGCATCGGGTGCGGCAAAACTCTCTCGCGGACCAACTCCCCTGGTGTGTTATCTGTCTATTTGGCCAATTTCTACTCTTTCCAGTCGCCTCCCGAAGCCTGGTAGAGGCTACCTATGCTTTACTTTACAACTATTGGAACCTGGTAGGAATTGTACCCAAACGTACAGGGTTTGGGGGTGGGGCTTGGAGCAACAGGTGTCAGGCAAAAGTCGCGAGCTCTGCTGTTCACAGCAATTCCGCATGGCGGCCACGGGTCCTTTCATAAACAGTATATTTTTCCGCGAAGTGTGAAGCTGCTTCTTGGTAAGAAAGTTGCCTGTGGCTTACAGTGCTGCTATGGGATTTAACTTCCTAGTACTTCATACCCTGCTCCCAACCCACCCCATGTTTAATTAAAACGACTGTTTTCCTTTCTCTCAGCTGTAAAGAATATAAATTTCTCTTAACTAGTCAAGTACCTAAATACGTACCACTAATTCAAAAATGCACGTTTGTCGCCGTGCATATCACTCTTAGTGGCCATCTAGGTTGTGGTGGTTAATCGCAAATTAGCAACTGGATAGATTTTGAAAACTGTCAGATGTTTCAAGTAGGCACCACTACTTCCATCCGTGGATGTATTTTTTGTTCTTTCAGACGTGTACTGTGGACAAAGTGATACCTAAGACAGGGTGCAAGGGCCTTAATCTAGATTTTGTAAGTTTCTCGTGGCTCTCATGATCATAACAAACGCGTCGTAATTAAACCTCTGCGAATTTGATACCGCATTTCTTTTCTCATACGTGCGTGAGGATACACTGCGGACAGCACCGGGACTGCAGCCTTCCGTGCTCAGTCGCAAACTTTCACAAACATGGATTTTGTACTTTGGACTTCAACAAACTTATCCCCCCCCGCCAGTTGCAGCTATCCCTGTGCGCCAGACTGGCTCTCTGTACCCTTCTTGTCTCCTGACGATGTCTTCAGAGCTGCAGTGGCCGCCGGTCCTACAGGGTCCTGAGGAATGGCTTCTTCAGCAGCCCTGGGAGAAGTGGGCAGAACAGTTCAGTCGGGACGGATACCTGGTAGGGGGGACTGTTGTATCCAGAACCGTGCTTTATCCAGAACAATGCTCAGGCACAGTTCTGGATATTCCTCGCGTATCCAGAACCGTGCTTCGGACAAATCTACGATCTTGGATACGCGGAGACTATCCAGAACCGTGCCTGATGCTAGCCCTAAGCCATAGAACTAGAGAAGCACGGTTCTGTATAGGATGGGAGAAGTGGGCAGAGCAGTTAAGTCGGGACGGATACCTGGTAGGGTGAAACAGGCTTCAAGAGCACGAATGGTTTGAGATAGCGGCCGTTTTAAAGGGGTTAAAGACCACCTTTAATAGTCTCCACCAGGCTAACTATGCTGGCTGAAAAGTAGAATGATTTGCGAGGGGAGTTTGGCCACCATAAGAGGATGCCGTTACCCTAACCATGGGCTCACTCCCCTGGCCAATTATTCACCCTATTTTTTGCCGAATTATATACTATCCAGAACCCCTTAGGAAGGCCTGGTCATTCGGAAGGCTAGACTTACTCACTAGCCCCCTGGATACACTGAAAAGACGTAATATGACCGCGTACTAGTGCTCAGACGATGGGACATACAAGTACTACAGCGCAGTAGCAAAATATCAACACCAAACGGTTTGATACATGCGTCAATTTGTCACTACGTGCCCTAGCCCCGGCCTTGGCAGATTCCGACCTACATACATTGATCCTATAGTTACCTCGTCAGGGTTATTTAAGGTCCCCCTAAATTCTACTAGAGGCAGCGACCGCTGAGCTGGGCGACCAAAGATTTCAGACTATATCGCTCAACGAATTTCGTAGATAAAGAACGATTTTTAACGCTTTGATGTCTTATTTTGATGTCTCAATCATTTTATCCCTTCCTTAAGGTGGTCCATAATCTGATCGGCATGGAAGAGGTAGAGGTGTACAGAGGTCAGAACGTTTGTTTATTTGATTTACCATTGTAACTTATAGCCTGCACAGTAATTGTCATTCATCTTTCTGACTAACGTAACGATGATTCTGTTCAGTCCAGGAAGAGATGATTTTTATGTAACTTTATTTCTTCTCTTAGATGTCGGCAAATTTGTTGTTTAAATTGTTAATGTGCTAAACGGTGACTGAGCGAGTGCCTGTGTTTCAGACGTGACGGTACTGCTTGTGTTTCAGACGTGACGGAAGTGCTTGTGTTTCAGACGTGACGGTAGTGCTTGTGTTTCAGACGTGACGGTAGTGGTTGTGTTTCAGACGTGACGGTAGTGCTTGTATTTCAGACGTGACGGTACTGCCTGTGTTTCAGACGTGACGGTACTGCTCGTGTTTCAGACGTGACGGTACTGCTTGTGTTTCAGACGTGACGGTAGTGCTTGTGTTTCAGACGTGACGGTACTGCCTGTGTTTCAGACGTGACGGTAGTGCTTGTGTTTCAGACGTGACGGTACTGCCTGTGTTTCAGACGTGACGGTAGTGGTTGTGTTTCAGACGTGACGGTAGTGGTTGTTTCAGACGTGACGGTAGTGCTTGTGTTTCAGACGTGACGGTACTGCCTGTGTTTCAGACGTGACGGTAGTGCTTGTGTTTCAGACGTGACGGTACTGCCTGTGTTTCAGACGTGACGGTAGTGCCTGTGTTTCAGACGTGACGGTACTGCTTGTGTTTCAGACGTGACGGTAGTGCTTGTGTTTCAGACGTGACGGTACTGCTTGTGTTTCAGACGTGACGGTAGTGCTTGTGTTTCAGACGTGACGGTACTGCCTGTGTTTCAGACGTGACGGTAGTGCTTGTGTTTCAGACGTGACGGTAGTGCTTGTGTTTCAGACGTGACGGTAGTGCTTGTGTTTCAGACGTGACGGTAGTGCTTGTGTTTCAGACGTGACGGTAGTGCTTGTGTTTCAGACGTGACGGTAGTGCTTGTGTTTCAGACGTTACCGTTGTGCTTGTGTTTCAGACGTGTACCGCCGGATGGTGCAGGGAGAGATTGACACACGCTTACATCGGCACGATCTAGGCAACCAGGGTAACTATACATTCATCTTGATATGGTAGCAGTCATATGTAACATTGGCCTTCCCTATGGAACAAGTTTAAACTGTAATTTCTAACACAAGAAATTGGGCTTACCCAAATTTTCGACTGTACAACTCCAGTCTTTGTACAGTCGAAAATTTGGGTAAGTCCAATTTCTTGTGTTAGAAATTACAGTTTAAACTTGCTTCATAACGACTTCTACCAACACAGATGAACTTTTAAGGTTAGGTTTAAGTCAAGAAAAATTGTTTTAAGTTTGGTATCCCTTGTACTTTGTTTTGGAACTGCAGACATGTTTTGTTAAAATCTTTCAAAGAGGATAAGTCAAAAAAGGAACAACAAGTTTTTTTTGTTTTTGGCATTTATGTTATTTAGACAGAGATGCAATGCAATATAGGACTTAATTTGCATAATTGATGAGGAAATTCTATAATTCCAGTGTTTACATAATACATGTAACATATGTAATCTATGGCAGGTGGGACATTTTCAAACACCAAATATGCAAATAAGGGTCTAATAATTATGCATAATTAATATGATAATGTCATTCCTCAATGATGCCAAAGGATAAGACTTTCACACATAAAATATGTGTAATTTGAGTTGGACCATCAATTAAGATAGATCATGCTAATTACAACCTTTATTTCCATCAATGAGACAAATTAAAACAACAATTATGTACAATTTACAAATTAAAGCTCTACATGTTTCATGGAGGTTTGAGACCTACAAACTCTTGTGTTGTGATTGGTACTGTACAGCACTAACCCTGTGTCCAGACTGATACAGTGTGATCCGAATCTGTCACCACCACATCTCCGCCTGGTGACACAGCAACGTCATGTGGACCCTTCATAAAACAAATGCAACACAGAAATCTGCCCTGACTGTCAAACATTTTCACACGACCATTTCCACTGTCAGCCACAATGATGTTTCCCATCCCATCAACACAAATGCCCTGATGACCTAGAAACTGACTTTCAGCATATCCCAGACTCCCAAACTTGAACTTGAAGTTCCCCTCTCTGTCCAAGACATGGACACACTGATTCATGACATCAGTGACCAGAATGTTCCCCTCCCCATCCACAGTGACAGATCGTGGGGACCAAGGCTGTGGTGACCTATGACCTGAGCCATATGTACCCACCTGAGAACCATCTAGGTTAAACACGCGAAGTTGACCATGCCCGCCATTGTTGTCATCATACTCTGTAACAATCACCTGTTCTGTTGCCATGGCTACAGTTATGCCACGGGGGTGTCTAACAGGTGGCAGATCTATTGTGGCCAAACAGGTGCCTTCCCTGGAATACTGAACTACATGATCATAACTTGTCGCCCACAGGTTGTCATTTCTATCTACAGCAACATCATATGGTGATAACTTTTCACCAGTTTCCCCTGGCAGAGTTGTTGTGAACTCTCTGATATAAACACCATCCATTGTGAACACCTGGATTCTGCTGTTACCCTGATCAGCAATGTAAACCTCATTGTCTTTTGAGATGGCTACTCCATAAGGACATCTGAATTTCCCCCTATCTGACCCCCATCCCCCAAAGATGACTTTATTCACCCATCGTCGTTTCACTCCAGTTGAGCTGAACCCCTGAACCACTGACTGTTTGACTTCTCCTGTATTTGTTGCTTTGGGCTTATCCATGGAATGTTGGTCTGACTTGGTTTGTGCTGGGTCTTTCTGCTGTCTTCCACTTGCCACTGGTTGCTTGGCAGTCAGCAGCTCCTCTATTTTGGCCTCCATGCTCTTGTTGGTCTCTTGAAGTTGTGCTATTTCTGCCTTCTGTTCCAGGAGGATTTTCTCGGCTTTTTCATTTTCCTCCCTCAGCATCTTTACCTGCTTCATCATTGCATCTACTCCAATCCTACCTGTCTGAACCTGCCCCTGCATCGTCTCAAGCTGAACTTCCGTTTCTTGTTGCGATTGTTGTGAGTCTTCCTCCTTTCCTCGTTCCTTCCCTGGGTCCCCCTGACTACCACCCTTTGGCTTTGCTGTGTGTAAAGCATACATCTGTTCCTCTATTGTAGCTGCCATGCTCTTGTTGGCCTCACGTAACTTCTGGTTTTCCTCCTTTTGTTCCAGGAGGATTTTCTGTGCCTTCTCCTCTGTCTGTTTTAGCCTGGTGATCCCCTGGGTCAGACTGCGCACCATGGCCTCGGTGTCTTCCCTGGCTGTGCGCATCTGTTCCCTGTGCTCACCTGCCAAACGTCTGACTTGTTGTTGTGATTTCTCTTTATTTGTCTGCATGGCTGTCTGCACTTCCCTGACTGTGAAGTTCAGTGTTGGGACGTCATCAGTCCCGTCTGTACAGGGCTGGTTCTCTCGACCAATCACAGCCAGGTCTAGGGCTCTCAGGCTGGAATGGTCCACATGTCTGCTGGGGGGTGGCAGGGCCAGCAGGTTGTCGACAGAAGTGGTACGGTCCAGCCCTGTTCATTAGAAATGATGGAGTTAGTGCTTAAGTATCAGAAATGCAATATTAAAATTTTACTGTCATGTTGGCAGAAGTGATTGGCAAATGTATGTAGCTCCTTTGAAATGAAGTCAATTGTCTGCCAAAAAAGAAACAATTAATGTGAAACTTAGATACAAGTTGTAAATGTCATGAAGTTCTCACCTTGCCCCAGTCTGTTTCGAACTCGCACATAGTCTTCATGCTTCACCTGGAGCCTCACGATCAGCTGGGCACCCTTGACCTTGTCCTGTAGGTCGTCTGAGATGAGGATGTGCGAGAGTTGTTGAGACAGGGTTCCCTCCCCCACCCTGTAGTGGTTGTGGTAGAACCTGTCCACATCAGTCTGGCGCAGGAATGTCAGGAGGAGGATGACAGAGCCACTAAGAAGGTTCACCAAGACAGCAGCGTGTGGTAGGAAGACTTCTAACATTTGACTGTACAGTTTGGGGTCTTTTTTTTACTTCTTCAGTAAACAGTGTACGGTCCAGTTCCAGGATTTTCGCCATGATTTCTTCCTTGCTTGTGTCCCCAGCCTGCCCCTGAGCAGATATCTGTGGCGCTAGATGTAGATGCACAGGAAGGACTGGACCTGAACTGTGCAGTTCTGGAAGTGGATACAAAAGGGTGGAGAGAAATGTACATACAGTAACACAGGGCTTGAATTACATGCATGTGCAAGTTCGTGCATGTAAAGTTGTTACACTCACTGCAGCAGTATGGTTTTTAAAGATTTGTGATGATACATACTGTTTTGTTTTGGGTTAATAGTACTGCCAAATTTACCTTCAGACTTCCTCATCACTTTCTGTTCAGGGCTGCTCACAGGTGATGCCATTAGACGTCGAATTGCAGTTAACTTTGGCTTTGCCTTTAACTCTGTTGAGAAAGGTACAAGTATGCAGATTTTACACTCAATATCTGTAAACAATTTCATCAGGTTAATGACAGCCACCGGAATATAAAATATGTGGTTGTAAATGAAGAACTTATACAGTCATACATTATGTATTTTGTACATACACTACAGATCAAATGTACTAGTTACACATGTTGATCATGACTCTTGTCTGTTATAAACATTCATAGCTTTGAGGCCTGCCCTGTGTGATAAGGAAATCTTGGGGACGTACCAGTCTCAGACTGTTTTTTAAAATTCTGATAATAATAATAGAAATGCTCATACCAGGATATTTGTCCTTCAGACTGTCCACTACAAGTTGTAGGTCTGCATCTTGTAGGGCCTCCATCAGCACATGTATGGTGGCAGCGTTTCCCTTCCTGGTGTGCCATTCCTGCAATAGTTCCATGCAGTGGGACTTGTCATCCCCAGGTTTGGCATTGATGTTTTTGATGTCTGGTGCTCTAAACCCAAGACACCAGGCCAGGTCCTTCCAGTCTGTGCTTACTCGGTTTTTAATAAAGATGAAATACTCCTCGACACCTGCAAGTGAACATGTAGTATATTTTCAATGGGGACATGCAGAAGCATGATAGCCATATTTCCAAATACTACATGTAGGTTTGATTACAAAAATCCATTTCCATGTCACATGCAGCTGTAAATTTGTGTAATCGAATACCAATAATTATGTCCATGCCACACAACACAACACAACAGAAATGTACGATACAAAAGGATCTAACGTTACACCTTTATATATGTCCAAATCATCCTGTAAACATCTATCATGACTAAATGTAACATGTGTATTATGCATATGATCCAGAAATGTCTTGTATGAACTCACCTTGCTTAGACATGTTGCAAACACATTTGCTGTCCACTCTGTCTAAAATCCTGACTCAAATTTCTCTGAAAAAACAAAACACATTTTGTTCCTTAGAAAGTGTTTACTGTACATATGCAGACACTGGAAGTCCTATCATTTACATAATACATGGGCATGAAATTATACTGTTACAGAAAAAAGTCTAGCTTGACAAATTTCACTTAAGACTTTCTAAGATGTCGTACTACTTGTAGATAACCTTATGCAGTGACATGCTAACATCATCAGCTGTTAATATAACTGCCAGCTTCTTACCTTTCCTCAAGACAAGAACTGTGTCCTTGACTGCCTAACATGGTGGCGTCTCTAGATCTGGCTTCAGGCCGAGTGTATTTGGACAGTGACACTTGTTACAGCCTCTCTCATTGGTCGCTTCTGTCATGAACAGTTGTTTACTGAGTGACTCTTGTTGGTTTCTGGCTGCAGTATTTTCATGACACACCTTTCCATAATTGAAAACTTAACGACTTAGTCACCAAATGCATCAGAGAATCAAACAACAGACCTCTGTTTTGTAAAACAATGATCTTTCAACATATATTTTCTGCACCAATGAAGGACCCCCTTACAGGAATACCTGTGCAGGATCTGTTACACCTGTGTGAATGCACCTGTAAGGAGTACACTCCCCTTAAGGTAATGCAGGAGTCAAATTTCACAGGTGACAATGGCTCTGCCAATGTTGTGGTAATGGAGGTATTTTTATATTTATTCAGAGCTACTTTGACCCAATAGCCCCTGGCTGCATGAATACAGGTGTTCTCAGGAGTCCTAGCCCCCTGCTCTGTTTGATAGGTCATGGTTAAAATCAATATTATCATGCGTTTTTTTTCTACTCTGTACAGATGAGAGAAAGCGGCCGAATGTGGAGAACATCTGCCAGATCATGTGGCCGAGTACTTACATCCGGAACCTGGACGGGGTGAGTCATCCTAGCCTGTATGCCACAGTCTTCTTAAATCTTAGGCTCTAAATGTGGGGCATCTATGGTAAAAATTCCTTTGGGACATGTTGGCCCTGGCAACAGTCTGGCACCCAGGCTAGCCCTGGAGGCGAGAGGCTAGCCTGTATACTAGCCCTGGCAACAGTCTGGCACCCAGGCTAGCCCTAGAGCAGAGAAGCTAGCATGTATACTAGCCCTGGCAACAGTCTGGCACCCAGGCTAGCCCTAGAGCAGAGAAGCTAGCCTGTATACTGGACCTGGCAACAGTCTGGCAACCAGACTAGCCCTGGAGCCGAGGAGCTAGCTCCTGTATATTGGCCCTGCCAACAGTCTGGCACCCAGGCCAAAGTCATCTAGATCAGATGGGTATGATTTATAGGTCTCACTTTCCACCTAAGGCTGTTACCGCTGAGCAACTGTGACTGAAAATTGCTAAAGGAATTTCATAGACAAAGAACAAAAATTTTATTTTTTTTAAATTCTCGATTGCTGTCAAGTCTACATTAGGTGGCTACATGCCAAGTACTTTAATAGGACACAGTTGATAAGGCGGGGGAAAAAAGAAAGAACTTCAACTCAAACTACGTATCTACCGTTTAGGGCTGTATTCATTAAGTGTCATATTTCACAACATAATTAAACAGTTGTACTGTATGTGAAGAATTTCCATAGACAGCCCGACCCAAATGAATGACTAAGTTGCCATATTGTACAACTTTCACAGGGCCCCATTCACGCACGCGCTGAGGCCATTGCACGCCTGCTGCTGGGAGAAGACATGGCCTTTGATTTTGACATGCTGATCTACAAGGTATGTTGTTTGAAATGTAAAGTGATAGTAGAATATCTTTATAATTGTGTTTTGTGTGGGGACTACATTATGCACAGCTTAAACATCTCATCCGTTTACTAGTAGATGTAAAAATTGAGAAAGCCTCCACAATGATTTTCCTGCAGGTTTAGCAGAAAAGTAACAAAAAAGATCTGTTATCTTCTCTTTATACCGATTGAAACATACTATAAGAACCCAAAGAATGAATTTTTCCGACATTAAAATTTCAGAAATGCAAGCACAGAATTTCTACAAAGAGTAACAAGAGTTCCAAACATCAGTTGAACTTTTCTTGAACTGTTTCCAGGCTCCCCAGACGAACACCTGCACCCCGTGGCACCAGGACGAGGCTTACTGGCCGGACATGCCGGACAAGCGAGCCGTCTCCTGTTGGGTGAGGACTGAACACATATAAGGGAAATGTCTGTTAAAGACTAGAAGGGATGGTGTAGGGACTTATAATAGAGGAGGAAATATATCTGTTGCGAACTTAAGAAAAAAACACTCTCCAAGCAGAGCTACATTTATGCAGAAATTGATATGTTTTTATCACGCTTTCTTTCTTTTCTTCCTGTTGGGTGAGGACGAATACAAATTGGGTACAAATATAGAGTACAAAATGTAGAGACATTCAGTAAAGACTAGGAGGGTGGTGTAGAAATGTATGGTAGAGAAGGGTCTGCATGCCTTTTTCTGCTCGAGCATTGCCTGTAAATCTGCCAATTTGTTACTTTGAAACTTTATTCAAATTTCCATTAGCCCAAGGGCAACGACAAGATCTGCTTGGAGATTTAAGAAAATCGTGATCGTGCTCCATGTTATGTTGACGTTCCTGAATATTCCCTGCAGGTTGCCCTTGACGACGCGACAGTTGATAACGGGTGTATGTGGTTTGTTCCGGGGTCTCACGGGCAGCCTATCCGGCCGCACCGGGCAGCTAAGGAGGGGGTCCACGTGCTGATGACTGACCACTGCTCAGAGGTGAGCACACACACATGCACTACTGTTAAATTCAGGCCAAGCTGTACACATGGGGAAAGCCCTATGTTGTGACCCCACAGCATTCCAGTAAAGGTTGTCAGAACAAAAGGGTGTAACCGTAAACAATCACACACACATCACACTTACACACATATCCACATACACACATTAACCACACAACCTAACACACTCACTACATCTCTCACCATGTACAGGAAGAGGGGAAACCCATGCCCATACCTGCAGGGTCCTGTACCTTCCATCACGGCCGCACGCTGCACACACACACACACACATATCCACACACACACACAATATAACCACCACAGCCACAGTACCTAAACACTACACTAAGCACATCTCTCTCCATACATGTGCATCCAGGAGGAGGGGAGACCCATGCCCATACCTGCAGGGTCCTGTACTTTCCACCACGGCCGCACGCTGCACTACACACGCGGGAACAGCACGGACAGGGAACGGCGCGCCTACATCGTCAACTACCGGCCAATCAGCATGGTGCACTGGGAACGAGAGCACGACTACGATCATGGCAAGAAGGTCTGTACTGTAACGAGAGGGAGGTCTGATAAATGGTGATGTGTTCAGGGAAAAATAGAACAGACAAAACAAAAGAAAGTAAATAATGAAAATATTCAATACATACTACATCTATAGTAGAAAGAATGAAACAAAGAAAGAAAATACATTATGTCCAAATACAGAAACTAAAAAAAGGAGGCTGAATCTGGCTGGTTTTGTAAAGAAAGTAAAACCGCTACCACAGAAACATCAGTCTCCCTCCCGACTTGGTTAGATGATGAGTTTGGTCAAAGGAGGTCCCCACATCTTCTTTGCTTTGGTGACTGAACAAGCCTTAGTCTGACTGCAAAACTGTAAATAGAATCCTTGCATTCCAGTAGAGTGACATTCAGCAAACTGTAAAACTCATTTCAGGGCATCAAGACAGTACTGGACCTTGACAAGAAAGAAGACAGCTGAAGAGAGACCAACTGCTGCTGATCCAACCTACACACCCTAGGAGTCTATCTCCAAGCAGATGTTGGGGGAGACTAAATCGTTGCATTTTCCTTGCTGCCCGTTTCTGTGCCAAAGGAGGCAGTTTGGAGATTGAGGTTAATCAAGGACATATTGGGTTGATAGTGTTCTGGAAAAAAATTATGTTGCAATGCATTCCAGCTTAGGTCTTGATAAGTTCTAGCCTGGGTACCATCCTCCGTAGTTTTTGCCGCTCCCAAAGGTCACCGTGGCTAGCGACCTTTGGGAGCGGCAAAAACTACGGAGGATGGTACCCAGGCTAGATAAGTTCAGTCTTTTCTTCAAAATCTGTTTTCTTGCATTGAACTTTGTTACAACCTCAAAAACACTGGATGGTCATCATAAAACAATCAGGTCACTAGTAGTCTAGCCCTACTACAGAACTGTTTCACAGTCATACACAACCTCAAAAATGAAGGATTGTCTGTGTAAAACAATTCAGATTAGTATAGCAAAACTTTTACATACTGTTTTACTCAGACACATGGTAGGGTAGAAATAGGTTTAATTAAATCTTTACTCTTTTATTGTGACAAAATAATCTCCACAAAAACGGGAGATAGTGTAATAACTTAGAGAGCTGCCAGGCTGTACAATTATGAAAATTAAATAATGTGGTGTGAAGACCAGCCGACTGCTGCTAACCCATGTCAGAGACTACCCTGGGTGCTATGCTACTTGTATACCGGAGCCTATTTGTATGGGAGCCCTGGTATACAAATAGGATGGCACCCAGGCTAGTCAGAGACCCCGCAGCAGTATAATCAAATACTGAATACCACTACTAGTAATAATACTACTACATTTTTGTACTAAACATTTGCTGCTGTTCTAATGTAGCGCAAGGACCATCATATTAAGATGGACCAAAACAATGGAGAGGCACCTAAAACAAAGAAACGTCTCATATTAGTCATAAAGAACAATTAGGCTTTTTAAATATCAAAAACATTCGTACAGTACAACTCTTACACAATCTTTGATACAAAATATACAAAATCATGGATACAAACTTGTTCAGTCTGGGTCAAAGGAGTGTTAACTTACAACAAGACAATCTAAATATATCAGGGCATGTATTCTGAAGAGGAATGGCATTTTTGTGCAATTAAAATTAATAAAAAAAGTCATGTGTGATCAGAAAAGGGCATGGTCTGTACCAAATTAGCCACTAGATAGCTACATACTTGATGTTTCTGCCAAATGAAATACAGTTTATTTTGGAATGGTATCCCCTGTAGTTGCTGTAGGCTTTCATGCTAAAACGTTTATGTGTTGAAGTTTGCTAACATGAAATGTAAGAAATACAAGATGTGAATCAAACCAGACATTTCATGTTTCTTCAAGTGAAGGAATCGTAAAAGTTTGTTGAGAATCAGCCAGTGCTAGCTCTCAGCCTCCAACCCTGCAGCACCTTTGTCTATAGTACTGTCCACATCAGGCTGTTCTTTTGCAATTTCTGTCACAATTTCTGTGATCATCTCCTCTCCTATGACCACCGGTACCTCCTCTTCCTCCGCCTCCTCCTCCCCCTGCTCTTTCCTTCCCTCCATCTGCATCTGTTCCAGGATGTCGCGTGCCGTCAGATGTTCCCCGGTTACGAAGCTTAGCGACAGCCGCTCCGAACCTCCGCTCGTGTTGTGTCCGTCCAACGAGGTGTTGTGCGCGGAACTCGACGGAACGACAACCGAAACTGTCTGCTGCCCGCTCGGAGAACTTGTGTTAATCACCGGTATGACTAGCGTGTACTGAGCTGCGGCGGCAGCGGTGGTGGTAATTGTGGGTGGATTTCCTTCATCATCAGTGAAGACTAGCTCCTCCACATCACCTAAAACAACGCTGCCGTTTAACGCAGTGCCCTGGATGAGGTGAGGAATGGGTTGGGACTCCGTTTCGAATCTTACCGGACTCTGTATCATGACCGTCTCTACCATCTCTTCTATAGGTGGGTCGCTTTCGTTTTCTTGCTCATTCCCTGACCCCTGGGACTGACCTCTGCCCTCCGACCTCGGCCCCGTCTCCCCGGGGATGTACAGCCACCGTTTCCGCGCCGCGCTCCCGACCGACCCTTGACCTGGGGAGACGCGGGGAGGGCTGGCGATGGGCGATGCCCGGTTTACGACCGTAGGCGGGCGCGGACGTTTCCTGGTGGGTTCGATGTTGATACTGAAGGTCTGTACCCGCTTGGGTTGCCGCCCCGCCCGCGTCGGCCCTTTTAGCATCTCCACGATTCTCGTCTCCTCCTCTTCGTTCTCATCGTCAGCATCCTCCGTGTGTTCCCGCCTCTCCCGTCTGCTGCCGTCCTCGTCCCTGTCCCTTCTCACGTCGGGACGGGCGGGCCCGTAACTGGGGAAACCCGCCGCGTTCTTGGAAGAAACTGCCAGAGGTGAAGACAGCCTCGCGGAGATAGGCTCACCGCCGCGCTCACTACTGGCTTTTCCTGGAGGAAATGCAAAAAAATAGTTGATGAATCGTTTGTTAAAAGATACAAGCAGAATGTCATGATTTTTTGGAGAGAAACAGTCGGGTGAAGACAGCCTCGAGGAGACAGGCTCACCGTCACGATCGCTACTGGCCTTTCCTGGACTAAATAAAAAAATAGTGACTGCTGAATTGTTTGTTAAAAGATACATGTAGCTGAATGTCATGATTTTTTGGCGAGAAACTGCCAGAGGTGAAGACACGCATTTCAAGGATACAGGCTCTCGGTCACATACTGATCTTTCCTGGAGAAAATGCAAAAATAGTCTCTGAGAAGTTGTTTGACAAAGGATACGTGCTGAATGTCATCATTTTTGCAAAACTGTTACAGTACCACATTTCATAACCACTCAAGCGATTACAATAGTATGATAAAAAATATGCATGCTTAAGATCACAAAATGTCAGGAAAACACATTTTGGATTTTGAATTCTTGCTCTTTGACCATGGTGCTAAGCTGCTATCTTAGCAGACTTAAGGTTAAATCATGTACATACATCATCTCTTTCCCAGTTAACCCTTTTATAGTCCATAAAACACCAGACTTACCCCCCCCCAACTGAATCGTATTATGTAGCAAGTGGCAGGACAGAGTTGGAGGGGCTGGTCACCACATATATGAATGTGTTTGAGTAAGAATAAACAGAGCAGCAGTTTGTTAGGCCAGACTGTGTGAAGTTAAACATTTACTTGTTACCTTTCTAGTTGATTTTGCAGTATGTAGACAAGTGTACTTACTACTCTAACCTTCATTGATGTATATAATACGAAACTTACTTTTCCCCCCAGCCTGCCCGTACTGCTCGTTGTTCTCCGCGCCCCTCGGCCGCCCCTTGCCCCTGCGGGGGGCGTGGTCCTTCCTCTTCTTCTGCTTCTCGTCTTCGGAGTCTGACTCAGACTGGTTGAAGGTCGACATGTCAAACTCCTGTCTCAGGGCTGAAGGAAGGGAACACAAAATGTTCTTACAAACTTTTCATATTACTTCAACTTTAATATAGCTGGAGTTTGTCTTTGTGTGGTTTCGTTACAACTTTTCGTATAAACTTACTGATTTCAGCTTTTCTGGAGTCAGTGCAGTTTTAAATACTTCAGAAGATTTCCTTGTACATTTGTAGTACATCTTCATAGAGTCTTATAACATCTGTATAGTCTTTGTTGAATGCATTGAGAAGAAAATCACTTACAGAGTGCCCTGTCCACCAAATTCCGGTTTTGCTTCTCTTCCTTCTTAAACTTGGCCTGAAATATATAAAGAAATAAAATATTACGTGAAAATGTAGACATCACAGCCTTAGGTGAAATATGTAATGTCTAGAAAATATACCAACAACATAACAAGAAATGTGTGGACTGCTGCACATTGCGCCTGACCTTGAGCTGTGCCCTTGTTCTCTTGGGCAACATGGCTGCCATCAGAGTGAAGTCTGTTCCCACCGTGCTCAGCGCTTTGTAGAACTTGATCGTCTCTGTGGATGAAATCAGTATTGTGGGAGGAGATTTTAGTACTGACTACTAGTACCAGGGTTATAATAAACATATATTCGTGGTGCTATGATTTCGCATTAAGAGGTCACAGCAAAATTTGAAAACTGCAACAAAAAAAACACCCCAAAGATTCTGAGACTTGCAGAATCAATCTTTCCAATCTTTTTCCTTTCCCTTATCTTTCAATGCCTCTTTTTCCTCTTTGCTAATGTTTGCTTTGGGTCATTGTGCTGACTTGACCCTACCACTTGTGCTTTCAACTACTCTGTGCCAGGTAAAAGAGGTAAGTGAGGCATTGATAGATCTAGGAGAGAAGAAAGACAACATTGTGTTACCCACAGAAAAATGAAAAGCCACTGTGACAGTTCAGTACCTTTCATGTTCCAAGCCTGAGTCTGCGGGACCTTCTTGCGGAAGCTGGAGTACGTCGTGTTGGACTCGTCCTCCTGAACGATGTCATCATCTGAGCCGGCCTTCTTCGCTGGGGTGGACACTGTCAGGCTGAACAGAGGAGCTCGGGGTTATTTCAACTTTATTGTTATCAATTTGGGTAATTACCTAGACAAGAGTGCAAATTAGTAAGTTTGTTGACAGAGAGACTTGTTAGCTGGGGTGGAAACTGTCAGGCTGCACAGGGAATGGTAGAGTGGCTTTATTCAAATCTTTCCCTACCTTCTGTTTTGACAAAATAACCTTCTTAAAGAAGGGAGATAATGACAGACTGGCAGAACTTTATTGCACGACAGCTGTACACGGTACAATGTATGGCAAAGACTATTGAACATAGTTAATGAAATATCTTAGAACTGACATGCTGCACTAATATGCTGCACATATGCTTGAAAAAGATTACGAATTTGGTGAATTTAAAGTCACAAAACTTAAGTTTAAACTCTGCCAAAGGACCAGTCGGAATAACAAGTTACGACCAAAATGTACATGTCTTATCTTGAGCAAAAAAAATCTACCTTTGTTCATTAAGAACAATAGTTCCATCCTCAGCCACCCTGACCTGAGGAACCAACAGGCTGTCGTCTCCTTCTGGCTCTTCTTCCGCCGGGGGCTTGTCTTGGCTGGAAAAAGTTATTATCATAAAATAATGTTATATATCTATCTATCTGAAGTACCATACCCCTAAAGCTTGCATTCAAGAAGGCAAATGAGTTTATACTAATATAGTCTGGTCTTACACAGTTTGTACCTACTGTACAAAACTGGTAGCCACTAGCAGGCCTTTTCAGAGTGTTATAAATTCCACAAAAATTTGTATTTTATTATTTTATTCACATATATTTAATGAGTATTAGGCAAGAAGCACAGTTGCTTATATGACTCCTTCTACTAAACAAACACAAATATAAAACAGGAGTAAAACACAATGACAAAATACATACATAATTACAAAGAGGGTAAAAGACAAGTTGGTGATCTATCAATTACGAGAATCTACCTGTACAAAAAATAAGGTGAACAATTGGCCAGGAGAGTGAGCTCAAGGTAAGAGTAACATTTTTTGTGTAAGCAAATGAACTACAGCTCTCCTGATATGGCTGGTTAAGTGGTTCGCTCTTTACCTTCCCTCTTCCTCCAACAGTTCTTCTTCCATCTCCTCTTCCTGTCCTCTCTCACTCGCGGTATCAACATCCTGTTTCTGCTTCTTCTTTTCCTTCAGTTTTTTGGCCTTTTCTTCTGTTGATCTAGATCAAAAGAACAGTAATCACTTACTCTTCAACAACTTCTTCATATCATGGCAAAAACAAACTCAAAACATGATCAGAAAATTATGACAGAATACAATCATTCTAAATCTCAAACTAAGGTCAAATGCTGTACAAGTGGACAACCTCTACACATTATTTAGGACCACTTGGCCAATGTGCCCACTTTTTGGTGGTCCCTTGGCACAAGCATTAAGAATCCTGTCTATAGTGATTACATGTTGTACCTGTCCACATAGACCAGATTTTATTGGCTCCCAAAAATGTCTTCTTGGGCAGGTTTGAGTGTAGAAAGTTTGGTACTCACTTCATCATGTTAGTTTTGGGGTTGTAGTAGATGAGGTCGGCCATGGTCATCCTGTGCTTGTCAGGAGGTTTGCTCTGGTTGTGCCGCTGTCTGCGCTTTGCTGGGCCCTGAAAATGAACAAGTTTAAGCTCAATGAACTCAAAGAACAGCTGATCTACTCTTCCACTGGTTGTAACAGAGAAGACACACGTTATGTACAGTATTTACTGGTTCATTGCACTTGGGAAATTCTCCTGGCTCTTTTAATTTCTGTCTGTGCTTTGCAGGCCCCTGAGGATTGGCCAAGCACACAGTCCACAAAAAATAAAAAAACTGGTTTGTAATTAGAAAAAATACTGAAACCCACGATTAGCCCCACCTGATAACAAAGTAACAAGGTATTAAAGATTTACTTATCTTAGCCCTTATTGTTTAGTAAGTAGAATTTTAAGATTTGTTTTGCAGTTGTTGACCTTATGAAAGCCACAGCACTTTTTGTTTGATCAATTCAGCTTCTTCTATCTTGACTAAGAGGAAAGTTGTACCTCTTCTTCCTCCTTCTCTCTGCATCTCTCAGGCTGTATGTTTGGCATGTACATCCCAAAAACAAACAAACAAACAAACAAACAAACAAACAAACAAACAAACAAACCTCTTCTTCCTCCTGTTCCTTTTCCCTTCTCCTCTCAGGCTGAATGTTGGGTGTGTACATCCCGCTGACTCTCCTCTCGCGGTGCGGGATGGTCAGCGGCCGCTCCGAACCGTCCCGACCGTCCACGCTGGACGTGGAGTCCAGTCTCCGCCTCGGGATCACCAGTGGGGGGATGTGGCGCGGTGGGGGTTTACTGGGAAGGGAGGGAATGTCTGGTATTAGTGGTAAGCTCTGGAAAACTGGACTACATGTTTATCAGTGTTGGAAATACTGGGTATATGTGACATTTGTGTCCTTTCTTCTTCACCTAATTTTTCACTGTGCATGTGTGCACCTTGATATTTGTATATGAATGAATGAATGAATGAATGAATTTTTATTTACGTGTCTTGCGACTTTTGTCGCCCAGCCCATATAGGCTTATAAGACACCAGAACATAAGCATAAACATAAACAAAGGTACAGAAGTCATATAAACATAAACATAAATCCATGTCCGAGTCTGAAGGTCAGACTGGAAACAACAAATAAACTTAAAGAACTTAATACAAAGTTGAGCTTAAAAAACAAAATTGAACTCAATACAAAGTTGAACATAACATAATTGGTACATAAGAATCAAAAAGTGTCAACTCAAGAATGCATAAATGCAACTCAGAAGAACATAAAGTAAAATGAACTTAGATATATGAACTAATCCGGGAAAGAGAAAACAAAGGGAAAATTTATGTATAATTGTTTACTTGTATTATGTATATACCACATAGGCTATTCTTGACATTTAAGAGTTAGATAATATAAGAAAATCTTTGTTGTATTTCTGGTTTAAAATTTGAATTCCAAGCCCAGTGTTTAGTCGAGTTTATATCATCAAATTGCTCAAAATCTCCCCAAACACAAAACTATATCAAAAGAACGGTATTACAGGCAACTCAGTCCTCCTACAATTCAATCTCACAAAATGTTTAGAATTTCTTCACCAACCTGCCAAAAGGCTCAGACATCCTCTGTACCGGTGGCGGCTCCTGGAACGGTTTTTCTGCAGCTTCCTCCTTTTTCTTGTCTCTGTCTTTCTTCGCTGGCTCCTTCTCCTCCGTTACCGCAGGTTTTCCGGAGGTCGATGAACCCTGTCTCGGCCGTCCCAGGTTTGGTACTGCCATCACTCGCTTCCTCCGCCCTGCGACTGCGGCAGACTTCTGTCCGCCATTGTTAGAAGCCTTCACTTCCTTCTGAGTCTTTCCTGCTGTAACATTGCTTGCAGTCTTGTTTTTCTCATTCTTTGATGACGAAGTATTATCGGTGGTAACAGAATCAGTGTTTTTGCCGGCGTGTTTGTCACCTGCAGTATTTTCTGTCTGCTTGCTGGGTTCTTTCTTTGGTTGAGCAGGTCTTACTGAGGAGTTTGAGTCAGTTTTCTGAGACGGTGGTGTTGAGACATTCCGTAATGTCTTAGCTGCTGTCTCAGGCTGCTGCTTGGTGTCCTGCTCGGCTGCTTGGACAGTCGTCTTCTCCTGCTTGTCGTGATGTTTTGGCTCGTTAGCCGTGACCTTGGCGGGAGGTTCTTTTGTAGAGGGCGCCTTGCCTCTGGGTGCAGCCGCCGCTGACTTGACGTTCGGTCGGAAGACTGCCCTCGCTCGCCGCATTTTGGCACGTTCCAACAGCACTGGGAGGGATACAAAATTACGCTGAAGGTTAGTCAGGCCTACGTAGTTTATCGTAGGACGCCAAACAAGAAATTGAAGATTTCAGACCTCCATGAAGTACATGTATTTAGAGTTGTTGTGAATTTTTTGTTTTATCCCTTATTGCAAATTTCTCCCAGATTCTGTGCACTGTCACTTCCTCCCAACCATTTTGACCTCCATTTCAACATTCATATCAGTCTGTGGTTACAACATTTCCCCCTTGCTTCCTGTGACTCAACTGTATTCAAATAACTCCGGAAACACAAGCAAACTAACACACAGAAAGCAAAAAATCGGTACAGGAAGGTAACAAAATCCAGCCACCACCAGCAGTCTACTAGTACAATACATATACTGACAGTTTATCCGATGGAATTCTGACAGCTGAAGCAATAATATTGGACGGTGTCAGGGAAAATTATTCGCTGAGTGTCACCACCCCCTGAGATGATGCAAGTGGAGCATTTTTGTAGCATCAGCTGTCGATAATCATTCACGTCTTTTGAGACGTCATGAACTCTACGATCATATGATTCTGTGGCAAGAACATCCAGAAATATATCTATGTTGTAGCCTAAAGAAGTAGCTGACACAAGTTATGCGGATATCTGTACCGATTTTTAAAGTCAGACACACGAAAAAAACTTCACTAGACTAATTTTTGATATAACCAAGATCGCAAGATAAAGCATGTTCTACAGTAGACCGCCAGTAGCGGCAACGTTTGCTGTGTACCGAAGGACATTTTGCTTACAATGTCATTCCCGTCACCTCATGAAAATCTTTAAGAATTTATCGGCGCAAAGGCAAACTGGTGACTAGGTCTAACTCACCCGATTATTGCGAAAGAAGGAGAAAATCTCGCACGAGCCGAATTTTCAGCCACACGACGCCATCTTGGTTGAGGTTTAAGCGCATGCGCGAGACAGAAATCTCCCGTCGTGCAGTGGTCGATATTAGGTCAGAGTTCACAAATATGGAGCTGAGGTCAAATCGCAAAAACATGTTGCCAAGATTATGATGACTTTATCAACAGTTTGACGGCAGCTAGCTCGACTCGTAGCAGTAAAAATTACCAAGATGAGAAGAAGATAACGGCTAGATGAACTCTGCAGTCGTTCTGAAGTTTCTGGGCAGGCGATTGGTCGGGAGGTTGATGGTACGATGGGCCGGACCAATCACACGTGGGGGAGGCACGCACGAAACATCACCTCATCACCCAGCTGGAGATCAAACACGCCGACACTTCAGCAGGAGGAAGAAGAACTTCAAGTCGCAGATCTGGCAGCAACCGGCGTAAGTGAAAGTCTGGATCGTTGTGATTGTGCGAGAAGTAAGATTTAACTGTTGAAGGTCAGCTCTGAAAAATTTTAAGTGCATATGAGGCCATATGATAGCCATATTTGTTTGACCAAACTTAACGTTACCCTTTCATGTCCAAGACTATTACCTGTACCTCTCAGGCAAAAGTACCGAAGTAACGGGTTCCTTTCTCAGCACTGGGTATACAGTGGTGTGGAGCCTTCCGTGCAAGATCTCCAGTGCCGAAGTTATGTAATCACTTGGTGCCCAGTGGTGCGGCGGCTTCAGCACTGGAATTCTCTGAATTGGCACTAGAAACCGAGACCTATTAGTACCTTCCGCGCTGGAAAACAAGTGGCGACAAATATTCCACACTGAATCACCAGTGGTGATACAAACTCTGCACTGAAAACCGAGTGCTGACAGTCAGCTTCCGTTACACTACTGTCATTACGTTCGTTAAGAAGGAAATTTTCGGAATCCACGCGTTCATGAGAGGTACTTTAGAAATAGTTTTTAGGGACTGTACGATATTTACCGGGGGGGAGGGCTGGTGCGTAGGGGGGAGGGCCATGGAAAATAAATTTGCTTAGGGGGGGGGCCATGGAAAAAAAATTGGGGTTTGGGGGAGGGCCATGGAAATTTTAAGAATCCGACACACCATTGTAGGTTATGATACTTTTGAAAATATGCGATCTTCTTTGAAAATCTGTCGCGTTGCGGACGAACATACATATTGTACCGCATATCTCTAGTCTTCCCTACAATTCTAATGGAATCAGCCAGACGCTGTTATTTCAGATAATTTCTAACGCCCGAGTCGGGAGTCCGAGAGGCGTGGCGGAGCGGGGCGGTACGGCGAACTTCAAAGGCGGCCGACGTGACATAAAGGCACTAGCTAAAGTTAAGGTTTTGTTGACGGATAGCGATAAGTCATACTCGTACATTGTTAGCCGATATACCGCTGCATGCTGTCGGAATACGTCTTCACTTCATTTTGTAATTTTTGCACATTGTACTCGTGAACAGAGATTAAGTCAATCAGAAGACTGATACACTTTTTGTGACTCGAAGCGGCGACTGGACTGAGCACCGGCGTGCCGGATCAAACGCGCAGTCTGTTCGCCATATTTGTTTAGCCATATCAATTTTCGTAAAGTAAATTTGGCCCCAAAAATGAAGGAAATGGTGTTTCAGAGGGTTATAAATTTCAGAATTTTTCGGGGGATGCCCTCGGACCCCCTACATTACTTACGCCCGCGGCGCTTGCCACGCGGCTGCGGCATGCAAGGTGCCCCTACGCTGTGAAAAAATCCTGGTGAGAACCCTGAAGTGGTAAAACTGTTACTTACCTTGATTAGCGTGTAAATGTGGTTACTGATCAAGTGTGTGGTTTTCATCGGTGGTTTCTCTCATCGGAGACGGTAGGAAATACTAGAAATGTTTGAACTTTGAATATGACGTATAAAGTAAGACGCATCATGGGCGGCGCGGGACCGGTGTTGAAAAGGTTTTATTTTTGCCAACTTTTGTCGCCGTAATTCTGTGTATATGCATGTGTGTATTTCTCGTAGGACATAGATATCTATTAAATTTATAAAGTTTTGTTGTGGTCAAAGTTAGTAAACTGTTTCTTTTCTTGCCCATTCCGTATACAACATAGAAGTGAATGCGTTCGATCTTGACCGGACATGCATATGATCATGACGGTCCCCTTCAACCTGAAGTAAAACGCTTGCGTTATTCTTCATCAAAAGAGATATCATATACGATATAGGTTAAGTTGGACAACCGTACTATAGCAGCACTGTGTATGCCGACTAAAATTCAGTACTTGGCATTCCAGTGCTATAAGGTCGCGAGCACCAGAAGCCCTGTGCCGAAATGATTAAAAAGCTCGGCTTCCAGTGCTCCCAGTGACCGAGCACTGGAAAATTCAGTGAGGAACCCGTTACTTAGGTACTTCGACACTGTCTATCCCAGTGCCGAATGACCTCCGCACTGGGTAATCAGTGTTGAATGACCTTTGAACTGCTGGAAGCCGAGTGCCGAGTCGAGATCAGCACTTGCGCTCGAGTGGTGAGTACATTCTACCACTGGAAAACGAGCGCCGAGACAAGGTTCAGCTCTTGAATTCCAGCCCTGACGGATCTTCAGCACTGAAGCATTGGCCGTTCAGCGCTAGAAGCCCTGTGCGGAGCCATCTATCGCACAGGGCCCCGAGTGCCGACGCCAATTTCCCCGCGAGTTCCGCACTTGGTGCCCAGTCAGGAACCCGTTACTTCGGTACCTTTGCACCTCTCAGGTGTACTACATCAGTTAAAGAGGATAGACCACTTTTGTTTGATAACAGTTGTACTTTTCCTGATCACTGCTGTCTTTAAATACACATACTGTAATGATTACTATTCGTGGGAATAGATTATTATATAAATTTCACATCGTACATCCGTGAATGATTTCATCAGGTTGGCAAGAGACTGTGACACAGAACCATGCCTTATTGTCCTTAAGAAGTTGACGACGGTAATCGAAACGTTGGATCTCAAAACCCAGGTCGTTAAGTAAAGAATCTCTTTAATGTATCCCTACAGATCACAGGTAGACATGGGGGACAGCAGTAATAAAAAGTTAAAGATGGCGAGCCACGACGCGGACATCGAGAAGTTCGACCAGGTGTTCCAGCAACTCGTGACAGAACTGATCGACGAAGACGCGAAAAACCCGGAGATCAGCGACGCCATGGTCAGGTTCAGAAAGGTGAGCACGTCTTACGTCTGTCCCACAACTTAACCTTTAGCATACCGAGGTACCTGTTTGGCTACCAACTCTAGAGTTTTCCACTTCGAAGTACCTTAGACCAACTGTCCCAGCCAGTTTTGATGGGACAAAATTCCCAGGCACCTACTTTAGTAGTCTAACCTTTACAAGATTATGATTCAGAACATGATTTAGGTGCTGTAAATATCACTAGTATACAATCCATATTTATATATGAACAGAAAAATATATGTAAAACTGCCTGCATCGCATTCCTATTTGAAAAATTATGACTGCTTGATTGTGTAGTAATGGGATGGGACTCATAAAGGTTTCTATGTATATTCGTACATATTTATATGCTCTTACGTCGATGAAGGTTAGACATCCAGGTAATGAGATACACAGGAAAATTGTTACTCAAGCAACTGGATAGTTTTTGAAATATATTTAGACACATGATATGCTCTTATTTTCCCCATTCCTGATTGTCAGGTGTTAGAGTACAACTGTCCAGGTGGGAAGAGGAACAGAGGTCTGAGTGTCATCACGTCTTACAGGTGAGTCACCTGGCTAAGGGTGAATTATCGCTGTACTTTCACTGCTCAGACACGTTGCATGGTTCTAATTTTGGATTGTCAGGAAATTGTAGTAACATGTACTACGTTTTGCATTTCCCTCCTGCAGGTATCTAGTAAACAGTGATCAGCTGACTGAAGAGAACATTCAGAGAGCCATGGTGGTCGGCTGGTGTATTGAATGGGTACGGTTGTTCACTTATTGGCACCCTACCTTTTTTGTGGGCCTGAACATGACTTAATGTAATAATCTGACTTTTTAAAAATAATTGTGAGTATAATTGTGGGAGTGAAGCCCAGATTTTAAACCCCTTGTTGTCAATTTATAATTAGTCTAAATGTTATTTGTCTATGTCATACTGTTGTTATTGTCATTGTAAATGTTGTCCTGCATGTTTCGCCATTATTGACCGACATGACCTGAAGATTTGTGTACATTTCTTGTTCTAATGAATAAAGAATGATTTTACTACTTCTTTTTGGCATGTCTGTGTTTGTGTGTCTGACTGTCTGTATTTGTGTATGTGTGGAGTTTCTTTTTGTTCTGCCAGGGGGTGCTTATTGTTATGGGACTATTAGTCCTCCCAGACACCCCATACACCCCAGAAGTCTTCATCGATAACGATGGACAACCAAGATTAGTGATGTTGTTTTACTGTTGTGTTTATTAATTTGTTTCTCTTTCTGTCCCCAGTTACAAGCTTTCTTCCTTGTTCTTGATGACATCATGGACCAGTCCCAGACCAGGAGAGGACAGCCTTGCTGGTACAGAGTCGTATGTACTCTCATGTTCACATCTCTTATAAAAGAAATGGAAGAATTATAATGTTACCTGCTTTCTGTTTGTAGCACTGTGTTTAACGTGTAGTGTCCATAGTCCAGTGGTTAGCGACCCTGCCTCTGGACTAAGTTGTTGGGAGTTCAAATCCTGACTGTTGTCGCTCACCCGACATGCATGCTACTGAAAAGGGTTGCAATCTTTAGGATGGGACGTTAAGCCGTGGACTACTGTTCATTGTGCTTGTCGAAAAGAACCCTGTAATTTAGTAAATACTGTACATAGCATCTTTCCTTTCTGTCAATACCAGTGGAAGAGTAGCTCAACTTTTTACTGAGTTCATTTAAGCTAAACTGATTCGAGATCACTTATACCAAGGACATTGTATAGGACAATGTCCTTGCTTATACTGCCTTTCAACCTTGCATGATCAGTGTGGATAAAACTATGTGATGTTTGTGATTTTCTACTTCAGGAAGAGGTTGGGAATATGGCTATCAACGATGCCTGTTACATCGAGTCCTGTATCTACAAACTCCTGCGGAGGTTCTGCAGAGACCAGCCCTACTACGTGGACCTGCTGGAGCTTTTCCAAGGGGTAATGGACTCTGGAATGTTCAGACGTAGATTTTATGACATATGGATCAAACTTATGACTGGAGATCGATCAATATACCATCTCATTTTAAGAACATGTACCAGTCTTTCAGAAAAGTGAAAATTCAAATTGTTCCTTACCATCTGCCTAAAAGAACTTTTCAGTCACACTGAATATCAAGATTAATGACAATAAGAATGAATTTGTCAAGAAATGTTTTGGATCTACGAGAAAATTTCAGCTGAAGCAGCAAAGTTTTTGTGATATACATATTTTTGGTGACTTGAAACACATTTTTCACAGACTTTTTCAAGGGTATTAATAGAAACTTTGGACAAAGAAAGAACACTCACTATTTACTGCAGTACATTTTACAGTAAAGCTGATTATAACAGTTTTAATTTGCAATCGGAAATGACTGAACATTCACTGTTGAACATCTCCATTTTCAGACAACGTACAAAACGATAGTCGGTCAGTCGCTCGACCTGATCACATCCCCAGACGGGAAAGTCAACCTCAGTAACTTCACAGAGGAAAGGTAAGGTCACAAGTCCTGTACGCACACAGATTCTTCTGAGGGGGAGGTTTTGTTCTCAGTGCAATTATGAGTGATGATGATGAGACCATGACATTTTACAAAGATAGCAACAGATTCATTTTTGTTCCTAAGCATTTATGAGGGCTACATATCCTGTTTGTTTATATTGTTCACTCTCACCTAGCCTGGGTACCATTCGGATTTTTTCGAGCGTAGGGGAGCCAAAATCCGGATGGTACCCAGACTAACTCTCACCAGTGCCGAAACTTCTAAGACAGGGTAGAAGTTTCTTTATAAAACAGGAAAAACTAATGGAAACTGTGTGTATAAAGCCTTACCCCCTAGTGTTGTAGTTAATACTAGTAATTCAAGTGTCAAAGCTGTAGCTTGATGTGTATTTTGTTTTGTGTAGGTACAATGCGATAGTGAAGTACAAGACTGCCTTCTACTCCTTCCACCTGCCAGTGGCGGCTGCTATGTACATGGTGAGGCCTTCTCCTTATCTCATATTTACTTCAACTAAGAATTGGTGAATAACCTCTCTTAGTTGTGTACAGACAAAACAAACAATGTATTGAGAGACCTTCACACACACACACTTTTCAAAAACAGACAACATAGAGAGAGGATGTGTTACTTAAAGTTGTTTTCTTTCACCTCAGGCCAGTATCACCAGTAAGGAGTCCCATGAAAATGCCAAGACAATTCTTCTGGAGATGGGAAGGTTCTTCCAGATACAGGTAAGGAACTTCTTAGACATCCAGGTAGACTAGTACACAATACAGAAGAAATCAAGCAACAGGATGTATTCTCTGAGGAGTCAGATGTTTCCGATAGCATCCGCTGTCTTTGTCCAGCAATTAAGAATCGTTACAGTGACTCAGTGACAGAGAAACTAGGTGTAAAGTGCCTTTCCCAAGGGTACAACATTGGGGCCTACTAGGGATTCGAACCCAGAACTTTAAGATTCTACGTTGACAATCCTATAAACCACAAGACCACCTTGCCTCCCTCAACAAGTCCACCTGGCCACTTTAACACCTTACTATACTGTACGTAGCACCTGCCCTTGTCTTGGTAAACAAAAGGCAAAGGTACTCCCATAGTCCTTTTTGGCTGTAGAGGCAGTGGGTTGGTAATCCACTGTGTCTAGGGAAGGGCATGCCATGAATAGAACCAGTTACCTTTCGATCTCTTGTCTGCTAGCTTAGCCACTCGGCCATTCAACTTTGTCTAGACTAGTGGAAACATGTCTTTTGAAATTCCATTCCAGGATGACTACCTGGATTGTTACGGAGATCCTGCGGTGACGGGAAAAGTCGGTACTGATGTGGAGGAGAACAAGTGCAGCTGGCTGGTGGTGCAGGCACTCAGGCTGGTCAACACCGAGCAGCACACACTTCTGCAGGTGGGTTTGTTTGTTTGTTTGTTTGTTTGTTTGTTTGTTACGGAGACCCTGGCATGTGGTGACAGGAAAGGTTTCTCCAGAGGAGCACCACACACTTCTTCAGGTTTGTTTTTCGTTTATTTGGACCTTTGTTTATTCACGAGAAGCTCAAATTACTCACTTTTTATTGAGGGAAAAGGTAAGGGTCAGACAAAATGTAACAAAGATACAGAGATATCGTAGATTACATGATTCAAGTCCTGATAAATCTATAAACACATTTGGTCCTGAAGACAGAGACTTGCTAACAATCTACAAAAGTGTCATTTTCATATGTGACTGTCATCTTCCGAGGCAAGAACTTTTTGATTGGATGGTTTTGATTTCTTCATCAGAAGCAACAACAAGTTCTTCATCTTGAGTGTCTGCTTCAAAGTAAAACTTGTTTGCCAACGAAATCTTCCCTTTTTCTTGGAAATTCTGCTTAGAAAGGTATCAACATGTATGTGAAAATCATTCCTCTACACAGAATAGATATTAAAAATGTACCAACAGTCTTAAAAACAATGCAGCTACGATGCATTTCAGTTGTTCAATGCAGTCAGGATGTATGCAGTTGTTCTTAGCTTCACCCCTCCGATGTCCTGTTGTGTGGTCTTGGCCCATGTTTGTTACTGTCATCTCCATGTAAATCTACCCTATCCAGTGGAGAATTGATCACATGAGAGTCGTTTGAAGCCCAGTTGCCTGCAGCAGGGAGGGTTAAATTACCGTCTAATGCCGCCGCTCTCCTGTGGTGACCTCTGCTATTGATTTTCTTTATCAAAATACAGTCAGTATCAACAGGCTGCACTTCATTACCTCCATGAACGGAGGTATTGTTCTGTGTGTGTGTGTGTGTGCATGTGTGTGTGTGTGTTTGTGTTTGCTTGTGTGTTTGTACAGTTGAGTGATGGCACGTGGATGGGGGGAATTCCCTAACTACAGACCACAAAAGCTGCTGTTGATCTTCTTTATCAAAATACAGTTGGTTTCAACAGGCTTTACTACATTTCACCATGTATGGAGAGTGTGTTTGTTTGTACAGCTGAGTGGCAGCATGTAGTTGGGGGAATTCTCTAACTACAGACCACAAAAGATCAGACACAGGAAGTTACAAGTAGGTCCCAGAAGCTGGCTTGGAGACAGCAGGAAGTTGTCCTGGGAGTTTGTTGGCCAGATGCCAATTAAATTCCCCTCCAGAGTTCCAATACCTTTACGAAAACGCAAAATACTTCCCGGAAATCTCTGATTTCTTATTATGAGGTGCATCACTTGGGATGTGTCTGCGCATGTTAAGAGTTCTCCCGCATGTGACCCAGTCCCGTGTGTCGTCATGTGTGGGAGTTGGTAATATCTCGCCAGACAATTCCCACGTTTGCTGCATATCATTATCAGCATACGACCATGATGAAGGGAAATTGCTTTATTTCTTCTTCTCCAGGAAAACTACGGTCAGAATGACCCAGCGAAGGTTGCGGTGGTGAAGCGGCTGTACCAGGAGCTGCGCCTGCAGGACGAGTTCTGGAGGTTCGAGGAGGAGAGCTACACCCAGCTGATGATGCTCATCAACTCCTCCCACCAGGACCTACCCAAGGACATGTTCATCGCCTTCGCTCGCAAGATTTACAAACGCCAGAAATAAGACTTCAATTTCACTTGTTTTAGACCTGGGTGGAAAAATGTGTTTCTAATTTCAGTCATGAAAAAAACCCACATATTCGGTAAGGCCACAATGATTTAATTTGTTGTTTCTCAGATTTTTTCAGAAAAAAATATGAAGTGACAAAACATAAAACAACAACAACAACAACAACAAAAACCAGGCCACGGCACCCCGTGATAGCCCGTAATGTTATGATAGGACATGAAGCCAACTTACTTAGACTGAGTTATAATTCATACAATGAATTTTGAATTTTTAATGAAACCACTGCATTGACAGATGAAAAAACTGTAACAACTGTAACTTTTTTTTTTGCAAATCAGAAAAAAATGAAGAGGTGAATCCGAGAATCAATTAATTAAATTGGTGTGGCCTGATGTAAAACTAAAATGTATCAGGACTGTCACTCTGTTTTCTTTCGTGTGGGGATGGGAGAAATATTCACCCAAGGTTTGAAATTCAGATGTCAGATCCAAAATTTTATGGCCTTGCCAGAAGTCGACTCTGAAAAAATGCTAGTATGATCGGTGGGTTTTTGCTAGAGCTGGTCGGCTCTTTAAAGGTTCCATGCAAAAATTTATGGCAGATTTTAGTGGATGTGATAGATTCTATGTTCCCACTGCAGAACCCTGACCTTTTGACAAGCAACAAGAGCAAAGTACACAGTGAAGGGTATTTGCTAGTACAAGGCGCACAAAGTAAGGAAAGTACAAGAGACTGGTAGCCGACGAAGCAAGTGGATTTTCAGATACAACAACAATATGAAAGTGTTTGTATACGGGTTGTTGTAAATGTATTTAAGACAGAGCCCAGAAGTGAAGTCAGAAAGCAGAGATGTTAATATCAAAATCAATTTTCTGTATTGATTTAGATGTCAGGGGTAATTCAGTGTAACTTTGCTGTTATGTAATTAAGTTATGATT
Source organism: Branchiostoma floridae x Branchiostoma japonicum (assembly GCA_013266295.2). Taxonomy (NCBI): domain Eukaryota; kingdom Metazoa; phylum Chordata; class Leptocardii; order Amphioxiformes; family Branchiostomatidae; genus Branchiostoma; species Branchiostoma floridae x Branchiostoma japonicum. Next base: position 2,456,593 of record CM023823.1, read on the forward strand.
ATAACAGTTTTTATCCGTATGAACAGACAAGCTAGCGACATAAATGTACAGTACCTACAAATGGTGTATTGGGTATCTGCAAAATATTCCATGCAAAAGCTAATTAAAGGAAATGTTAAAGTACATGTTATTTTCTTATCTGGTAACTCTATGATTTGTACCCATTTTCTATTCTTTGCACTAAACCTAAGACAGTGGAATTTAAAATTGATTCCTACATTGCCTTAAAACCTACAGCTGCAAGTCAAGTATCATGTCTATCCTACCCATATACATGCCTGCAGCAGAGAATGTGTGTTCCAGTGTGTGGTAGGCGTTCAGCACCAAGGACAGGCATGCTTGATAGAGCAGTGGACTTATAAATTGCCTTAGAACTCAGATCTGTGAGTCAAGGACCCTACTGTACTGACAACAGCTAATAAATGGAGGGAAGGCGTTCAGCACCAAGGACAGGACTCTCCTGTACTGCAGCTCATAAATGGAGGGATGGTGTTCAGCACCAAGGACAGGACCCTCCTGTACTACAGACAGCTGATAAATGGGGGAAGGCGTTCAGCACCAAGGACAGGACCCTCCTGTACTGTGGACAGCTGATAAATGGTGGGAAGGCGTTCAGCACCAAGGACAGGATACTCCTGTACTGAAGACAGCTGATAAATAGAGGGAAGGCGTTCAGCACCAAGGACAGGACCCTCCTGTACTGAAGACAGCTGATAAATAGACGGAAGGCGTTCAGCACCAAGGACAGGACCCTCCTGTACTGAAGACAGCTGATAAATAGAGGGAAGGCGTTCAGTACCAAGGACAGGACCCTCCTGTACTGCGGACAGCTGATAAATGGAGGGAAGGCGTTCAGCACCAAGGACAGGACCCTCCTGTACTGCGGACAGCTGATAAATGGAGGGAAGGCGTTCAGCACCAAGGACAGGACTCTCCTGTACTGCAGACAGCTGATAAATGGAGGGAAGGCGTTCAGCACCAAGGACAGGACCCTCCTGTACTAAAGACAGCTGATAAATGGAGGGATGGTGTTCAACACCAAGGACAGGACCCTCCTGTACTGCAGACAAGTGATAAATGGAGGGATGGCGTTCAGCACCAAGGACAGGACCCTCCTGTACTACAGACAGCTGATAAATGGAGGGAAGGCGTTCAGCACCAAGGACAGGACCCTCCTGTACTAAAGACAGCTGATAAATGGAGGGAAGGCGTTCAGCACCAAGGACAGGACCCTCCTGTACTGCAGACAACTGATAAATGGAGGGATGGCGTTCAGCACCAAGGACAGGACCCTCCTGTACTACAGACAGCTGGTAAATGGAGGGAAGGCGTTCAGCACCAAGGACAGGACCCTCCTGTACTGAAGACAGCTGATAAATGGGAGGAAGGCGTTCAGCACCAAGGACAGGACCCTCCTGTACTGAAGACAGCTGATAAATGTAGGGAAGGCGTTCAGCACCAAGTACAGGACCCTCCTGTACTGCAGACAGCTAATAAATGGAGGGATGGCGTTCAGCACCAAGGACAGGACCCTCCTGTACTGAAGACAGCTGATAAATGGGGGGGAAGGCGTTCAGCACCAAGTACAGGACCCTCCTGTACTGAAGACAGCTGATAAATGTAGGGAAGGCGTTCAGCACCAAGTACAGGACCCTCCTGTACTGCAGACAGCTAATAAATGGGGGGAAGGCGTTCAGCACCAAGGACAGGACCCTCCTGTACTACAGACAGTTGATAAATGGAGGGATGGCGTTCAGCACCAAGGACAGGACCCTCCTGTACTGCAGACAGCTGATAAGTGGAGGGATGGCGTTCAGCACCAAGGACAGGACCCTATTGTACTGACAACAGCTGATAAATGGAGGGATGGCGTTCAGCACCAAGGACAGGACCCTCCTGTACTGAAGACAGCTGATAAATGGGGGAAGGCGTTCAGCACCAAGGACAGGACCCTCCTGTACTAAAGACAGCTGATAAATGAACACAGTCTATCTGATGGCCCAGGCGTGCTTCTGTAGCGCAGCAGTGGGTCGTTTGGCCGGAAATAAATATAGTTTTTACAACCCGGCTCCCAAGATTACTCCTTAGCCAGTAAACCAGTGCTTCTATGTCCACGGCTTTAAAAAGGTGTACCCGTTTTTTACAGCGTGAATGAACGCTGCCGCTGCCATTGGTATGCATACAGCGTTAGGAGCGGGGATCTCCATGAAAGGCAAATGAAGATATGCCGTAAATGATCGTTAATCATTTTATTTCTTTATCGCATTAAGTGGGTCGTGAAAAGACGCACGTTTTATTGATTCATATTGTGCATGCGATAAGATGATGGCGCAACAGGGATGAAAATAAAACTGCACTTTCTTTCATACCTTTCCCCTTAACGCGCGTAAGGCCTAGGAAAAATGTTATGTGTCTGGTTTCCCGACCGACCCCAGCAAAACCCCGCTGACTCTATCCTTTTTGTTGGTCTGAGCGCTAGCAAGGCCATAAACATTTCAATCTGGCAATTTCAAACCCTCTGTTACTAGTATTTTACGCATTTTCAGGTAGCAGATTTTATTAAGGACACCGGGTGAAATATTTGTCCCTTCCCCACAAGCAAACGGATTATGGAGACAGCCGTATTCCATATTTCAAATTCAAACCATTACACCCGTACTTTTCTTACGGCGTTATCATCACGAAAAAAATCATCGTAGGCTAGCCCTAGAGCAGAGAAGCTAGCCTGTATACTGGCCATGGCGACAGTCTGGCACCCAGGCTAGCCCTAGAGCATAGAAACTAACCTGTATACTGACCCTGGCAACAGTCTGGCACCCAGGCTAGCCGAGGAGCTGACCTGTGTACTAGCCCTGGGAACAGTCTGGCACCCAGGTTATCGCTGGAGCCGAGGATCTAGCCTGTATACTGGCCCTGGCAACAGTCTGGCACCCAGGCTAGCCCTAGAGCTGAGGATGTACGATGTATGTGTCCGGCACTGTACCCTGGCTGCCGGCATGCCGAGTCATTGCCCAGGTTTATTCCACTATTCCACTTATTTCTATTGAGTAGAACGGGTGAAATGTTGAGACGAGCGGTTCTTGTAGTGTATACGTAGACAGCAATGATCAATGTTTCAAAATCAAACTATTGCACCCGTTTCGTTTCAAACCTACGACATACGGCGATATCATCGCGAAAAAAAATAATCGTAGGTGCTTCTTATACGATGTATATGACTGCCGAATCCTTGCTTGTCCATTTTTATTCCACTTCCTGAATCCCTCCGCTGAAGCCGGTTTTTACAGCTATCAATTCGGCGGACATAAAACCGTGAACAATGTCGGTGTGATTGGATTCAGCGCGGAGAGAAAAGGCCACCGCTGTATCGTACTTAGGAGAATTGTGACATAGTGCGGGAACACGTCAGGCCACAGTAAGTAATTTTATGGATGACATCAGCGCATGCATTAATTGTGATAAAAAAAATTTCCCTCTGGCGGTGGCCAACATGCCGAAAATAGGCAAATAGTCGTAAACGTCTATCGGTTCAGAGACCATCAGGGATCCAGCAAACCTGAGGCACAATTGCTCGCGTTTGATGGCAAGTGTTGACAGTCTAAGGTGTTGTATAGTATATGAATACCCAGTGTAGTACCTGCATGCCCATAATGGTAATTTCTACAATTGTTCTAGTTAATCGAGATGCGTACACATCTACAAGGACAGGTGATGCTGTTGAATACAGGAACAAAAGACCTGTTGGTTGTGATGTCATGTTTTGTCGCTTCAATTCTTGTTTAACAAGGTTTATGATCTCTAAATTTGAAAATGTAGGAATCTTGTTTTTTCCCCGCCTTTTTTTTTGCCCCATCACATTAATATTGGAGTCTGCGGAGGATGTCATCCATGAAATTTACTTTCTGCGGCCTTAGGAGAATTGTGACATAGTGCGGGTACACGTCAGCGAGAATACGGTGTCGTTTTTAGCCGTCGGAGCCGATATTTTCTCCCCCAACATGCATATGCAGGGTCATGGCGGGCCCGTTTGGACCACAAGGAATTGCACAAAGCTTCGGAATCAATAACGTAAAATACTGGGTTGAGAAAAAGTGTGGGTGGATTTTGGCGAATTGTTTTCCTTTAAAAAAACTATGATTTTGAATACTGTGTGATGACTGGTTCGAGTTCAACTAGTTCTTCACCATTCCGGAATGATTACTGTAAGTTTGTTTACTTTCGCGGTGTTTTTTTTCTGCATAGTCTATGACGGAAAATATAGGTTTTCACGGTGTTTTAGATTCGTGGTTGAAACAACTCTGTAGCACAGCAACCTTGCAATTTGCGGTGTCATGCTTTCGTGGTGCATGGAGAGGTCACCGCGAAAGTGAAACCAACGCGAACATTTGAAGAATCACAGTATTCGTACCGTAAGATTGGACACAAATCACGCAGTCAACAGGCCGCACTTAAGCGGTGCAACGATGACTTACAGTCTGGTTCCAGTTGACCGTAAATTCGCGTACAATATGTTGTTTTATGTTCATTCATTTTCACATAAAAAAGAAAGAAACAAATCATGTAGTAACGTCAATAAAAAAAACGTGCAAGGGAGGCCAGAAGCGAGTGGTTTTCGTGGGCTTCTCCCCAAACCTGTCAATAGTTTAATAGTTAATGTTGATTATGACATACATACATACGTCCAAAGCAAATAAAATCAAGCAAATGATGATGAAATAATGCAAACAATTGGAGCATCAAATTTAACAAATACACAATTAACATTTTCCCTGCTGCCTAATCCCATTCCCAATATAAATTTGGTGCCTATTGGCTACCTTAGCATGCTGAAGGTTAAACTGATATCTTCATCTACATGTTTACATTGCCCCCCCAATGTCCAGGACAGGTTGAGGGATTAGGTAGGTAAATACACAGTGCTGATGATGTAGAGTGTCTTGTAATATCCGGCATGCATTATTTAACGTGAAGTATCGAAGTAATCTCTCTGAACTGCGTGGGTTTGAATCAAAAACATTTGTTTCTTAAGGTCCTGGCCACATACGTCGCGCGATCGTGAAACAGTCGTGTATTTGTCGCACAAACTTTAGCTGTCTTGTTACGTAAAAGCCTCTTAGATTCTTGTAGGCGGTTGGTTCTTTTATATCCTGCTTGAAAATTCTACGACATCAAAATCGCACGATGACCTGCGAAGAATATAAGGTCCAAGCTATGTGGATACACCTGTCATCTGTTTGAATGCACCTGTCCCTGCTCTCTACATAATTAACCTTCTCTCTGCTGCCTAACCCCATAACCAAATGGCTACCTTAGCAGGCTGAAGGTTGTTTGAATGCACCTGTCCCTGCAGTCTGTTTGAATGCACCTGTCCCTGCACTCTGTTTGAATGCACCTGTACTCTGTTTGAGCGCACCTGTTTAAATCGTGATTGACAGCCAACCACACGAGACGATTAAGGATAACGGTAATACGTCATGTTCCACCCAGAATCCTCCGGTCACGTCACTAAGGCAGAACTAGCCGGCGGGAATCCCAGCGGGTCGGAGCTGACGTAGCAAATTTGTTCCATCAGCGGCCCAAGTGCCGGGTTACTGTACTAGCAAATTGGCCTTGTCAGCAATTATGTGGGTCTGTCAGCGTGAGTCGGGCTGCAACCTGGGCTGCATCCAAGCTGGCTGTGTATCTGTATCTGTATCTGTATCTGTATCTGTATAGCCGGTATAACCGCCCTTCGGCATAACACACCAGCTTCTGTATCTGTATCTGAATAGCCGGTATAACCGCCCTTCGGCGTAACACGCCAGCTTCTGTATCTGTATAGCCGGTATAACCGCCCTTTGGCATAACACACCAGCTTCAGTGTATCTGTATCTGAATAGCCGGTATAACCGCCCTTCGGCGTAACACGCCAGCTTCTGTATCTGTATAGCCGGTACAACCGCCCTTCGGCATAACACACCAGCTTCTGTATCTGTATCTGTATAGCCGGTATAACCGCCCTTCGGCATAACACACCAGCTTCTGTATCGGTATCTGTATAGCTGGTATAACCGCCCTTCGGCATAACACACCAGCTTCTGTATCTGTACAGCCGGTACGCGGTATAACCGCCCTTCGGCATAACACACCAGCTTCGCAGGCACGCGGCTCGGCGGCAGCTGGCTACATTACACCGAACGACATGTTACAGCTAACCTTTGAACGTCTAACTCTAAACATTGTTTAAAACTATCTAGTGACGATGCCCCTACTATACTGTGGGGATCTGTTGAAAGAGGGTTCCGGTCGCGCGGTCTAGTCGATGAGAAATGGGTTTTCATTTAACAAAAACGTCCGCAGTCTGTGCTTAACTTGTTAGGGTGATTGTCGTTTATTGATTGGGGCCCCAGACATGACGCGCAGAAGGTCTTTGAGTAACGTGTGCAGAAGGGGCTTCATGGGGTTTTCGGGAATACTGGTGTATAGATTGAATCGTCCTTGCGGGGGACTCAAAATTATGATTGAAAAAACAACAACACGAAATCGAAGTTTTTACACCTACACCTTTAATTAAATACTAGTAGTCATTTATATACAGGTTACACTTATCACTGGTTAATTTAACCCTCAAACCACCGTAGATTTTTTGCGACAAATCTTACCGTATGGGGTCAAAATTGACCCCATAATGTTTTGCGCGAATAAGGTTTTTAGTGCGACTCTTTTTGCGATTTGTAGGTATATACAGTTTCATTAATCTATGAGGGATCGTTTGACATCAATAGGTGTGAATAATTTCTGCTCATTATCATAATTTAATTTAATTTCACTAGAGGTCCACAGGCAGCAATGTTGATGACCTTTGACCCCAACTCCATAGGCAACTTAGTCAAGAGTCACAACTATTGAGTTTTCTGATTAAATACTGTGTTCATTCAAAGCATGAGGTCATGACAGCATAAAGCTCAAGCAAACATATCATCTGGAAGAAATTTCGGGGCCAAAAAAGACGTAAATGTGTTTAAAAATGCATAACATTTTTCTGGGGTCAATTTTGACCCCACTGGACAAGGCATAAACTTTCTAGGATAACTCAATCAACAATGAGCCAATCTCAGTAAAACCCTATAAGAAGTTACAAGACATATATACAAATAAACTCATGGGAGGAATTTTGTTTTCGACAAGAAATGTAAAAATGGCGCATATTTATATACGTCTGGGGTCAGTTTTGACCCCATACGGTGGTTTGAGGGTTAAAGACAGGGGATGCAATCTGATTCTTCACAGAATTTATCCAGTTGCTTGTTGCTTCACTTAGATGTCTAGCCTTCATCGAACGTAATAAGTTGAGGAACGTTTTGTTTACAAATTTTTAACCTCCAATGTCCCCTATGGGTACATAATCCCCAACATAACAAACCAAAAATTGCAAAATAATAGTTGCAAATTTTTGAAATCCAAAACCCCCCTGAGTCCTCAAACGAGTAAGCCAAAATATTTACAAATATTTACATCCAACGTCCCCCATTTGTAGCAATTTGTAGCAAGTTGAAATATGCGAATTTTTTTCCTTAATTTGATGTTCTCCATGTGTACACAATCCTCTGGTGAAGCTGGTGTGTTACGCCGAAGGGCGGTTATACCGGCTATACAGATACAGATACAGAAGCTGGTGTGTTATGCCGAAGGGCGGTTATACCGGCTATACTGATACAGATACAGAAGCTGGTGTGTTACGCCGAAGGGCGGTTATACCGTCTATACAGATACAGATACAGATACAGAAGCTGGTGTGTTATGCCGAAGGGCGGTTATACCTGCTATACAGATACAGATACAGAAGCTGGTGTGTTATGCCGAAGGGCGGTTATACCTGCTATACAGATACAGATACAGAAGCTGGTGTGTTACGCCGAAGGGCGGTTATACCGTCTATACAGATACAGATACAGAAGCTGGTGTGTTATGCCGAAGGGCGGTTATACCGGTTATACAGATACAGAAGCTGGTGTGTTACGCCGAAGGGCGGTTATACCGTCTATACAGATACAGATACAGAAGCTGGTGTGTTATGCCGAAGGGCGGTTATACCTGCTATACAGATACAAATACAGAAGCTGGTGTGTTACACCGAAGGGCGGTTATACCTGCTATACAGATACAGATACAGAAGCTGGTGTGTTATGCCAAAGGGCGGTTATACCGGCTATACTGATACAGATACAGATACAGAGAATCCTCAAAAGAGTAAGCCCAAAACATTTGCAGATGTTCGACGCCCCCCATGTGTAGCCTCTGGCACCAATGCGGTTTCCCCGTTGGAACCATTGGAGGCACGGCACAGGTACCACCACCAGAGTCACCGGCCAGGCATCAGCGTAGCTACAGGACCGACACGTTCCCTACAACCCTGCAGACATCGGGCGGATGGGTACAACCAGAGACACAAGGGAACCCTAGTCTGTGAGACACACACACGGGAGAGAAGAAACAGCACGAAGGTAAAAAGATCTTTAGATTCTTGGTATGTTGAGGAGATTCTGACGAGATCCTCTGGTGGTGCAAATGTGCGCAGTGGTATCGGCGAAACGTCAAAACGGAAGTCTTCCATATTTTTGTGTGTACCCTACATTCTGTACATTTCTAAAGCATTGCTCTGTAGACTAAATATACGAAGCTTCAAATACTACCTTATCTTACATACAACACACCCTACGTTAGAAATAATACTATTATTACTTCAGATTGAAATCCTCTGGTGGTGCAAATGTGCGCAGTGGTATCGGCGAAACGTCAAAACGGAAGTCTTCCATATTTTTGTGTGTACCCTACATTCTGTACATTTCTAAAGCATTGCTCTGTAGACTAAATACGAAGCTTCAAATACTACCTTATCTTACATACAACACACCCTACGTTAGAAATAACACTATTACTTCAGATTGAAATCCTCTGGTGGTGCAAATGTGCGCAGTGGTATCGGCGAAACGTCAAAACGGAAGTCTTCCATATTTTTGTGTATACCCTAAATTCTGTACCTTTCTAAAGCATTGCTCTTTGCCTCTAAGTAAGAAGCTTGAAATGCGTTCTTAGCTTACATACAACACACCCTACGTTAGAAATAATACTATTATTACTTCAGATTGAAATCCTCCGGTGCAGATTGGCGCAGTGGTATCGGTAAAATGTCATAACGGAAGTCTTGCTGACGGCTTCCATTCTTTCGTTGATTAAATCCTTTCAGTTCCTACAGCTTGGAACAGATCTTAATATCAGGTTCAAATCCAACCTTATTTTACACACAACGAATCCTATTGGCACAGTGGATGCTGTATCACTCCAGATTGGTGTCCGCTGATACCAGTGATATTCCGTTCTAGCGCAGTGGTAAGTGATGATGGTCGTGTGAAATATGTACAGGGTCTTGACAACAGAGCACAGGGGTTTATGTATTTTTGCAAGGCGTGTTAACAAGATGGTGCAAGGCGTCTTCGGTTTCAGCAAGGCGCAGAGAATTAAGTAATCACAATCTTAGAAAGCCAAAGCATGCAATCGAAGAAAATATTACGGTTTCTATCATGTCAGAGACGCCATGGAAGATGCACCAGCAAACCGTTCGGTACTTCTGACGACATCAACGTTATACGAAAAGCAAGAAGCGTTTAGCGTATTGATTACGTTAATGATAAGATATTGGTATAAACACTGCAGTTGAGATATTGAGACGGTCATCTACTTATGCAGATATGATCGCCAGTTGAAACAAAATAGCGGTAACGCCCCCTCTCTCCACTAAAGGCTACAAAACCAATTTTGGTCGCCCAACAGTCGCTCAGCGATCGCCATCAAATGGACATGGGACCTGGTGATGTTGTAGTTCTATTACAGATTCCTTTAAAGGCAAACCGACGTTGTGTATACCATTCTTGTACAGCTGCTTTACCAACAAGCATCCGTATAGGTAATCTGTATTTACTGTCACATATTGTTTCGGTTATAACGCCAATGCGCGGCACGCCTCGTTGAAAGGAGGCTTATAAGCAAATCCTTTTATTCACCACGACACCCAAAGCAGATAGCCATGAGCCTCGCTGGCTGAATGAGCAGAAATCTGGTTTCCCTCTAGTCCGAAGGGACCACCTCAAGGAGAATATTGAACCTGTCACGCCACCATTTTCGGACTTGTAGCACTGTTGCGTTTTCTGCCCTCGGCGAGCGTTTGGTAACGCTATTATATCGGGCTGGTAAGGATATGAAGATGTACGATACAGGTTATCAACAGGCTAGGAACACCTACATCGCGATATGGGAAAATCTGGGCCTTATCCTTGCATCGTGCTGACTGCTTCTCCTAGATATTGACTGAATGAAGACCTTATTGTATATTTTTGCCCCACTGGGCTAAACACAGGACATAGATTTACAGACATACACATATACGTACATACATCTGATATACACTAGTGCATTCGGCTTCCTCTAAGTCGTTGGTAATTGTATAAATGCAGGAGAATGTTACAAGATATTGAGCGAAGAGTGTGTTTCGTAGCTGATCAATATTCATTACGATATGCAGATGGGAATATCAGGTATATAACAGTGAACCAAGGCAAAGGTTTCCAAAATCAATGTTCGCACATATTTTGTATGGCGCTTGCGTCCCTCCGTAGCGCAGGGAGAACGTATTGCGTTTGTCCTCTGATCGATGCGGGGTATGATATGCAGATGAATAATGTCGGTATCGATTTCTGAAGGATAAAGTAGAGCTGCTTGGATTAAAGTGAAAACGTCTCCTTTACCAGAACATCTCGTGTTAAGCCCTGGACACGTACGTCGTGTGATGCACCTACGACGTTGTTTTTTTTGTCGTGACGAAATCTCCGTACGTCGTAGGTTTGAGAAGAAATAGGTGTAATAATTAAATCTTTATACTATTGCACCCGTTTCTTCGCATATTTACGATGTACAGCAATAACGTCGTGGAAAACCCTCCATCCTTGATGCATCGCATGATGAGTATGTGACCGGGGTTTAAGATTGTTTACGATAACCGATGTACCCCCCCCCCCCACACACACACACTCAATGATAAGTTCAGTCGGTTCCTCTGCTGGCAAAGAAGTCCCTTTCTTTACGTGCTCATCTGTGGATGAAGCAAAGGAATTGTTTTAGTTAGTACAGTGTACACCCTAAGCCTTAGCATGGAGCATGGAATCATTGCTTACACTCGATTATCCTAAGTAGATTCTGGTCATCAACAGCCTTTGAGTTTCGACCGATCGAAATATTCAGCAGACCTTCATCCTTCTCAATCCTTCTCTCCTTGAAGATTGAAACATCGTCGATGCCGGTACGTCTGATGGATCGGAATTCTTGGCGATGAAAGGTTTCTCCTGCCATAACGCTTCCAGCATTGATTGATATCCTTCCAAACAGCGACTTTTTCCACAGCGCGATCGCTAAATTGTTGAAATAAATTCACGGCAGGAGGCATTCTCAAAGTGCATCTCAGTAATAAAACTCTCTCTCCGTGACAGACGAATGTAGGTGTTATAAACCGAGAACACATTTGTCTGCATGAAGCCGTGCCTGGTTTGATTTCGAACCGTGCTAGGTTCCATCGCTGTGATTGTGCTTCGGATATTTTAGTGTCCTGAACTCCCACGGGAAGTTGCCGTTGAAATGCCGTTAGCCACAAACTTCTGCCGCTGATTAAGTTGCACGGCAATCTACCGGATTGCAGCGATAGTTCACTGCACAGGACGTAAAACAACCATGACGTTTAATCTTGCCTTTCCTCCCAAGGGAAAGACATGGCATTGCGTTCACCCAGCACTAGCCTGACTACATCAAGGCCTCTAGCAGCCCTTCCACTGGTCAGGCCTCTGGAAGCTTGATGGCCAACATCTCAAAGTCAGGAGAACGAGGAACATCTTAATCCTGTTGATTTATGCATACAGTACATGCTAACATGGGCCAATTATTGTGAGACTGAGAACGTTCTGTTACCGCAGTGTTGGAGGCTGTGATGACTGGTTTCCTTGGTAACAGAACTCTTAGCTCCTGCTGGACTGATTTTCATAGTGATGAATCCTGAGCTTCTACCTTGTGGAGTGTTATGTATTTTTTACCGTACATGTACATGTTTGTGATTGTTTGTTTGTTTCCCTGCACGCTCAGCCAGCAATGACCGAAGTGACCTGGGCTTTATTTCACTTTCTTATTTTCCAATAAAGAATGATTCTCTCTCTAAGTTCTGGGAATTGTAATGGTTCTCTCGGAGAGGAGGCTCAATCATTCCCTGACAGAGAGAGATTGTGTACCACAGGTTAACCCAGCACGTATAGGAACTACGCACCCCAACACTTTATACACGCCTCAGGCTGACAGCAGCGGTGAGGGAGGAATATATGCAATAGAGCCATATATACATGCACCTACGATAGATAGAGTTTATCTGTGCCGTGCTTCGTTGATTTGAAAAGAAACGGGTGCAGTAGTTTAAAAGGTAAGGTAGTCCCATAGTCTTTTTGAGGCCGTAGGGGCAGTGGGGGTGTTAAACAATTGCAACCGTTTCTTCTCAAACCTACATACGGCACTATCATGTGTCTTTATTAGAGTCGTTTTAATTTAAATGTATTGATGACTAAAAGTTGACAAATGTTTATGGTGTTTACAGTAATAATTTGGCCTTTTTAATCTAGACAGTATGTATCAGTGACAGGCATGAAATGTTCTTGTATGTGTAAACAAGCCTAACAATTCCGCCTTCGGGCCGCAACTGGGCTGTCTTTTATAAATAAACCATTCTACAATCGTCACGGAAAAAAACACATGTAGGTGCATGGTACGATGTATCATCATCATCATCATCATAATGGTCACCGCATTTTAGTGCTTTGCACTGAGGCGGGTCGTCAGTGTCCTCCATAGTCCTTTATCTGCTGCTATCTGTTGCACCCCCTCCCTCATCATCTCTGCAAGGTCTCGCTCGACTGTCCTTTTCCACGTCATAGCTTGCCCTCCCCTCGATCTTCCCTTTCCCTACTGGATTCCAGCTCAGCGCCATCCTGGGAAGCCTTTGCCTGGGCATTCTTGCTATATGGCCGAACGCATTCTGGCTCTTTGTACCATTCTCCCACGGCAGAGTCCCACACGCGCCAATGCAGAGTCCCACACGCGCCAATACGTCATCTCCACAAGGCAATGACGTATTGGCGCGTGTGGGACTCTGCCGTGGGAGAATGGTTTGTACCAGAGTGGAGAGTTTGGGTTGGCTGGTCCAGAGCCTAACTTGCTCGTTGCTTACATGTTGTGTCCAGTTTATATCCTTAGTATAAATGCCCGATGTGTGCGCCCCGGGACCTGGGTCAGTGTAATTCGCTTCACCCTGCTGTACGTTGATGTCAGCCTGGCGTTGTTTCGACAGTAGTTAATGTGATCTCCAGAAACCTTTACCCCGGGCAGGCCCTACCGGACCGTGTCCAAGTTTTGGGTCCGTAACGTGCTGACGGGTTACTAAAACTGCCATTGCTTTCTCCACGGCCTTGTTTCCTCCTCTCTCACTGTAATCCCTAATGGCACTTCTCGGTCCGAAATGTGCGGGTGAAATACACTAAACCTAATTGACTCCGACCCGATACACTAACTCTGATTCCCCACGGGACCCCTTCAGGATGGAGAGAAGTTGTTGACAAGCCAAGTAAAGATTTCCTGAGACTCCACAACTGGAAGGAGGTAGGAAGGATACAGATGATGATGCGCTGTGTTCCCTGTAGCCCAGGGTAGTAGTTGTTGAGGCAACCCCTGGCTGCAAGCATTTCTTCATTTCGTCGTTTCACTTTGTGACGTTGTCTTCTGTTCTGCAAACAGCCTTAGCTCTCGGATTTCGTTGCAGATTTTAGATTCCCTGTTCCTTTCCTTTGCTTTTGAGGCGTATTTCACTTCACTTCAGCAGGAATATTTTCGGCATAAATGCTAGGTGAGCACACCAAGGCGACCAATCGTCGAAAAGATAGCAAAGAACTTATTTATTTTTGTATCCTAACTTTTATCAATCGCCTTATATTCATAGCCATACGTGTGGTGCATTCTGGGATTGTTTAGAGGGTATTTGGAGAGGTTTTTTTAAGAGTACTGATGCCTTTTGTTTCGTTTGTTGGTACTTTATCGTGTACTGTAAAGTTTTGTGATTCTTTTTTACTCCCTACAATTGTTATCTATTACAAAATAACACCCTTCCCCCGACTTTAGTGCTCCTTTAACCAACCGAGGAAGAACCGAGCAGCCATTTCATGACCAAAATCAGGACGTACGACCTTTTACTCCACCAACCTGCCGGCAGTTTAATGGCGACTACTAACATCGCGTCGATCGATGGTAATAAATAGCGTCCTACTTTGAACAGCATTCTAATATTGAATTGCCCTTCATAATAGGGTTATTGCCTCGCTTCTTACGAGCTGTGTATTTCTAATGCCGGACTTGTATGTATGGAGACAGGTGGACTTGTATGTGTGGCGCCCTGGTAATGGACACAGCAATCAACCCATAGTCGGTGCAACAGGCGAGGCTAGCATAAACAGTTTGTGGGTCCCAGTACACCGTGTGTGTAATGTCAGCTCTCATAATACCGCCGGGTACTCTAGGAATGCCACATAAAAAAAACAACAGTGTTATCGAGGTCTTTTCAAATCAAATATTCATTCACATTGCACTGGTAGCCGAGTTGGCTGAATTACACAAGGTGTTACAGATTAAAAACTTTGAAAATGCAAATTAGGAACAGAGTGACATATTAAAAACTATTGAATACACATTAAAAGAACGGCAGTTACAGGTGTTGATGGGTGAACCATTAAAAACAAAGCAAATCCTGATTACTGAGGTTGATTGCCTTCAAGAGAAAGGATTTTCTCAGTCTTTCAGTTCTGAATTTTGGAATGGAGATGTGGTTTCGGTTTCTTAGGGACCGCTGCGTACTCTGCTGTCTTTCGTCGGGAACCAAGGAATGCGGAGGGTGGTGGACATCCCGCATTTGCTTGAAGAGGTTTTTCGCTGATGTTTCCCGTCTGTCCTGAAGGGTGGGGAAGGGGGTTGACTGGTTACTGTTGCCAAAGATAATCTTCTCAAGAATGTCTTGAACACCTGGATATCTGAAGTGGGCAAACCTCGAGGATCACTGATGCTGCATTAGTAGATGTCTTTAATTCACCGTTCTCATGGTACCCGGCGGAATGATCATAAATGACGTCACGCAGTGCAAACGGCATATCAGGTCTCCCCTATTTTGTATAATTGATCTCTATTATTTTGATTATTATGATGATTTTGTGTTCAGTTTATGTTAGTCTTCTATTAATTCTATTGTATAATTTTAAAGTATATTCTGTTGTTATTTTCTGTATTATTTTAGTGGACTCCAGGAAGACTAGTGATTGTATTTACTAATGGAGATCTAAATAAACCATACCAAACCAAACCAAATCAAACCAAACCCGGCATGAACATTTCGCTTTTTGCACTCGTTAATATAGGTAATGTTCTTGTTGTCCCGTATGGTGTAGCCGTGTATATATGTGTCGCTACAGTCGTCCTCCGTGTAGACGTTCGTACATCAGCATTTTGCTGCCTGTGAGTCTATGTAATGTCTTGTCTGCATCCGAAATAAATAAATCAAATAAATAAATAAATAAATCAAACCAAACCCTACAGCTATCTGATTCTGTAAACTGCACAGGGAGTCTGCCACAGTGAATCAGTCAGTCGCTGACAGTGAATAAGCGAGGTGTTACGTCTGCACTGTAGATAACAACCTGCGGAGGCGAGAATCTGATCGCACGTCAGAGGGGGCGGTAGATAGACTTACCAAACAGTTGGTTCCGGATTTAAGCGCTTAAAGGGCCGATAAAAATTGATAGCCTCCAACCACATGTATAATGGATGGGCAGGGCTTAGGGCTGGCGGCACAGTCAGGGTAATTGGAACAGGCATCAGTCAACAACTCCCCATACAATGTCCATAGTCTGGATGGAACTGCCTAGTAATTCTCAGATGTACAGTTCATTCGCATAGAATAACTAACTCACTGGTCTATGGACGATCCATTCACAGTGAACAGGAACTACATACTAAAGTAAGAGTATGATAATCAGAATGCACACGAGACATTGTTTATTTATTTATTCTTTCCTTCAGGCCCCTGGCCCATATTCATACATACAAGAACAGGTTAACAAAAGAATATGAGACATGGCAACAAGCACAATGAAAACCAAACTATACCTAAAAATAAAGCTACTATTTAAAAACCAGGTTGACTTGGTGTCTCCAGAAGGTGCTAAGATATTGTACTGGTACTGTATACTGGTACATTGTACTGGTACTGGTACATTGTACTGGTACTGGTACATTGTACTGGTACTGGTACATTGTTCTGGAACTGGTACATTGTACTGGTACTTGGTACTGGTACATTGTACTGGTACATTGTACTGGTACATTACAAGTTTGTACAACCTCTTGTCCGTACAGCGCCTAGATAATAAAGAAATCGATTCAGAACATGACAAATAGATGGAAAGTTTCTGTTCTCGTCTTGGGTAAGATTATGTTGGTTTACCACTGATTGCATTCATTAACTTCTGTCTTTCTTTAATATTCATGTTAACAGGAAAGTGCCATTATTCATGTTCAACATTTCCTTTGCACGAAGTTGCAAAAAGATTCCCGATGTAAAGATATATGTATAATCTGCCACTACGTATATGTATGGTAATCTCGTATATCTGGACTAAACTAAGAGATGTTTGGCCACCAGGGGGCCTTCATTACACTAGTTATCAAATATTTAAATAAAAGTGTACCATTAACATGTTGTACACTGTCACACAAATTATCATGGGAAGACTTTAACATACTTTACCATCGGAGCAGACGGGAGTCCAATCTACACTGCAGCGTAGGTATACAAACTGTCTGAACAAGGGTTGTCTTTATGGATGTGATGTTGGCCTGACAACCCTTAGGAAATACCACCCCGGTATAAAAGGCCACTATCGTATCCAGAACTGGGCCTATCTAGTTCTATGCCAGAATGGATTAGGGTTAGGATAGAAGAACGTGGATTTGTCCCAGGCACGGTTCTTGATTATCCCGAACAGTGCCTGAGAATGGTTCTGGATAAAGCACGGTTATGGATACGCGTTGACTATCGAGAACCATGCCTGAGAATGCGAATGGTTCTGGATGAAGCATGGTTATGGATACAACGGCCACTGTAGAGATGTGACGATGAAGACCTGTGTTTGTTGTGTTTCTGCAGGGTAGAAATGCCGGGAGGGGCTTGCAAAGCATGCCAGGGCAACAAGTGCACGAAGTTCAGTCAGCAGGAGGCAGGAGCAGGCTTCTTATTCCTCGGCAGGTAAGTCTTATTCCTGAGTAGGCTTCTTATTCCTAGGCAGGGTTCTTATTCCTGGACAGGCTTCTTATTCCTGGGCAGGGTTCTTATTCCCGGGCAGGCTTCTTATTCCTGGGCAGGGTTCTTATTCCCGGGTAGGTGAGTCTTTTGGCGCCTTCATTTATTTATCTCCAGCTTCATCTTGATTAACCCAATATAACCTCATCGGGTGCAAAGTTGGGGGAGGGGTGCATCAACATTAACCCTCAAGCTTCAGGACATCCTCATCGAAAAAACAAACTTCGTGATCGTCAGATGAGCATTGCCAATCTGCACTAAACAAGCGAAAACTATTTTTGAGTGCTAGATTCTCCTGTCTGCTTTGCCTCCGGCCTGGCTTGGAATGACTCAACTGTGGGAGCCGTAACTACCGAGCCAGGCAGGGATGGGGCGGGGAAAAAGGAATATCTGTAGGCTTCTATACGTGCATCGATGGGTTGGTGTTTGAACAGTTGGCTCTATGATTTGATCGATGACTAACAGCCTTGACGTGATCAAAGTGGCTTATTGTAACACTGCTCTTTGGGGGGCACACAGGAGCTGACATACTGAAGAGGTCAGCATAACTAAACAGGGGTTCGTACTGTTCAAAGAATAAGAAACCCTCGTCATTTATCCTTGTCATGTAGACGCTTTGAATACTTGCAGGAAGAAAGCAGAATTTCGCACAGAAGTAAACCTACCTTTCTAAAAATTGATGTTTTTGAAAAAGTGCCCCCCAAAATCCAGACGCCTGTGATCTTCAGCAAAGGTTTTGCTTCTTTAAGTTCTTGCCAGTGATCTTCAGCTGCCGTTTTGCTTCTTTAAGTTGGTAATCTTCAGCTGCCGTTTTGCTTCTTTAAGTTGGTGATCTTCAGCTACCATTTTGCTACTCTAAGTTCTTGCCAGTGATCTTCAGCTACCGTTTTGGTTTCTTAAGTTCCTGCCAGTGATCTTAAGATAACGTCTTGCATCTGTATCGCCTCCTTCAAGGCTTCTAAGCTTATCCGGTGACGACAAACCTTCCAGCGGCGGGGGCTCCAAGTCCGGCGGGGCGAGTTCCGGCGGATCGAACAGCGGGGGATCGTCCATGAGTAACAAGCAGTGCAAGTGTGGCCACACGTACGCACAGCATGCCTGAAGCTGCTCCAGCAAACCCACTCACTCCCTGCGGAACACATCTTGTCTTGGTGACGCAGTCATGAAAATAGATGTAAGTCTCTAATGATGTTAAGAGACCAAGAGCTCAAGGTGTATCTCAGGGGAGTGCCTAATTACTATTTTATTGTGAAACAGAAAAAAAGCTTTCCAAGTTCAACGCTTGCCTTGCCATAGATACGAGAAAAAACTGCATCAGCTTCCACACATGGTTACGAACTTTGAATACCAAATAACGACAATATTTCATCAACTCTGACCCGCTAGCATGCTGACGTTGTTTTGTTGGCAGCTGGTGGGTTGTGTTGGTTGGTTTAGGTTTTGCAATGGTTAGGTTTTTAACCCTTCCTTGTCCTTTATCTGGCTATAAGTGAAGTCACTATCTTCTCTCTATAAGAGTAAACATTTAGTCATCAGGTATGTTGCAGCGACACAGAAATTCGAGCAATCATATGAGTTCAGCTCTAGCCGCAAATCTCACAAACGCTTCGCAAAAAACGATACAAACCAAATGGCGTGCTACGCGTACGGTGGTGATGCTCTCTCTCTCCGCACACTGGGGTGTGGTGAGGGAAACTAAGTCAGTAGCTGAGTCACCCGGACACTTATAGTATATCCTATGAACCATATAACCAGTTTTGTGGAAGGCGCGAGATCTCGACAGCCTAGAACGAATCATGTTGTTGTCCATCGTGAGACGCCACAATCATCCATTCCATCCATTTGTAGATCAGTGAGTCATCATCATCATACACACAGCGTGCCAAGCATTCATTTCATCTGCCCACCAGGCACACACAATCTATTTGGACTAAATGAAAAACGAAAGATAGTGTCATGTTCTGCGACCTGTGGCATCAACGTTCAGCCCTCAAGCTCTGGACCTCCTCATCGGAAAACCTTCGTGACCGCCAGATGAACATTGTCCATCCGGACAGAAACAAACGAAACTATTTTTGATTCCTAGATTTCTCTGCCTGTTCGTGAATAGCTTTAGGTAGTCTTCAAGCACTTTAAAGAATCCACCACAATTATCTGCATTACAGAGTTGAGTTGTGAAAATCCAAACCCATCATTTGCACACTAAGAGGCGAGCCAGTGGTAATAACATCTTGGCTCCGTGTCTGAAACGGTTGCTTGTCATCCAATAAATTGACGAGAAACGAATATTGTTTTCGGCAAGCTTGCATTATCGTCTCACAGTATCATCTTTTAGATGATATATCTTCACCTTTTAATGAAATAGCATCGCACTTCAGCGAAAAGATCATACCTGACAAGCGTTGAAAGTTAGATCCCTCGATATCTAAATGACTGTGGCAAACATCCAAGAATCGGGCCATCTTACTGCTTGTTACGTTTTCCATTTGAATCATTCAAACATCAGCTAAGCTTCTACCCGAGCCGTTTTATTCTTTACCTGCCCTTTATATAAATGTTTGGGACGATTGGAATAACGCTACGCCAGAAAAATCTATAATTCCGCATCGGAATGAGTATTTATCAAGACCAACGCAGTGAACAGAAATGCAATGTGTGCTGCAAGATATCAGCAACTGCTGCCTGGTGCAATTTAAATACAGATCGAAAGAAAAGCCCTCTACAGAAGACCGCCAGCTGAAGCCATTCCAAGTTCACTTGGAGTGGGTTCAACTGCGAACAAACAAACCAGATGACATTTGGCAGGCGGTATGGAAGCGTGTCCTCCAGAATCTATTGGAACGGTGGCCTTTCCAGTCTCTGCCCTCAATATGCCAATAGCCTGGTCCTTGATGAATGTGAAGCCCCTTTTCCCTGTCTCCATCGCCCTGCCTTCACGGCGCGCTACCAGATAATTTGTGCCCTGACATTTTCTGGTCTTCGCGGAGGCAATCATCTGATTGACCAAGAACTAATTAAGGTGGATGACGGGTGGGACCCTGACGTGAAAAGCCCATTTGCCCACAGTAATGGAGTTACGTTACCTTCCGTTGGCATGGATGCAGGCTGTTGTCTGGGTACAACTGGCATGCAACCACAGCGAGAGAGGACACTGCCTGTGCAATACCCTACCTGCCTAAGTACCCAGACAAGGTCCTGGCCATTGCTCCCACAATATCACGAGATATCATCTTCCAGCAAAGTTATATGGAACACTTGAACTGCTCTCGAAATAAGAAATATTGACTCACAAATGGAATATTCGACTGAATCGCCCAGTCATCTTCAGTTGTCTGACTAAGCGATTCAGTCGAAAATTCCGGTGGGTCCAATTTATTTTTTTAGTTGGAGAGCAGTTTGATTGTTCCATATACAATTTACAAAATCAGCCGAGCTTTCCTGCTAGCTCCAGGAAAGTTGCCTGTCCTTGTTTCCGGAAACTAACCTACACTATCCTTCGAAAAGTTACAAGCCTTAACTACTCCAACAGTGTATGGTTGCATCAGTGTTCTGCATCCTTTGAGTTAGTCCAAACTGCGACACTCAAAATATTTCGAGAAAATTGATCTCCAGGAAATTTGTTCGTTCCCTTTCCTGGAAGACTAACCTTGGCTGTCCTTCCTACAAAGTTACCGGCCTTAACTACTTCAATGTACTGTGTGATTGCATCAATGTTCTGCATCCTCTGAGTCAGTCCGAACTGCGTTGGTGCAATATTGTTGAGTGACTGCATACCGATACAGCCAGCTGGCATCAGTAACGCTTATGTTACATGGTGTCTCCATATGCCACGGTATATAAACAGCCATTGACATTTCAAGCTTTTCTGCACACGGCATACCATACTGAGCACCATCCACCTGCCATCATGTCATCATGCACTTCTATGTAATTGATATAATACTAAGAACGATATTCAATAAGGGTGCTACCATGCAGTACAGGATACAATGCACTGAATACACTGCAGCATCCACCAGGCCTTCCTAAGGGTTATGGATAGTGGAATTCTAGCAAGAATAGGGTGACGAATCGGCCAGGAGAGGTAGCTAGCGTTAAGGGTAACATTTCCACTGGAATCCCTACGGTGGCCAAACTCCCCTGGCAAATTATTCTCCCTGTTTGGCTACGTTTTACTACTTTTCATATAGCGTTGTTAGTCTGGTGGAGACTACTGAATACAAACCTCTTCTTTATACTCAAGAACTGCCACTGCCATGACTTTTGTCCTTGTCACATTTATTATGAGTGTGCATATATTATCAACTGGGGAGACACAACCTGTAAAGGTGATTTGTATCACCTGTTTTGTTTCCCCTCTCCATTGTATTCAATGGTAAATTCAATTAACAAATAAATAAATAAACAAATATTCATCTAAACATCTGAAATTTGTGTAAGTGTATGGAAAGAAGCATCCTGAGAAATTGTCAGTTAGAATTGTTATTGATGTGATTGTGTGAAGTGTTCATCTGTTTACAACCATACAGGCAAAGCAGAAGACTACTAACTTCTGCTTCCAAGCACACTTCATGGTAGATTCATTCATGATTGTCCTCATTAACATATTCACTGACATGTGTCAATCAACTACGTGTATGTCAAAAGTATACATGTAAGAGAGCTCATGCAATATACTATACAGTTTTATCATATAGTGGATGTTGACGTTGTATTGTTTTAGCCTGGTTGCCAGACTTTTTAGCTTCAATATGCTCTCTGAGTCGCTTCCCTGCCATGGAGACAGCATACTTAAGCTGAAAAGTCTGGCAACCAGACTAGTATTGTTTATTACACATCAGGAAAAATGTAAAAAATATATATATAATATACTATCGCTTCCTATAGCCTGGAATCCAAACGTATTTTAGATGCTGAGTCTCTTTCGTCCTTTCTCTATGTATTTGCGGAGAGGACGAAACAGACTCGGCAGCTGAAATAGGTTTGGATTCCAGGCTACCCTTCCTACTACAGTCTAGCCTCTACCAGGCTTCGGGAGGGGGCTGAAAAGAGTAGAAATGAGCCAAATAGAAGGATAACACGCCAGGGGAGTTGGTCCGCTTGAGGAAAATGTACTCTCAAGCGGACCAACTCCCCTGTCGTTTTATTCTTCTATTTGGCCCATTTCTACTCTTTCCAGCCCTCTCCCGACGCCTGGTAGAGGCTAACTACAGCCCATGTGTAAGACACGGCTGTACACGTATGTCTGACCGAGACTGGGATTTACATTCCAGGCCATTACTGCAATGAAGTCCGACATCAATAAAAAATGACCGTAACCGATGAACAGTTCCGCGTTTGCTTCATTAACATGCTGGGGGTGGTTCACTGTGAACACAGTAAACCAGATCCAATTATGTAGTACACACACACACAGGACAGGAAAATGTAGCGTTGCACCGACTGACCCTTGCAAACACCCACCAATGCTAGCTTTTTTCTTTTGGTTAACCTCTGGCAAGTTCATCAAATTTTCCATCTGATATCTGAATTTCAAACCGTTTCAAGGATTTTCGGAAGCAAATTTTTGTTGTGTAAATCGGGTGAAATATTAGTCCCTTCCCCACAAGCAAACGGTTAAGACTGCTCTTGGAGACAGCCCTGGTCCTGAGGCAATTCAGTTTTACATGGTTAAACTCATATTTGTTGGATCAATTCAGACTAAAAAAAACTTACAGTCTGATCTCAGGTTTGAAATCTTGAAGAGGTGACAGTCACTTATTATATCAATCCTTCCAGAAATGTGGTAAATCTTCATATTTAATTTATTAAATAAATATTTAAATAAATAAATAAATCTAACAAAAGCAAACAACAAACAAGACTGGCAATGAAAAGTACATTGCCATGGCGACTGATGTTGTTGGTAGGGTTTGTGTTCAATGTATGGCACCATCAGCACAAATATCCTCGTCAGTAGACTTCATTTAAGTGAAGTCGAGGCAGAACTAACATCGGGCATAACAGTGGAATTGTGCAAAGGGAACTCGACCAGCTGGGGGCTCATATCGGTAAACGTTAATCACATCAGGACATAGTATACTTTATAATTATAACATTATACAAGTACCTGTTCAGATGCAATGAAGCTGATGACTATCGATGTTTATTCGTATACTGGTGCAGAAACTAATATGCCCTTGGCATTATGATTACCTATGAGTTCTTCATTGTCCTATTAAAAACAAAATTGATCTAGTGCAAGGATTTGGTTAAAAAAAATGTTTACATAATAAGGAGACAAAGATATACACTTTATGAGCATCATGGAAGACGGAGCTAGCTATAATGCTGCAAGTTAGTGGACAGAGATCTGAATCAGCATGTGTCTGCTCAGTTCTGAATCTGTACAGTTTCCACAATGTCCCAAGGGTTTCCAGGAATTTCACTAAGTAGGTCAATGTGGGCATAGATGTGGGTCAGCAAAATTCCAGAGCTGTCAGACATCCCTGTGGACATTCCATACCTGTGGATAAAATTCCTGTACAATTCCTAGAATTCTTGCAAACTGCACACAATACTGTACCATTAGGCTCGCCCATGAGGCGTCGCCAAAAAATCTCTACCTACCGACCATAGTTTTTTCAGGACCGAAACCACAACATATTTTTTCCTAGACCTCACCACGCTGAGAATGATTCATAGTGAACATACTACACCAGATTCAATTACGAACCCAGGAAAGCCTGCCATGGGGAACCCACATTAGCAACAGACGGGGCAAATCTACACACAACACAGGCAAGTCTCACTGGTACCATTACACACTGCACAGATGGTTGCCACTAATATCTGCACTAATGGAATATTCTTGTACTATTAAATGCTGCACATAAAATGAGGGAATACTTGCAATGGGTAATAATAAGTTACGCTTGAGATGTTGTAGTTGTATATAGTCATCTGTTTGTTTGATGAAAGACAGCAGATACAATCTGAAACGTCTGAACCTTCAGGGATATTATCGTGTTGCTTGATATGTTTTGTATTACGTAATGCTCTACCTGCATGCTTAACTATCAATGCAACTGTTATTTATTCATGTTCTTTACAGGAAGGAAAAATGCCGACAATGCTGTTTTGCCCATGAAATGCTGACATCAATATGTAATGTTATATTGAGTTCTTTCATTGGGACCATTCGTTTCATGCACCCACAAAACATGTTGCATGTAAAAATGGAAGAATGAAATTACTGAAGCCAGTGTCCTCAAGGGAACAAGTGCTTGTACAGTGTTAACCTACAGCCTGCTAAGGTAGCCATTTGGCACCAAATTCGTATTGGTTATGGAGTTAGGCAGCGGGGAGAAGGTTAAAATATAGCTCTCCACATACCAATATTGAGATGTATCAATTGGACTATGGAGTTAGGCAACAGGGAGGTTAAAAATACAACTCTATACCTCTCTATATTGAGATGTACTGAAGTACCCTTTCCAAAGCAATACTGGTATTCTGTGTTCATTAATAACTTGAATGAATGTAGCACACACTTGTAGTCTTAACCTTCAGCCTGCTAAGGTTAACATTTGGCCACAGCATTAGGCAGCAAGGAGGTTAAAATCACCACCCTCCTCCTAGCAATATTGAGACGTATTGGGCTATGAGGATAGGCAGCAGGAAGGTTAACCTTCAGCATGCTAAGGTAGCAGTTTGGCACCAAATATGTTTCGGTTATGGGGTTAGGCAGCAGGACAAAGGTTAAAAACACCACCCTTTCCTCCCAATATTGAGATGCATTAGGGAACAGGGAGGTTAACCTTCAGCATGCTAAGGTAGCCATTCGGCACCAAATGTGTAATTTGGTTATGGGGTTAGGCAGCACCAAGAAGGTTAAAAACACATACCTTTCCCTCCCAATATTGAGATGCATTAGGGAACAGGGAGGTTAACCTTTAGCATGCTAAGGTAGCTGTTTGGCACCAAATGTGTATTGGTCATGGTGTTAGGCAGCAGGGAGAAGTTTTAAAACACCACCCTTCCCTTCCAATATTGAGATGTATTAGGGAACAGGGAGGTTAACCTTTAGCATGCTAAGGTAGCTGTTTGGCACCAAATGTGTATTGGTTATGGGGTTAGGCAGCACCAAGAAGGTTACACCCCCCCCCCCAAATATTGAGATGTATGGACCACCCTTTCCCAACCTATCTGGTATTCTGTGTTCATTGATAACTTGAAGGGAGCATACACTTGTAGTCTTAACCTTCAGCCTGCTAAGGTAGTCAATTTTTCACAGCAGTAGGCAGCAGGGAGGTTAAAAACACCCCCGACTTCCAATATTGAGATGTATTGGGCTATGAGGATAGGCAACAGTGAGGTTAACCTTCAGCATGCTAAGGTAGCCGTTTGGCACCGATTGTGTATCAGTTATGGGGTTAGGCAGCACCAAGAAGGTTAAAAATATTGAGACGTAATAAATAAATAAATAAAATATTGAGATGAATTGTACGATGGAGTTGGGCAGCATGAGGAAAGTTAAAATGTGAAGTTTCCCCTCCCAATGGTTGTGCTCCCTGTTCCCCAATCAATGGTTGTGCTTATAAACCAGCAATTCTCCTGCAGTCCTTTAGTGTCACTGACGAAAGGTAGTGGATGCTACCTGAAACGTCTGACCGTTTCCAAAATCATATCCAGTTGCTTGAGGAACTGTTTTTGGCGTTTCCCCTCCCAATATTGAGATGTATGGACTACCCTTTCCCAACCAATCTGGTATTCCGTGTTCATTAAGAACTTGCCTGCCCAGATTGAAACAGATGCGCCGGCTGGGCGGCCAAGGCCCGGGTCCCAGGAGACGATGTGAGTGGGTGGCTGGGGTGCCTCCCGGCGTAAGACTTAGTCCATCAATTTTTCATGCATATCCTTGCACACCAGGGACCTTACAGACCCTTATGTACACAAGTCAAGGTCTCTGCACCTGACATTGTGCCAGGTATGTATGTACATGTATGTATGTATCCTGGAATGTGTGTATATATATGTATCAAGGAATGTATGTATGTATCCAGGAATATATGTATCCACACAACCCGACACAGACTGGAATATAAAAAGAGGACAATACATGGTACCCACATATAAGCACCAAGGGTAAAGCTGGGATTTGTTCCAGATACCTAAGGGCACATATGAAATTGTAATTGTATCTGCCCTGATGTTATATGTTAACTGTATATATTTTCTTCAAACATCATTACAGGATCCAGCAGCAACCTCTGATATTGTGTACTCTGGTGCAAATATCAACACTTTGCACACAGGATAAGAATAGATAGATAGCGGCTTTATTGATGCCACAAAAGGTACATTGACTAAGGTCAAGTACAAAGTAAAAACTAGAAATAGTGTAGTAGGAAATGACTCGTGAAACATCATGAGATCAGGAGCCGACATCGTCTACCAGATACCTTTGACCCAGTGTTGATGTCACACTTCAATGAAGCCACGTGACTAGTCACAATGGCTAAGTCTACTACTGTTTCAGGAAGACCAGAGGTGCTGGTCGAAAGCTCTAGGTGAGAAATTACCTTTTGTGTCGGAGCAAAAGTTTTAATTTCAAATATCTTGAGATCAGGATATCAACCAAAAGGACTTCTTCCATATCAATCTACCCTACATGTACATAATATCTCCTGCTGGTATCTTTGCAACAGTAACATATCAGTCGTCAAAGACGATCTTTTTCCCCTGGAAGGCAGCGATCTGCCCGGCTTGTTCCTTCTGTTTACGTTTGGCGACCCAGGAGGGATGGAGATGTGCTGATGATTCTGATGACGAAGGCTTCGCCATTCTACCTGCACCTGGACAGAACAAGGCAACTTTGGTTCATACATGACATCAAATGTACTGTTTTACTGAAGCAATATAATACATGTATATGGTATATATCCTTCATAGCCTCTACCAGGTTTTGGGAAGCAGCTGGAAAAAGTAGAAACTGGCCAAACAGTCAGATAACACGCCAGGGGAGTTGGTCTGCTAAAGGAGTACAGTTTGCCCCTCTGAGTGGACTAACTCCCCTGGTGTGTTATCTGTTTATTTGGCCAATTTCTACTCTTTCCAGACACTTTCGAAGCCAGGTAGGGGCTACTGCTTTCAGTCGATATTGACCATGGTAATATCCTAATTGATATCAGCATTACAGCTTGGGCTATGGCTGAACAGTCCTATACGAGAATGACAGTCTCTGCCACATTGGGCATATCTACCATCATTCAGTATGGAACATGAATTAAGTATATTTATTTACAGTTACAAAGTGCCAAAACTGTTATTGTGTTGTGTAGAACTAATAGAAAAATGACTTTTGTACCTGGGGCCTTGGAGGGATGCTGAGCTCTGCCCCTAGCTGCAAACTTGTGTGAGCTCCCTCTGTAAAAGCAACATTCTTCAGTTACTGTGGAAAATAAAACAAAACAAAAACCCAAAGGCACACATGTAATGTTATATATTTCACCCAATGATACAAAGTATGGATACCACTTTTTCTAGAAACGCACAGTATGAAGACAGTGGGTGAGTGTACAGAGTGACAGAGTGGGGGAATGACACAGAGAAGGGGATGAATCAAGCTGTACAACTACATGTATGAGGAAAGTCACTACTTTACCTTTGGTCATTAATGTTATATATTTCAACAAATGATACAAAGTATGAATACCAGCCTTTTCTCAAAGCACACAGCATGAAGACAGAGTATGAATGTACTGAGTGACAGAGTGTTGGAATGATTCAGAGGAGGGGAAGAATCAAGCTGTATAACTGTAGAAAAAGTCAATACTTTACCTTTTCTATGGTCGTTAATGTTATATATTTCACCCAATGATACAAAGTATAGATACCAGTCTTTTCTCGAAACACACAGTTTGAGAACTGTGGGTGAGTGTGCTGAGTGACAGAGTGGGGGAATGATGTGGAGGAGGAGACGAATCAAGCTGTGCAACTATAGGAAAAGTCACTACTTCACCTTTCCTTTGGTCGTTAATGTTATATATTTCACCCAATGATACAAAGTATGGATACCAAATTTTTTCTCAAAACACAGAGCATGACGACAGTGGGTGAGTGTACAGAGTGACAGAGTGCTGGAATGATGCAGTCACTTCTTTACCTTTCCTTTGGTCGTTTTCCCATTCCTTTCTCAAATTTCCCCTTCTTGACGTTCCTCGACCTCCGACCCCCAGCCAGACTGCCAATGAACAGAGACTCCCCCAGAAGTGTCCTCGCTTGACCTCCTGACGACCCTCCTGAGTCAAGCGGCCTTTTTCTTTCTTCCGTGTCTTCCTCGGGATCTGGGTCCCCTTCTCTGAGGAACATGTCATCCCCTTCAGTCTCTGTCGTTTCTTCCTCCTTCTCCTCTTTTTCTTCCTCTTCTTCTACATCACATGCTGCTTTTCTTGGACCCTTTCTCTTCACAGTTGTGAGTTCAGTTCTTTTTACTGACTGTTTGTTGTCACTTTCTTCACTTTGACTAGGATTAACTAGTGATTCAGTTCTGCTTTCCATTGAAGATTCTGTCACCTGACCAGGGACTTCTTCCACCTTACTGTCAACAACAACATCCTCTTCCATTTCCTCTTCACTTTCTTCTTCATCCTTGTCAGTGTTGCTTGTTCTGTTTCTGGAACCTACAAGAATCTCTGAAGGGCTTGGAAGCGCTGTTGATGCTCTTACCTCTTCCTTATTTGGACTGACTTCATCCTCCTCACCAACACTACTTGCATTGCTCTCCCCATCACTACTACTCTGTCCTGCTACAGCATCAGAGGTTTGCTGAACCTTTTCTGTTGATGACTCCGTTGGTGTCTGTGTGTTTTCTTTTTTCTCTGTTTGTCTCTTTTCTGTTTCCCCCCGTCCAGGTTTATCTGCAGTTTTCTTAGCTTTGTTTACTGCTTGTTTGTCCTTTACAGTTGTCTTCATTTCAGAAATGATTTTCTGGTCTGGAATATTAATGATGCTGAATTTGGCTGGAAGTTGGAGGTTATACATGTTACTTAATGTTTAAATGCTGTAAAAGGCCAAAACATCTAATAATATGTACAACACATCTCATTTATAGCTCTATGAAAATCTCAAGCATCAGACAGATATTCATAAAACATACATGTAGGAAGCTAAATTTATTGCAAAATTACTCAAAGTGTTTAAAAATATTGCACAAATATGAATTGTCTTTGACACGTACTGTCCTCCCTTTTAAGTTATTGTTTTATACAAAGTGACTACTCCAAAGGACAGCCCAACGTACCTCTGACTGTGTCCAGTTTACTCTTCAGAGCCTTGTGGCT
Organism: Branchiostoma floridae x Branchiostoma japonicum; assembly: GCA_013266295.2. Classification (NCBI taxonomy): domain Eukaryota; kingdom Metazoa; phylum Chordata; class Leptocardii; order Amphioxiformes; family Branchiostomatidae; genus Branchiostoma; species Branchiostoma floridae x Branchiostoma japonicum. Next base: position 2,486,374 of record CM023823.1, read on the forward strand.
GATCAGTCTGGCCATGGCTCTCTCTTTACTGGAGGAGGCCGGCTGCATAGAACAGACAGTACATATCATCATTCACCTTTGTAAGGCTTCAGAAAAAAATTGTGTTTCTGGTTACCTGACCAACCCTAGCAAAACTTGCCTACAGTGGTCTTTTTTTGGTCGACAACTGGCAACCGACATAAAATTTTCAACACATATATATGGAAAAACATTTGAGTGAAGAATACGCCGTACATAGAGTATGTGGGGGGCAACACACACAACATACCTAATACCTTAGACCCTCCCACATAACTTACAGGGAGTGTAAAAATGAACTTACATCACTCAACACTTTGTGCTCGTCCAAATCTGCAAACAGACCAGCTTTTGTGACGTCATCAGGCTTCAACCCCTGGAGGGAGATAAAAACACATCAAAAGTTGGGAACTTCATCCACATGTAAGTCACTCATACAAATCTGAACAACAAAATGAGATATTTCAGTCTCAGGTAGATATATGTATGTGCCTTTAACCTTGTGCCAAATTTCAATTCATTCTATAAAAAAATAAACATACTATGATAAAAATGGCATTACCTTTTAAGTTATCCTGGTATCTATAATATTCTTGTATGAATTAGACATATTTGTCCATCCTTCGGTGATAATACTGCATTGTATGAAGGACTACTTGTAGCGAAACCCTGATAGAATCCGTACCTTCAGTACTGTGATGTCTTCATGCAGTTTTTCAGCCCGGTGCTGGTTTCTGGCCAGTTGGGCTGGGTTTCCTCTGGGGGGAGAAGGGTATGGATTTAGTCACTACCTTAAATTAATGTCCATGTACTATATGCATATTTGAGTAGGACAGATGCAAGACACCACTGCACTTACATGTAGGACTTGAGTCTACCGCTCAAACACTCATCAATCAATCAGACACATTAATTGAAGATAGTCATCAATTTTGATGTCTGTGTTTTCAAGCAAGCTGTCACAGTCACAGAACCAGCCACGGACAAGGATCTGAGGCAGCCTTTCCTGTATCAAGACAGCTGAATTTGCAGGACACATGCATGGCTATCCCCAAAATGTCCTTAGTTTTGCGATTGTGAGATGGTCGCATGATGCATGTGTCTGGGCGCTAACTTGCCCCTCCATTCATTCACACTCACACTCATGATCAGCCACCCATTTGGTTTGGTTTGGTTTGGTTTTCTTTTCAATGCCCACGATCATCATATTGATCATTCTGGCATACTCATTTTCACCTGAGTGAGGTGAGGAAAATTGTGTAAAGTGCCTTTCCCAAGGGCACAAGATCGGTGACACGGCAGTAGGATTCCAACCCGGGACCTCTTGATTCTGAGCCGAACGGCACGCCGCTACGCCACACGACCTCACACATTTTCCACCCATGCTTCCATCCACTCACTTCTTGCCCCTGAGTTTGCGGATGTTCCGACACAAGGTCTGGATCAGCAGCAGCCGAGCTCGCTTCACGTCTCCACGGAGAAGCACGATCTGTAGGGGGAGGGGGGCAGGGACAGGGGATGGTGGGATCAGTAAAGTTATCCAGTACGTCGGCAGAACGTACTGCACCTGCATGAAACCCGTAAATATTGTGCATAGCACTTTGGCAGAACGTTTCATATAAGGTTGTATTAGAGCATAAAAGGTTGACAGCCAGTCTGTAGTTTTCAGATGTTGTGTAGAAAAAGATATGGGAGACCATGTCTGGCGGAGAAACAGACGATAAACAAGGACAACAACAACAACAACAACGAAAAGATATTGTCTGCAACAGGGAAAATTTTGACGCAACGTTTGACCAAACATCCAACGAAAAATGTGAAAAATCAGGGTTTTCGCAGGCACAATACGTTCTGCTGACATGCTAGGTTATCTCAAGTATGTAAAAAACCTTACTGATCACAGTTCTGTGCAATACTACAAATTTGTTACCTCCGTTTATAGTAAATTATACAGGTTTTGTTTTCAGTATGTCTGTGTGTTTGCTTGTGTTTCCATTGTTACATCCACATGCTAGACATTCCTCCAAATTAACAAGTGCCTTCCTCCAATTCTAACGCTTTATGGTTTTTTAATCTACAAAATATAGAACGACTAGTTACTAGTAAATAGACTACAGTTAGTGCCCCCCTCCCCACAGGCTGTTACATACGCTATACGTACGAAATCTCACTCACATACCTCTTTATTCAGCTCGGTAAAATTCACCATGTTTGTCCTGATGACAGTCAAAAGCAGGAGACCATAAACTTCAGATAAGGAAGAGTTTCAAGCCAAAACCGAAAACGTTACGGCTTACAAACCGCATGGTCTCACAGCTGGCACTCGGAACGTGTGATAGCATCATATCAACTCGATATCAACTCGATTACTAATTAATTGTACTTCGTCATAGTAAACATATTAAGGAATACTACTGTAATAAATAAAACTAACTCATTAGTATAAGACCAAGATATGTATTGTAATAGCGTTTAGTTGTCAGTTGACCCGATCGTTTAGTTTTATACAAATGAAGCGTTTGGATGCGCTGTTCCTGGAGGTCACTATAGGGTCATTGACCGCCGTTGACCCCGTGACGTTGTGCACATCCCCACGACACGCGCTGTTGATGTGGGTCTTGGTATGAAATTCTGAGAAGAATTTCTGACGTTTAATTTAGTCACATCATGAGGTCAGAGACGAGAACATCTCACGCACGGTACCCAGTGTTTGTCCGACCATCACTTTGTCATCAGTTCGCATAACGTTTATGATGTTTTATAAATGTCCCGTCCCAACATCTGCTTGAACTTGGTTTGGTTTGGCTGGTTCTATTGATTAATCGTTCTATTTACTCTCCACGCACAGTGCCTCTCAGGCTTTTTTTTGTACCGGTATTTCTTTATTTCGCCAGCCAAACTTCGTGGGCATATTGGATTGCTTGGATTAACTAGCGGCCCTGCCAAATTTTGATGCTGTCTTGCCAATTTGATAACTGTCTGGTCAATTTGATCATGGAGGTAGAAAAAGAGATTTGATATTGTCTTGTTAGCTATTTATAACCCAACCATAAGATCTGCTTGGAGATAAGATTTTATTCACTAGATCTCTTATGTGTGAAGTATACCCCCAAAGTAATATTCTGTTAGTCGTCATTAAAGATGTGGAATAAACTTTTAATATGAGTTAAACTTTGTACTGTGATCTTTGATGGACTTTTCACAAACATGTGAACATTAATACGTTAATAATGAGAACACACAGCCATCTTCAAGAACATTAAGGTCTACCAAGACTTTACTGACCATAAAAATCACCAGAATCAAAATGCATTCTCCAATCTGTCTCCAAAATGGTAAAAATTGTTTAAACCATTCACCTAATTCACATATTTTTATTCACTTAGGACTCAAAACTTAAAATGAATGCAATGTCACAACCACCCCATTTCAGGCCCCAGACCACAACATTGACAGGGCCATTGTCACCTGTGAAATTTGACCCTGCACCACCTTAAGGGGGCGCATACTAGCTTACAGGTGTATTCACACAGGTGTAACAGATCCTGCACAGGTATTAAGGGGGTCTTTCATTGGTGCAGAATAGATTTGTTTGGTGATCATTGTTTTACAAAACAGAAGTCTGTTGATTCAGGTTCTCTGATGCATTTGGTGACTGAGCCATTAACTTTTCAATTTTGGAAAGCTGTATTATGAAAATACTGCAGCCAGAAACCAACAAGAGCCCTCAGTAAACAACTGTTCATGACACAAGTGACCAATGAGAGAGGCTGTAACAAGTGTCACTGTCCAAATACACCCAACCTGACGCCAGATCTAGAGACGCCGCCATGTTAGGCAGTCAAGGACACAGTTCTTGTCTTGAAGAAGGTAAGCTGGCAATTAATATTATTAGCTATTGATGTTAGTATATCTCTGCATAAGCTACAAGTAGTAATATCTTTAAAATCCTTAGTGAAAAGTTTTCAATATCTAACTTTTGTTCTTTAAGTTTAAATTTAACGGTTAGTTTCACTTTCAGGTACTATATAATGTTTGGACTGCCAGTGTCTGTACATGTACTTAGCATTTAAACAATCTTTAATGTGCAAATGTGTTGTTGTTGTTTTTTCAGATCAATCTGATACAAGATTTTAGACAGAGTGGACCGCAATGTGTTTGCAACATGTCTAAAGGTGAGTTCATAGTTCATACTGGATATTTTTCTGAATCATAATACATGTAACAATTTTATTAAAGTCAGGATGGTTTATAAAGGAGTAACATTAGGTTGTTTTGTATTGTACATTTCTGTTTTGTGGCACGGACCTCATTTCACAAATTGACAGCTGCATGTGACTTGGAAATGGATTTTTGTAATCAAACCCAGTATTTCTATAGAAATATGGATGTCAACATGCTTTTGCATGTACTACATACCTTGAAGATACCTTGAAGAATCCTAGGTGGAAGTAGGCATAAGCCTGTTGGTCACCCTCTTCACACTAAGTATTTCTTCTTGCTCCAGTGCTGGTCTAGCCTTGTCTTAAAACAGTTCACGGATTCGGCTCCAACTACCTCTTCCGGCAAGGCGTTCCAACTGTTTACTGTCCTAACCGCGACAGAGGTTCGGCGAACCACAGATTTTGCCAGAGGCACAGTCAATTTGCAACAATGCCCTCTTGTCTGCTTGTTCCCCCCTACGAACTGGAAGAATATATCTGGAGCTATCCTCTCTCTTCCTGTCACAATCTAAGTTATACAGCTAAATGTATGCTACATGTACATTACATGTTCACTTACAGGTGTTGAGAAGTATTTCACCTTCATTAAGAACCAAGTCAGCACAAACTGGAGGGACCTGGCTGCACATCTCGAGTTTACAGCACCAGACATCAACAACATTCATTCGGACACCCGACATCAGACCGACAAGGACCGCTGTATGGAACTGTTGCAGCAATGGCACACAAGAAAGGGAAATGCTGCCACCATACATGTGCTGATGAAGGCTCTGGCTAAAGCAGGTCTACAACTCGTTGTGGACAATCTGAAGGAGAATCATCCAGGTATTAGCATTTCTATTATTTTTTTATATTTTTTCTTATTATGAGACTTAAGTTATAAAATCTTCTGCCCCATATGTTGTACAATGTAAAACTGGATATTATTATGGTATGATGGTGATATGTGACAATGATGATGTACAGCAGGATGCCTGTTGCTAAGCAACCATATGGCATATAGCTAAGGGCCTAGAAAATTTAACACATTGTTCTACTGCATGCATAAACTAACAAGGTATGAAGGTGTCAGACCAGGTCACCTTAGATATAAGGGACCTGTAGGTCCCCAAGATTCCCTTATCACAGGCCTGACAGCTGTCAATGTTTAGAAGAGACGTCTAAAAAAGTTTTTTTGATTGTATGACTGTATCTAAACATTTGTACCTTTCTCAACAGAGTTAAAAGAAAAGCCAAAATTAAACGCAAAGCGGCGGCGCCCTTTGGCATCAATTGTGAGCGGTCCTGAACAAAAAGTGAGGAGGAAGTCTGAAGGTACATGTAAACTTTGCTATAATTGATTATTGAAGAATTGAAATGGTTGAGTCTGGTCTTAAGCTGCTTATCACATGCTTTAGTTTGCTTATTTTTTTTTTTACTATGGAGTTATAAACACTAAATGAGGGATATTTTTTACTTCTCCACAGGAAGGCCCAGTCCAATGTTAGTAGCAATCTCAGAAACTTCACATACTTCAGACAGTCATACTGAATTTTCTGAGGAACAGTTGCATACACTGAATCCAATACTTTTGGACATAAAACAGAAGCTTGCAAATGAAGATCTCTCCTTAGAGGAAAAGGTTAAGATTTGGGAACTAAAAATGAAACTTAAAGAGGATGCACTTGATACTGTCGATAAGCATGAAGAAAAGAGGGTGAAAATACAAAACTTGAAAGCGACATTTCTGTCACCACAAAACTTAGAGAAAAAGTATAATGAAATTGAGGCCAAATTTGAAGAAGAACGGGCTATAGTTAAGCGAGTGTACAAACATTGTTTGATTTACTTCCTGGATTTTGAGACCAAATCCGATTTTGAGCATTTCTGGGGCTCTTACAAAAGTGGCCGGCTGGCTGACAGCCTGTCCCGGGTGCTGACCACTGAGGAGATGCAGAGAATGCAGCATGGAGACCAGTTGGTGCATGTGGTCAGGACACTGGTGCTGACAGAGGACTACAGGGCATGGAGGGACTTCTTCAGACAAGGTTAGTATGAAACGAGAGCGCATGCGCGCAGGAGTCGGACGTGCTCAAGCTTGCTCCCGTTTATAGCTAGAGTTTTCTTTCACTTAAGCCGGTATTCCCAGCCTAAGGACATCCTATAATCCACAACAAGTCAAGCAACATACCAAGGTAACACTGAGCCCCAGGAAACAGGTAAACCGGACTTTAGAGACTTTTTGGAGATAAAGTAGCGACAGACGAAACGCACGCCATGTGAGCCGCCACGACGCCATCTTGAAAATTCGCAGACGCTACCATCTGAGTTGGGCTGCCATATCAGCAATTGTGTTTCCCTGGTTGAACTAGTCCCCACTATCGAAAACCCAGACGAGCAGTGGGAAGAACTTGTATTGACTTATCAGCCCTCTTAATGAACTATTATTTCCACCTCATGAGCCTGATAAAATCATTGGTTATTTTCATAGCTCTTATGGCTCGAGCGTCGGTGCAAAATACCTCCGACCCCCACAATTCTCATTCACAAACCAGCTCCCAATCACACACCTCATGGGCATGTGGTACTTGTGATCTTAGAGTTTCCTGGAACGATCGTGGTATAGAGTGCGAAAAATGTGGACAATGGTTTCACGGCCATTGTCAAAGCGTAGATACACAACTTTATGATCAACTAGCGGACTCAAATATCCATTGGTGTTGTGCTATATGTGGTAGTTTGAATAGCAAAACTGTGTTCGATCTACATGGGGTAAATCGGTCGGATCCAACATCGAGCGACTCATCCATCGAGTCCTGTACTTCACCCACAGATCTAAACTTCAAACCGCAACATGCTTCCACCCCAACAAAAAGCAGTCAACAGGATAAGTGGAAGGACAGACCCTTGCGTGTACTGAACATTAATTTTCAATCAGCCAGCTCTAAGAGATCCGAATTACCATACTTACTTGAAAGTTTAAAACCAGATATAGTAATAGGGACAGAAACCTGGCTCGACCCGTCCATAGCAACAGCAGAAATTTTTCCAGAATTATACAAAGTATACAGACGTGACAGAGGGGGGAGGGGTGGAGGAGTGCTGATTGCAGTTCGTAGTAATATTAACAGCTTTGTAGCACCTGAACTAGAAGTAGATGAGTGTGAACTACTATGGGTTCGTATTAAACTTAAAGGGCGGAGGACACTCTATGTCGCCGCCTTTTACCGACCTGAAGTTGGAAATGTGGCTAGTCTATCAAAACTTGGCATATCACTTTGTAGAGCCTCTCAACTCCAAAATGCATTCTTGTTAGTTGGAGGTGACTTTAACCTCCCGGGTTGGGATTGGTCGACAACAACCCTAAAGCCAAAGTGCCCATATGCTCAACTACATCATGACTTCCTTAATATGTTGTATGATAACGGTCTAGAACAGCTGGTAAAATATCCAACTAGAGATGACAACACGTTGGACCTGTTCTTAACAAACTGTCCTAACCAGGTACCACGGGTTGAAGTAGTGCCTGGTTTGTCTGATCACTGTATACCCTACCGTGAGCTTACCACGGGCACTATGAAGAAGAAACAAGCACAGCGGCTTATCCCCCTATATGCCAAAGCAGACTGGGACAACCTTAGAGCAGAGGCTGGGGAGATAAGCGCTGAGCTTCAGGAAAAGGGCGATAGTTGCTCAACGGAAGATTTGTGGACCACTTTTAAGGACTCTCTACTGACAGCAGTTAAAAAATATGTGCCACACAAACTATCAAGGCCCAAGTCCAACTTACCTTGGATCACACCAAATATCTGTAAACTTATCAAACGTCGAAATAGACTATATAGGAAAATGAAGAAGTCTGGTTCAGTTAAACTGAGAGACGAAGTGAAATCTCTACGTCACACTATCCAAAAATTGATAAGACGTAGCTACTGGAACTACCTTAACTCCATCTTCACAGAAGAGTCAACTGACAATAGAACCGGAAACAAAAGATTCTGGTCCTACATAAAAAACCAGCGCTCTAATAACGTAGGCGTTGCACCACTTAAGGTTGATGGACACCTCATCTCAAAACCCCAAGATCAGGCTGAGGCTCTTAACAAACAATTCCAATCAGTCTTTGGCGATGGTAGACAGTATACGGAGGAAGAGTTTGAACAAAAGACAGGAATGACGTACACAGATATACCAGTAATGGACGATATCATTATCACATGTGAAGGGGTGAGGAAGCTCCTAGCAAAACTAAACCCACATAAGGCAGGGGGACCGGACGGTATTAGTCCAAAGATACTACGTGAGTTAGCTGACGAACTAGCACCAGCGTTAACAACAATTTTTCGATCTTCACTTCGTACAGGTATAGTTCCTAGCGATTGGAAGAGCGCGTATGTCACCCCCATATTTAAGAAAGGGGAACACTACAAGCCGGCCAACTATAGGCCAGTGTCCCTAACATGTGTTGCGTGTAAAACTATGGAACACATAGTGGTCACATCCATCATGCACCATTTTGAAGTCCACGCTGTGCTCAATGATAGCCAACATGGCTTTAGGAAAGGGCGTTCCTGCGAAACACAGCTACTAGACTTTGCAGAAGAATTAACAACAAACCTAGAGAGTGGCAAACAAACCGACGTATTGATCATGGATTTTGCTAAAGCATTCGATAGAGTAAACCATAGTCTGCTAGTACACAAACTACATCGTTATGGAGTAGGAGACTCCACCCTAGCGTGGATTGACAACTTCTTGTCAGACCGCCGACAGGCGGTAGTGGTGGATGGTCACCACTCATCCTTCGTCAGGGTTTTAACAGGAGTCCCACAAGGCTCGGTCCTAGGACCGTGCCTCTTCTTGGCATACATTAATGATCTCCCTGAAAATTTGAATGCACGTGCTAGGCTTTTTGCCGACGACACAGCGGTGTATAAAGTAGTAGTGTACCCTGATCAGCAAGACTTGTTACAACAAGACCTGCAAAGTCTGGAGCAGTGGGAAAACAAATGGGACATGACGTTCCATCCAGAGAAATGTGTTTATATGCCTGTCACCAGGAGTAGGAAACCGTTGTTGTACTCGTATGTCTTACATGGACACACCTTAGACACGGTCCATACATCAAAGTACCTGGGTATCACAATGAGCAGTGATGGGAGCTGGGACAATCACATAAATAACATAGTAACCAAAGCAAACCAAGTACTAGGCTTTTTGAGGAGGAATTTAAAGATTAGTTCCATTAAGATCAAAGAGAGGGCCTACAAAACCTTTGTAAGACCGCTGCTGGAATATGCGGCAACTGTGTGGGACCCATACACCCAGAAAAACATAAGTAAGCTGGAAGCCATACAGCGACGTGCAGCACGCTTCGTGCTACATAGCTACCATAACACTTCCAGTGTTACGAACATGCTCACAAGACTTGGCTGGAAATCGCTGGAAGATAGAAGGAGGCTTGCACGGGTAGGCATATTGTACAAGATCCACCATGGGGTAGTGCAGTGTCCTACCATTGCTGCAAAGCTTATTCCACCCCCACCAAGACAACGACGCTCCCATAACCAACAGTTCAAGCTCGTCAGTACTAGGACACAGTATAGGGGGGGGCTCGTTTCTACCTAGGTCAATCAGGGATTGGAATCACCTGCAGAAGGAGACCGTAGAGGCCGCGACAGTGGAGGCGTTTGTGTCGCGAGCGGCCGCAGAGCAGTCTTAGACCTACTTTTACAGCCTTCTTGGTGACGACTCGGCATGGACAATGGACGACGATTTATGGACAACCCCTAAATTCAGTATTACATGATTGCACAGACTCCTGCGCAAAACGCGCTCTCTCCCAAGAAGCCAAAATATTCGTCGTAACGAATGTGGGCTTACACCGGAAGAAGAAGAAACAACAGTTACTAAATCTAAAGTTATACGTCTTGGACTTCCATCAGTGATGGCAATTTCCAACTTCATATTAATTCATGAGGAAAATGAACCCTGCATATCTGCAGTGATACCAATAGACGTTGGTATCAAATTACAGTTTTATACAGACATTATATACAAAATGTATATGCATGTATGTGCAATTTGCTGCTACTGCTTATAATTATTAGGTAGTTACTCCATCATTTCTTTGATAAATAGGACTGGACCGTACCACTTCTGTTGACAACCTGCTGGCCCTGCCTCCCCCTGCCAGACACGTGGAGCGTTCCAGCCTGAGAGGCCTAGACTTGGCTGTGATTCGTGGAGAGGACCAGTCCTGTGCAGATGGGACTGATGGCATATCAAGACTGAACTTCACAGTAAGGGAAGTACAGACAGCCATGCAGACAAGTAAAGAGAAATCACAACAACAAGTCAGACGTTTGGCAGGTGAGCACAGGGAACAGATGCGCACAGCCAGGGAACAGACCGAGGCCGTGGTGCGCAGTCTGACCCAGGGGATCACCAGGCTAAAAGAGACAGAGGAGAAGGCACAGAAAATCCTCCTGGAACAAAAGGAGGAAAACCAGAAGTTACGTGAGGCCAACAAGAGCATGGCAGCTACAATAGAGGAACAGATGTATGCTTTACACACAGCAAAGCCAAAGGGTGGTAGTCAGGGGGACCCAGGGAAGGAAAGAGGGAAGGAGGAAGACTCACAACAATCACAGCAAGAAATGGAAGTTCAACTTGAGACGATGCAGGGGCAGGTTCAGACAGGTAGGATTGGAGTAGATGTCAAGAGGAAGGAGGTAAAGATGCTGAAAGAGGAAAAGGAAAAAGCTGAGAAAATCCTTCTGGAACAGAAGGCAGAAATGAGCAAGAAAATCCAGCAGCTTCAGAAGACCATTAAGGAAAAGGAGGCCAGAATAGAGGAGCTGCTGACTGCCAAGCAACCAGTGGCGAGTGGAAGTCAGCAGAAAGATCCAGCACAAACCATGTCAGAGCAACATTCCATGGATAAGTCCACAGCAACAAAAACAGGAGAAGTCAGACAGTCAGTGGTTCAGGGGTTCAGCTCAACTGGAGTGGAACGACCATGGGTGAAGAAAGTTAGCTTAGGGGGAAGGGGATCAGATAGGGGGAAATTCAGTTATCCTCTTGGAGTAGCTGTCTCAAAAGACAACGAGGTTTACATTGCTGATCGAGATAACAGTAGAATCCATGTGTTCACAATGGATGGTGATTATATCAGAGAGTTCACAACAACTCTGCCAGGGGAAACTGGTGAAAAGTTAAAACCACATGATGTTGCTGTAGATAGAAATGACAACCTGTGGGTGGTGAGTAGGGATGATCATGTGGTGCAGTATTCCAGGGAAGGCATTGGTTTGACCAAAATAGATCTGCCACATGTTGTATATGTCCGTGGCATAACTGTAGCCATGGCAACAGAACAGGTGATTGTTACAGAGTATAAAGGGCAGAATGGTCGACTTCTAGTGTTTAACCAAGATGGTTCTGAGGTGGGGACATATGGTTCAGGTCATAGGTCACCAAGGTCTTGGTGGCCACGATCTGTCACTGTGGATGGGGAGGGGAACATTCTGGTCACTGATGTCAGAAATCACTGTGTCCATGTCTTGGACAGAGAGGGGAACTTCAAGTTCAAGTTTGGGACTGAGGGATCTGATAAAAGTCAGTTGAAAAATCCTCAGGGCATTTGTGTTGATGGGATGGGAAACATCATTGTGGCTGACAGAGTAAATCGTTGTGTGAAAATGTTTGACAGTCAGGGCAGATTTCTGTGTTACATTGCAAGTGGTATGAAGGTGCCCCAGGGTGTTACTGTGTCACCAGGTGGAGATGTGGTGGTGACTGATGTTGGGGATCACACTGTATCAGTCTGGACACAGGGTTAGTGCTGCACCATACCAATCATAACACATTAGAGTTACTTTAAGAGAAGGCTTGTATACTTCCATGAAAAATGTAATTTAATTTAATTTGTAAATCATTGATTATGGAAAGAAAGGTTGTAATTAGCATATTCTATTTTGATTGTTGGTCCTCTCTACTCAAGTTACATATATTGTACAAATGTATGTGTGAAAGTCTTATCTGTTGGCATCATTTACCAGTGAGGAAAATAGAGGGCTCTTACAATGTAAACTGTAGTTTGACAAATAAATTATTATCCAGTTGTAAAGTTTTAAATACTTCTTCCCTGATATGAACCTGGATGACTAATATTCACAAGCGTAATGTAAACTAGTACTGTAGTTGCCATTGAAAACCCATCTTTTTAGTTATGTCGCATTACTGGTAACACTGCTGTTTATACTTTATGTGATGTTCGAAATTGTCAACAGTCCTGAATATTATGCATTATGTACTTCCCGGAGGTTTGGAGTCTCAGATTTCTTTTTATTTTCATTGGTGGATTCACCTAGCTACATTTTTTCTACTAGACAACTTTCAGGTCACCTTGTGCCTTCACTGTATCAGAGCACATTTTTCATGGATTCGGGTCTCATGTGGCGAGTGTCCCGGACCAGACTGGTATGAGTTATAGAGGACGCGTAGTAAGTCAGATAAATCTTTATATTGTTATTAATATAAACTCAAAGCGCACTTTTACTATGTTTTGATTAATCGTCATGTAATGTAATATTTTCAACTGATAGAATGTTGTTAATTCACAGAATTGTTTCTTAATTGACAAAATGTTAAATCAACACAATCCAGTCGAACTTAAGACTGCCAAGTTGATTGAATAAAGTTTGATTTGAAGCTTAGATTGTCTTCCGTAGCAGTCCTTAGAATAGCCATTTGTTCCATTTGTCACCATTGTAAGCTTGCAACTGTCTGTATATACTCTTTCTATGCATTGTTTCTTGTTGCAATTAGCCCTCAGGCAAATAAAGTATATCAATTAAAGTTTTACTCATTTCAAAGAAAATAATGAAGACCACGTTTTTGAGATCTTATCATTCAGAACATCAAGTAATGATAGATTTATTATTGATGCAACAGACACAGGATAAATCAATCGTAAATTTTTCACATCATATCTCAGGCCCGTATTAACATATCATAAACACATTCATTAACAATTCCAATTCTAACTATTCTAACTACGACATTTCTTTGTGCGACGCACTGAGAGTTTTTCAGAATCACAGCCTTGTGTTTATAATAGTCTTACAATCTTGTTTACAATATACTATTGATCTTTGTTAGATAACGCTGAATAGTGTCAACTCTCGAGGTCTCATAATTTCACCGGTCACCCTAAGACCACCACATAAAAAAGGTGCTATCGAATTCGAGGTTTCTTGAACACCTGGGTATCTGACATGTGCATCTGCATCTAGAAGTGAAAATTGAATGGAAGTGCTCATAATTAGACTTACATGTGTACATAATATATACATGTATATTATGACCATGCACAGTGTCTTCTTGAATGGGCTGCTGCAATGATGGAGAAGGACGTTAGGTAGCGCTGCTACATACTAGTAGTTCATTGCCCACCTGCACTACAGCAAAACATCAAGGTCGGGCAGTTCTACTGAAAACATGTAGGGAACACGCGAAGGTTTGTCATTAAACTGGAGGTAAAAAATCTCATAATTTCGTCGTTTGTTATTTGTGTTGGTTTTTCTATAGTACAGTAATTCGTTTTGCCGTGTGTTATGCAATGTATCGCTGTAGATTCTTTTGGACTCAAATCAACCTTGTACGGTATGTGGATATACACAGTACTCGATACACACAGTACTCGATAGCTAGCATAGGTAACTGAGATAGGAATTAAAGGTGACGGATAGAGCAGTACTCGATACGTAAGCACGTCGGCAGAACGTACTGCGCCTGCGCAAAACCCTGATTTTTCACGTTTTTCGTTGGATGTTTGGTCAACGTTGCATCAAAATTTTGCCTGTTGCAGACGATATCTTTTCCTATACAACATCAGAAAACTACAGACAGGCTGTCAACCTTATATGTTCATACAACATTATTTGAGACGTTCTGCCAAAGTGCTATGCACAATACATTACGGGTTTCGCGCAGGTGCAGTACGTTCTGCCGACGTGCTAGACACGTAAGGTGACGGTTGGGATCATAAGGCGTTCTGTTTTTATAGGGTATTCTTATTGTCAGCAACCTATGTGAAAAATTAGTTTTCTCCTCTCCTTGCTGTTTCGCCTTCATCGCCTCCTGTTGTTTTTATCTCAGTGATGACCGCTGGTGCGATCTGCGAGGCGTGTCTCTCATGACTTCCTCGTACGATGGGGGCGGACCTGAAAAATATTGGAAACGATCAATGAAAAAACTAGAAAGGTAACATTTGCAAAGCAAACGCATAATGTTTACCTTCATATGATCGTGTCCAACAAACTACTGCTCTGTTTATTCTTACTCAAACACATTCATATACATATATATATGGTGACAAGCAACTCAAGCTCTGAGTGTCCTGCTACAAAATGTAACCCAACACCACAGGGCGCTACAGCACTAGTGCACTAGTTACCATGGTGACAGACGTCTGGTCTAGGTCATTGACCTTATTCGTTTGGAGAAGAAGAAGAGGAAACTGAGCAAAAACAAGATGTTTTCCTTCGGTAAACATAAAAATGTTTCCACTAGACGGTGATCGCTGAGCGCGATCCTAATGTTTTATCATTGACATGGGAATGTGATGCAAGATATAAAAGTATGATTCAAAAGACCGTGAACGAGACAAACATACCGTCAAAAAAGATTCATTTATCTATAATATTTTAGAAGAACTTTTCCGTATTCTTTAATTTCTTATGATGTAATTGTATACAAGTCATTAATTAGTAGTTATGTAATGTTAAGAGAGAGCTGTCTGAACTGGGAATGCGCTGGGAGGACGTTGAGAGGGAGGCCCAGAATCGAGCTGGATGGAGGAAAATCGTCGGTGGCCTATGCTCCCTACGGGGCCAAGGGCCCAAGTAAGTAAGTAACGTTAAGTAAGTAAGTAATGTTAAGATGCATAAAACGCGCAATTCAGCACCTCTGCAGGAGAACAGCAGAAGACGCTGCCATGTGTTTTAGTGTAAAATGAACGAAGTCAATAAACACACAATATATAACTTATTATAAGATTCGTTGAGCGGTCTGTCAAATATTTGGTCACAACACGAGACAAATACACAACACGAGACAAATACACAACACGAGACAAATACACAACACGAGACAAATACACAACACGAGACAAATACACAACACGAGACAAATACACACAGGAGACAAAGAGTTTCTGGTTGACTGAAATACAAGGATCTAAATCCCAGCACATTTGACAGATCTAGAATCGACACCGGGAACGGATACAAAAGCGGAGTGATCTTTAAAATATCCTGTCTTCTACCAACCTGATTAAATTATTTTCGGGAAATGATATTACTTGTGTATTGATATGTTGTTAGTTCTCAATAAAGTAAAGTAAAGTAAAGTAAAGTAAAGTAAAGTAAAGTAAAGTAAAGTAGAGTAGAGTAAAAGTAAAAGTAAAAGTAAAGTAAAATGAGCTGAGAGAAAGCCTGGGGTAGTGCAGCAAACAGTCGTTTCAAACATGGGGTGGGGTTGGGAACAGGGTATGAAGTACTAGTAACTACTACAATGTAGGTAGGTCGGAATTAGGGCACCCCCGTTAAGTACCGTCATAGCAGCACTGTAGAGCCACACGTCATGTACACAACGTTCTTACCAAGAAGCAGTTTGATTCATACTTCGCGGAAAAATATACTGTTTTTCTTTAAATGCCCATTGGCCTCCATGCGGAATTGATATGAACTGCACCGCTAATGACTTTGCCTAACACCTGTTGCTCCTAGCCTATGCCTAACTCCTTCGTTTGGGGGGTGGGGGGGTGGGGGACGTTACAATTCCTACCAAATTCCTATAGTTGTGAAGTAGGCGTTACTGACTCTTAGTCTAACGATATGTGTAATCATTTAGTCGGTACCGCGAAACACAAAAGTGTTTGAAACTTTCCCTCGTAGTAAGGCCATAACGTTACATGTGGAACGGTCCATTTTTTGTAGTATATAACAAACCGTTATGAAATATATAGCCAGTTTATCACAAAATATCCAAGCTTTAAATTTCATGCAACGTTACATCTTTACCTGAAGCATGTACTTTGTGATTAATATTATGCCTACTTTATTTTTGTTTGCTTAAATTCGTCTTTTCCCACCCCTATCATGTAATGTACTCTTCCAATTTCCAAGATGGCGGAAGGCGGAAATGAAAGTGAACTTGTGGAGAAGTTGGCGGGAATTCCAGGTGAGATTCCAGAGAAAAGTGAGTAAAGATGAGGTATGTGGGCAGTTCAGTGTCTTCAGATCCACGGGATTTGGGATTTCAAGCCAATTTTGAACTTAAGGGCTTTAAAAAACAACAGGAAAACTTTTGAATTAGTTTACTCAACTAATAACGGGGAGTATCCAAAGGTCGATCGCTGTCCCACACTAGGGCCCCGTTCAAACGAAGTCGGTGAAACCGCTTTCGATGTGGTTTGCACCGAATCAGGATTCATGTGGCCCCATCTGAACGCTCCAAATCGCATTGAAAGATATTGAAAGAGCCTCGATCCCAAACCACATCTGGAGGTAGTTTCGAACAGCCTTGACTCGATGGCAATTTGCGTCTGAACGCAATGTGGTTTCACCGGTTTACTGTGCATATTGATCCGGTCATGGATTACGGGGCGATATTTCTTCATTAATGTGCAATGCCAAAATCTACGTGGCAGCAACTTAAAGAGCAGTAATGTCCGAGTAATGTGCCCAGTCTATGATGAGCTTCACTGCCTCTGGCGGGACCAGTCAGCATTCGGCCCAGGTACGCTGGGAGGGGGGCACCAGCTAACAGGTCGTTGACCTCTGACATTGATAACATGCTACCTTGCATGTTTTCATCAAACAACAATAAATGTAGTTTAGGCGAATCGTTCTCGGGCACGATTCCGAAAAACCTTGTGGCCCATGGACTAGATGTGAGGAATGTGGTTTAATGTGGCCTTAACACAACTGATACATACCAGTCCCACACCTGTACCACACCTGACACACACCAGACACACATGTGGCACACACCTGTCTGTTCTAGGAATCACCAAATACCTGATACCTGTCTGTTTCAGGAGTCACCACATACCTGACACCTGTGTGAGTCATGGCAGAGAACCACTTTGCTGTAGGTAACTCTGCAGGTGAGAAACTTAACAGGATTTTTTTGGGGGGGGGCAAACTTAGCAAATATTGATAAAACTCTATGTATCTGCTGATTGTGCATTTAGTTTTGGTCTTTAAAGTAGCAACTTTTGGCAGTCATTTCATCAAAACACAGAATATGCTTCTTCCAATATAGAATTGAGTTTGCTTGGTTACGTGTAGTCATGGCGATTAATGCCGGTTAATTTGTGATTATTATTTATGTTTAAAGGAGGAGGGCTAGTATAAGCCTAACAGGCTTCCTCCCTTCTCCTGCACAGTGTTTTTTTATTCAATTTACTCCACTTTGTATTTTCGTGCAAACAATCAATTATTCACCTGAATATTCACCAGAATCCAGGTCAGTCGGTACCCTTCCCAGGGTAATGAGACCGTTCGTATAGTTCAGACAGTATTGGCAGTTCAGTATGAGAAGTTGTAGCCGTAACGGTCCGGGTGGTTTTTCCATTTCAGAGCCAGTCTGGTCTTGAAAGCATTTACTGAACTACAGCTCACTGTTGCTGCTGAGAGTTTCATAAATAAATAAAAAATTTAAATTAAACTCACAATACAAGCCTTTAAGAAAGGACATGAAATGTTTTTGTTTCATCCCGTTTTGTATTAATAGAGCCCAGGTCAGTTTTGCTGGTCAACGACAAGTACGCCACATCAAAAGGCGACGACTCTACCGTCAACCGGGAGGTGGCCCAGGTCCTGACAGGGGCGGGGAGGAGAGTTCTCTCCACAGTTCTGCAGGCTACAGAAGACGACAGGAAAGCTGCCGAGGCTGATGGAGTGGAGCTCATCCTCCCAACCTGCAGTCAGGGAGACACAAGAGAACCTTGTCTGGATTGGCTGACCTTTGACCACGTGTATCGCTACCCTGATGACAGACTCCCACAGAATGTGGGGTGGATTGTGGGTCACGCTGATGTCACCAGCAGAGCAGCAGCAGAAATTAAGGAGCAGCGTTTCCCCCAAGCAAGCCTGGGTCTTGTCATCGGGACGATACCAGAGGACACAGAGAAGTACAAGGATGAGGAGAAGGCCATGGGCATCGGGAGGAAGGAAGACTCCATCAGAGAAGATGCAGAGAAGGCAGATGTTGTGTTTTCCGTGGGACATAACATACATGACCACTTCACCATTTCCTTTTGTGCAATCCCTGAAAACAAGAAGCCGACTCACCATCTCTTCCTGCCCAAACCATCGGACTTGTTCCAGAAAACCACAGTACAGTTCAGGGAAACCAAGGAGAAGGTCGTCCTGTCCATCGGTGGGGTCAACAAGGTGGAGAGGGTGAAAGGTTACGACCTTGCAGCCAAGTCCTTGGCAAAGGTGGCAGAAACAAGTCTGGAGAAGATTCTATGGCGGATTTGTAATATAAGTGAGGAGGAGTTTCAGGCCACCATGGCCATTCTCCAAGCCAGCATCAAATCAGGAAAACTGATCCCCACACTTCTCCCTGAAGGCACTCAGGAAGACATCTGCCGACACATGCAGCAGGCCCACCTGGTTCTCATGCCCTCCCGTGCAGAACCCTTCGGACTAGTCGGTCTGGAGGCCATGGCGGCCGGCGTGCCGGTCCTCATATCTGACCAATCAGGACTGGCGACTTTGGTTGAGGAGGTCATCCCAGAATTCCACCACTCTGTACTTGAAGTAGAGGGTGACGATTCTGTAGATGTCAGGCATTGGGCAAGACAGATTGGGAAAGTCCTAAGGAAGTCCAAAGCAGAGTTCAGCAGAGCAGCTGACTTAAAGTCAAAGCTACTAGAGTCCAGGTACTGGGAGGAGTCTCATCAACACTTACTTCAGGCATGTGGAGGTTCAGGTGAGAGTTAAGACACTGTTAAATTACTGCAGGGGAAATTATATATAATACCGTATATCATAAAACATTTGCAGTGGTGTGTTCCTGAGTTTTTCAGTGAGTAACTCACTGCGAGTTTTATTCTTACCGTGAATACTAGTATGTGCATCTGTTATGCATTGCATTATTACTCAATTGCCTTGAAAGTTCATCTGTGTAGGTAGAAGTCATTTTGAAGCAAGTTTAAGCTGTAATTTTCAACACAAGAAATTGACTTACCAAAATTTTTCACTGTACAACTCCAGCCTTTGTCAAGGAATGAGCAATTCACCGCTTCCGTCACGTTATGTAGATGACACACGTGACTCCGTGAGCAGTGGATCATAGGTTGTAGAAATTCTGTGGTGCCCCCCATCTTTGTTGAGGGATGGTTGTGAAGCCCTGATGCACATGTAGATGACCTCTTTAATACCACAGTGTGCAAAAAAAGTCTGTGTCTGTGTCCAAGATTCTTGAAGACTTACTTTGTCCAATGAAACCAAGTGTCCAGGCGGTTCTATATGTATGTTCCATGAAACTTCAGTGATTGTTTTGGAGCTACTGGGCATTTGTGTCCTAGGAACCTGAGCAGCCTTGAGAGATCATGCATGGACCTGTTTGTAAATGTGTAGCTAGAGTAGTGCTGCGTACCGGTTCGCTGGACCGGTTCAGGACCGGACCGAATGTTTCGGTTCAAGTCCAAAAAAAACCGAAACGTTGAGAACCGGTTTTGGACTTGTTAAAAAAAATAGCACTAACATACATTCCAGTGTTTAAAATACCCGGTCTCGCAGTCTCGCCGCGCAAGTAATTTTTTCTGTGCGAGACTTATTCCGAAAGCCAGGTTGCCCGGAGCGCAAGTTATTTTTACAGCGGCTGGGTTTACGGCCAGCGGCTTCTGAAATAAACAGTGCCGCGGTCCCGCCTGCTTGATCTCGCCCCGGTCTGCTTGCGGTAACAACGACCCATTTTCCACTGAGAAATGTTCCTTGAGAAGTTTCGTCCGTAGTCAAGTTGCTTTAATGCGCCTATAAACGCAAAAATTCATCCGAAACACGCGGCAGAAACACGCCGGGACGGACGAAAACATTAGCGGCCATCTAAACCTCGTGAACTCTCGTTAGATCTCGCAAAAACACGCGAGGAATACGCAACGCCCCTAGCGACATTGGTGAGACTGCAACCTAGTGCAGGGTTATAGATATCGGTAGAGAGCCGATAATGAAACAAATTAAATCTAGCACCGCGTTTCCACCGCTATTTTATCTCTTGGGGCGAAATTAAGTACTTCTTTGCTGTTGTTGCTATAAAAAAATTGTACTATTAAAGCTGAAAAAGATTTTTTCTTAAATTATACACTGTATAATACTAGTAGCTTAATAATATGTGTTTACTACTGAGTGTAATAATACAGTATTCATTGACTCATGATTATGAAACACCCATATTAGTAATTAGGTCTATATACATTGCATTTGTAGTTCAGCAGTCAGCTCAAATTAATCCAAGGCTTTAGGTAGGCAAGTTGCTTTGCTTACATCATGCCATGGGTTTAGGTCCGGACTTGCAAGTCCGGACCTGAACCTAAACCTCTGGACTCGAGTCCGGACCTGAACCTGAAAATTGGTTTAGGTATGCAGCACTAGACTAAGCATTGTAAATATCAACGTATTTCATGTACATGTGTTATTTCATGCAAGTTGATCTTTAAATAAACTGAAGAGACAAAGGTCACAAGCACATTAGATACTTTTAATGATCTCAAAAAAATAGTTTTCTTTTTAAACTGTATGACAGTCTAAACACTTCTACCTTTCTCAACAGAGCCAAAAGGAAGGGCAAAGCGGTGCCGGGGTCCCAAGGCATCACCTGGGAGCAGCCCCGAGCGAAAAGTGAGAAGGAAGTCTGAAGGTACATTTTACTGTAGATGTTTGAGATGATAGATAAAGCACGTATGGTAGGCGGGCAAATGTCTGGTTACCTCAACCAAGGTAATGAATAAAATGAAAAAAATCTTGTGAACTTTTTCCATTTTCATTGACTGCAAAATTGAATTTAATATTGTAACCTGCTTATCACTTGCTTTAGTTTTCTTAATTGCAATCTCAGAAACATCACCTACATGTACTTCAGAGACTCATACCCATCATAGAACACAGCTAATTTATCAACTGTTTTCAAATTATACAAACTAGCCTTTTATTATATATAAAATACTTGAAAAGCCTCACAGCCCCAAGACCATCATACTTCAGGAAATTTGAAGACTCCCTGAATTATATTGAAAAAATTTTTGATGTTGTTTGTTCTAGACCTTTCTGTGCACCTGCTAGATGATGATGATGCGATTTCCAGGCCAACAGAACGCCGCCAGACCGACCCAGGCCGTGCAGAGACACCCGTCACAGGGGGAACACGATCTTCTCTTTCAACAGGTTTGATTCGTATTATTACTTCAGGGAAGGAAGTATTGTTTTAGGTGGTGCTAATTTATGCTAGGTTTAAACATTTGGGTTCCAGAGTTAGAAGGATGATTTAATAGTGTAGTAATTTAAGTAATTTGGGTATATGGGTATTGGGTAATATCCATTCTAGGATGCAATTTATCTCAATGATCATACAAGGCACTCAAACAATACATTCAAATAAGTCTGTGAAGGTTGTTTTGGTAGTGTGTGAGCAACATGGTGGGTCAGAGAAGAGTGTTTTTGAAGTCGGCTCTGAAGGGATGACATTCATCGGTTTTGGATTGCGCCATCTGGCGTAATTCATCGGGATTACACCGTTCAGAGGGATGACCCCCCCCCACACACACACACACCCGGCCAGGTCCCAGCATTCTCCTCGTTCTCAGACAGCAAACAGATTAGAACCATATGTTCCCATTTATCTCTTCCCCACCCACCACTCCCTTTTTTTCATATTTCATTGAACTCTGACTGTCGACCAATTCCGTGTCTGCCTCCTTCTCTGGTGTGATAAAAATGAGATAATCATCATTTAAACTAAAAATGTAAGATAAAGCAACTCAGTAACTGAAAGGTTTTTCAGGTAAGATGAAGCTGTCTACATTTTGTACTTAACATTTAGGCTCTGTGTTGGTTGTATCGTATCATAATGTATTTATTTAACATTTCTCTCCACCCTTTTGTATCCACCTCCAGAACTGCGCAGTTCAGGTCCAGTCCTTCCTGTGCACCTACAGCTGGGACTAGCACCACAAACATCTGCTCAGGGGCAGGCTGGGAACACAAGCAAAGAACGCAAAGAACATATCTTAGCGCAAATCCTGGAACTTGAGCAAACTTTGTTTACTGCTGAAGTGTTAAGAGACCCTGAACTCTACCATCAAATGCTAAAAGTCTTCCTGCGACACGCTGCTGTCTTGGTGAACCTTCTTAGTGGCTCTGTCATCCTCCTCCTGACGTTCCTGCGCCAGACTGATGTGGACAGGTTCTACCACAACCACTACAGGGTGGGGGAGGGAACCCTGTCTCAACAACTCTCGCGCATCCTCATCTCAGACGACCTACAGGACAAGGTCAAGGGCGCCCAGCTGATCGTGAGGCTCCAGGTGAAGCATGAAGACTATGTGCGAGTCCGAGACAGACTGGGGCAAGGTGAGAACTTTATGACGTGTACAACTTATGTTATTTTTGTTTGGCAAACAGATGACTTCCTTTCATCAAGGAGCTAAATACATTTGTACATTTGCCAATAATCAATAATTGATTAATCTCAACACAATTTCTGTCAACAGGACAGTAGAATTTTCAGATTTCTGATCCTTTTTTTTTTGTACTTAAAGTCCATCATTCCTAATGTTCAGGACTGGACCGTACCACTTCTGTCGACAACCTGCTAGCCCTGCCACCCCCCAGCAGACATGTGGACCGTTCCAGCCTGAGAGGTCTAGACCTGGCTGTGATTGGTCGAGAGGACCGGCCCTGTACAGACGGGACTGATGACGTCCCAACACTGAACTTCACAGTCAGGGAAGTGCAGACAGCAATGCAGACAAGTAAAGAGAAATCACAACAACAAGCCAGACGTGTGGAAGGTCAGCACAGGGAACAGATGCGCACAGCCAGGGAACAGACCGAGGCCATGGTGCGCAGTCAGACCCAGGAGATCACCAGGCTAAAAGAGACAGAGGAGAAGGCACAGAAAATCCTCCTGGAGTATAAGGAGGAAAACCAGAAGTTACGTGAGGCCAACAAGAGCATGGCAGCTACAATAGAGGAACAGATGTATGCTTTACACACAGCAAAGCCAAAGGGTGGTAGTCAGGGGGACCCAGGGAAGGAAAGAGGGAAGGAGGAAGACTCACAACAATCACAGCAAGAAATGGAAGTTCAACTTGAGACGATGCAGGGGCAGGTTCAGACAGGTAGGATTGGAGTAGATGTCAAGAGGAAGGAGGTAAAGATGCTGAAAGAGGAAAAGGAAAAAGCTGAGAAAATCCTTCTGGAACAGAAGGCAGAAATGAGCAAGAAAATCCAGCAGCTTCAGAAGACCATTAAGGAAAAGGAGGCCAGAATAGAGGAGCTGCTGACTGCCAAGCAACCAGTGGCGAGTGGAAGTCAGCAGAAAGATCCAGCACAAACCATGTCAGACCAACATTCCATGGACAAGTCCACAGCAACAAAAGCAGGAGAAGTCAGACAGTCAGTGGTTCAGGGGTTCAGCTCAACTGGAGTGGAACGACCATGGGTGAAGAAAGTTAGCTTAGGGGGAAGGGGATCAGATAGGGAGAAATTTATCTATCCTCGTGGAGTAGCTGTCTCAAAAGACAACGAGGTTTACATTGCTGATCAAGATAACAGTAGAATCCAGGTGTTCACAATGGATGGTGTTTATATCAGAGAGTTCACAACAACTCTGCCAGGGGAAACTGGTGAAAAGTTACAACCTTTGGATGTTGCTGTAGATAGAAATGACAACCTGTGGGTGGTGAGTAGGGATGATCATGTAGTGCAGTATTCCAGGGAAGGCATTGGTTTGACCAAAATAGATCTGCCACATGTTGGATTCAACCGTGGCATAACTGTAGCCATGGCAACAGAACAGGTGATTGTTACAGAGTATGATGGGCAGAATGGTCAACTTCTAGTGTTTAACCAAGATGGTTCTGAGGTGGGGACATATGGTTCAGGTCATAGGTCACCAAAGCCTTGGTGGCCACGATATGTCACTGTGGATGGGGAGGGGAACATTCTGGTCACTGATATCAAGAATGACTGTGTCCATGTCTTGGACAGAGAGGGGAACTTCAAGTTCAAGTTTGGGAGTGAGGAATCTGATGAAAGTCAGTTTAGATATCCTCGGGGCATTTGTGTTGATGGGATGGGAAACATCATTGTGGCTGACTATGAAAATGGTTGTGTGAAAATGTTTGACAGTCAGGGCAGATTTCTGTGTTGCATTGTAAGTGGTATGAAGGAACCCCGGGGTGTTGCTGTGTCACCAGGTGGAGATGTGGTGGTGACTTATGATAATCACACTGTATCAGTCTGGACACAGGAGACAATTAAGGAAAAGAAGGCCAGTGCAACAGATACAGGACAAATTGGACAGTCAGTGGTTCAGGGGTTCAGCTCAACTGGAGTGGACCGACCATGGGTAAAGAAAGTCAGCTTTGGGGGAAGGGGATCAGATAGGGGGAAATTCAGTTATCCTCGTGGAGTAGCTGTCTCAAAAGACAACGAGGTTTACATTGCTGATCAAGATAACAGTAGAATCCAGGTGTTCACAATTACTGGTGTTTATATCAGAGAGTTCACAACAACTCTGCCAGGGGAAACTGGTGAAAAGTTAAAACCATATGATGTTGCTGTAGATAGAAATGACAACCTGTGGGTGGTGAGTGGTAAACATGTAGTTCAGTATTCCAGGGAAGGCACCTGTTTGGTTACAATAGATCTGCCACATGTTGGATACCACCGTGGCATAACTGTAGCCATGGCAACAGAACAGGTGATTGTTACAGAGTATGATGGGCAGAATGGTCGACTTCGAGTGTTTAACCAAGATGGTTCTGAGGTGGGGACATATGGTTCAGGTCATAGGTCACCAAAGTCTTGGTGCCCACGATATGTCGCTGTGGATGGGGAGGGGAACATTCTGGTCACTGATGGCAACAATCACTGTGTCCATGTCTTGGACAGAGAGGGGAACTTCAAGTTCAAGTTTGGGACTGAGGGATCTGATAAAAGTCAGTTGAAATATCCTGGGGGCATTTGTGTTGATGGGATGGGAAACATCATTGTGGCTGACTTTGGAAATCGTTGTGTGAAAATGTTTGACAGTCAGGGCAGATTTCTGAGTTACATTGCAAGTGGTATGAAGTGGCCCTGTGCTGTTACTGTGTCACCAGGTGGAGATGTGGTGGGGACTGATTGGGATGATCAGACTGTATCAGTCTGGACACAGGGTTAGTGCTGCACCATACCAATCACAACACAAGAGTTACTTAAGAGAAGGCTTGTATACTTCCATGAAAAAGGTAATTTAATTTAATTTGTAAATCATTGATTATTTATTATGAAAAGAAAGGTTGTAATTAGAATAATATATTTTAATTGATAGTCCTCTCTACTTGAATTACATATATTGTACAAATGTATGTGAGAAAGTCTTATCCGTTGGCATCATTTACCAGTGAGGAAAATAGAGGGCTTTTACATGTAAACTGTAGTTGCCATTGACAACCCATCTTTTAAGTTATGTAGCATTACTAGTAACACTGCTGTTTATGTGATGTTAAAACTTTTCAGCAGTCGTTGTGAACATTATGCATTATATACTTCCCGGAGGTTTGGAGTCTCAGATTTCTTTTTATTGGTGGATTCACCTAGTTACATCTTTTCTACTAGACAACTTTCAGGTCACCCTGTGCCTTCATAGTATCAGAGCACATTTTTCGTGGATTGGTCTCATGTGGCGTGTGTCCCAGACCAGACTGGTATGAGTTATAGAGGACGCGTAGTAAGTCAGGTAAATCTTTATATTGTTAATAATATAAATATAAACTCAAAGCGCACTTTTACTGTACTTCAATCAATTGTCATGTAATGTAATATTTTTAACTGATAGAATGTTGTTAATTGACAGAATTGTTTCTTAATTGACAAAATGTTAAATCAACACAATCCAGTCGAACTTAAGACTGCCAAGTTGATTGAATAAAGTTTGATTTGAAGCTTAGATTGTATTCCGTAGCAGTCCTTAGAATAGCCTCTTGTTCCACTTGTCACCCTTGTTAGCTTGCAACTGTCTGTATATACTCTTTCTATGCATTGTTTCATGTTGCAATTAGCCCTTGGGCAAATAAAGTCTATCAATTAATAAAGTTTTACTCATTTCAAAGAAAATAATGAAGACCACGTTTTTGAGACCTTGTCATTCAGAACATCAAGTAACGACAGATTTATTGATGATACGACAGACATAGGATAAATCCATCGTAAATTTTTCATGTCAGATCACAGTCCCGTATTAACATATCATAAACACATCCATTAATTAACTACGTTATTTCTTTGTACGAAGCACTGTGAGCTTTTCAGAACCACAACCTTGTATTTACTAGTTTTACAATCTTGTTTACAATATGTTGTTGATCTTTGTTAGATAACGCTGAATATTGGTCTAGTGTCAACTCTCGAGGTCTCGTAACTTCACCGGTCACCCTAAGACCAACACCTAAAATAGGTGCTATCAAGATTGAGGCCTTCTCAAGAATTTCTTGATCACCTGGCTATCTAACATGTGCATTTACATGTAGAAGTGAAAATCGAATTGAAGTGGTCATAATTAGACTTAGTTATAGAATATTATGACCATGCACAGTGTCTTCTTGAATTGGCGGCCGCGGCTGCAATGATGGAGAAGGACGTTAGGTAGCGCTGCTACATAGTTCATTGCCCACATGCACTACAGCAAAACATCAAGGTCGGGCAGCTCTACTGAGAACATGTAGGGGGCACGCAAAGTTTTGTCATAAAACTAGAGATCAAATATCTCATACCGTCGTTTGTTATTTGTGTTGGTGTTTCTATAGTACAGTAATTCGTTTTTCCGTGTGTTAATACTGTTGTGTAATGTATCGTTGTAGATTGTTTCTGCTCAAATCAACCATTTATGGTATGTGGATATACACAATACTCGATACATACAGTACTAGCGCTATAACGTAGGTAACTGAGATAGGTAAGGTAACGGTTGGGACCATAAGGCCGTTCTTTTTTTAGGGTATTCTTATTGTCAGCAACCTATGTGAAAAATTAGTTTTCTCCTTTCCTTGCTGTTTCGCCTTCATCGCCTCCTGTTGTTTTTATCTCAGTGATGACCGCTGGTGCGATCTGCGAGGCGTGTCTCTCATGACTTCCTCGTACGATGGGGGCAGACCTGAAAAATTGGAAACGATCAATGAAAAAACTAGAAAGGTAACATTTGCAAAGCAAATGCATAATGTTTACCTTCATATGGTCGTGTCCAACAAACTACTGCTCTGTTTAGTCTTACTCAAACACATTCATATACATATATAACGTTATGGTGACAAGCAACTCAAGCTCTGACTGTCCTGCTACAAAATGTAACCCAACACCACAGGGCGCTACAGCACTAGTGCACCAGTTACCATGGTGACAGACGTCTGGTCTAGGTCATTGACCTTATTTGTTGGGAGAAGAAGAAGAGAAAACTGAGCAAAAACAATAGTTTTTCCTTCGGTAAACATAAAAATGTGCAAGATATAAAAGTATGATTCAAAAGACCGTCAACGAGACAAACAGAACGTAAAAAAAGATTCGTTTATCTATAATATTTTAGAAGAAGTTTTCCGTATTCTTTAATTTCTTATAATGTAATTGTATACATGTTTTTAATTAGTTGTCAAATCAATGGTTTGTGCTTATAAACCAGCAATTCTCCTGCGTTCCTTTAGTGTCACTGACGAAAGGTAGTGGATGCTACCTGAAACGTCTGACCGTTTCCAAAATCATATCCAGTTGCTTGAGTAACTGTTTTTGGCGTTTTTTAATTAGTTGTTATGTAATGTTAAGATGCATAAAACACGCAACTTAGCGTCTCTGCAGGAGAACAGCAGAAGACGCTGCCATGTGTTTTAGTGTAAAATGAACGAAGTCAATGAACACACAATATATAACTTATATTATAAGATTCGTTGAGCGGTTTGTCAAATATTTGGTCGCTCAGAAGTCGCATCCTCTAATGGAAAGGGGGAGTAACGTTTAAAGTACATCAAATACACAACACGAGACAAATACACAACACGAGACAAATACACAACACGAGACAAATACACAACACGAGACAAATACACAACTCGAGAAAAGAGTTTCTGGTTGACTGAAATACAAGGATCTAAATCCCAGCACATTTGACAGAATCGACACCGGGAACGGATACAAAAGCGGAGTGACCTTTAAAATATCTTGTCTTCTACCAACCTGATTAAATTATTTTCGGGAAATGATATTACTTGTGTATTGATATGTTGTTAGTTCTCAATAAAGTAAAGTAAAGTAAAGTAGAGTAGAGTAAAAGTAAAAGTAAAAGTAAAGTAAAATGAGCTGAGAGAAAGCCTGGGGTAGTGCAGCAAACAGTCGTTTCAAACATGGGGTGGGGTTGGGAACAGGGTATGAAGTACTAGTAACTACTACAATGTAGGTAGGTCGGAATTAGGGCACCCCCGTTAAGTACCGTCATAGCAGCACTGTAGAGCCACACATGTACACAACGTTCTTACCAAGAAGCAGTTTGATTCATACTTCGCGGAAAAATATACTGTTTTTCTTTAAATGCCCATTGGCCTCCATGCGGAATTGATATGAACTGCACCGCTAATGACTTTGCTAACACCTGTTGCTCCTAGCCTATGCCTAACTCCTTCGTTTGGGGGACGTTACAATTCCTACCAAATTCCTATAGTTGTGAAGCAGGCGTTACTGACTCTTAGTCTAACGATATGTGTAATCATTTAGTCGGTACCGCGAAACACAAAAGTGTTTGAAACTTTCCCTCGTAGTAAGGCCATAACGTTACATGTGGAACGGTCCATTTTTTGTAGTATATAACAAACCGTTTAACGGTTATGAAATATATAGCCAGTTTATCACAAAATATCCAAGCTTTAAATTTCATGTAACGTTACATCTTTACCATAAACATGTACTTTGTGATTAACATTATGCCTACCTTATATTTGTTTCCTAAATTCGTCTTTTCCCACCCCTATCGTGTATTGTACTCTTCCAATTTCCAAGATGGCGGAAGGCGGAAGTGAAAGTAAACTTGTGAACAAGTTGGCGGGAATTGCAGGTGAGATTCTAGAGAAACGTGAGTAAAGATGAGGTATGTGGGCAGTTCAGTGTCTTCAGATCCACGGGATTTGGGATTTCAAGCCAATTTTGAACTTAAGGGCTTTAAAAAACAGCAGGAAAACATTTGAATTTAGTTTACTCAACTAATAACGGGGAGTATCCAAAGGTCGATCGCTGTCCCACACTAGGACCCCGTTCAAACGAAGTCGGTGAAACCGCTTTCGATGTGGTTTGCACCGAATCAGGATTCATGTGGCTCCATCTGAACGCTCCAAATCGCATTGAAAGAGCCTCGATCCCAAACCACATCTGGAGGTAGTTTCAAACTGCCTTGACTGGTCGCGATTTGCCTCTGAACACAATGTGGTTTCACCGGTTTACTGTGCATATTGATCCGGTCATGGATTACGGGGCGATATTTCTTCATTTATGTGCAATATATGCCAAAATCTACGTGGCAGCAAGTTAAAGAGCAGTAATGTCCGAGTAATGTGCCCAGTCTATGATGAGCTTCACTGCCTCTGGCGGGACCAGTCAGCATACGGCCCAGGTGCGCTGGGAGGGGGGCACCAGCTAACAGGTCGTTGACCTCTGACATTGATAACATGCTACCTTGCATGTTTTCATCAAACAACAATAAATGTAGTTTAGGCGAATCGTTCTCGGGCACGATTCCGAAAAACCTTGTGGCCCATGGACTAGATGTGAGGAATGTGGTTTAATGTGGCCTTAACACAACTGATACATACCAGTCCCACACCTGTCCCACACCTGACACACACCAGACACACACCAGACACACCTGTCACACACCTGTCACACACCAGACACACACCAGACACACCTGTCACACACCTGTCCCACACCTGTCCCACACCTGACACACACCAGACACACCTGTCCCACACCTGTCCCACACCTGTCCCACACCTGTCCCACACCTGTCCCACACCTGACACACACCTGACACACACCAGACACACCTGTCACACACCTGTCACACACCTGTCCCACACCTGACACACACCTGACACACACCAGACACACACCAGACACACCTGTCACACACCTGTCCCACACCTGTCCCACACCTGACACACACCAGACACACACCAGACACACCTGTCACACACCTGTCCCACACCTGACACACACCAGACACACACCAGACACACCTGTCACACACCTGTCCCACACCTGACCCACACCTGTCCCACACCAGACACACACCAGACACACCTGTCACACACCTGTCACACACCTGACACACACCAGACACATATGTGGCACACACCTGTCACACACCTGTCTGTTCTAGGAATCACCAAATACCTGACGCCTGTCTGTTTCAGGAGTCACCACATACCTGACACCTGTGTGAGTCATGGCGGAGAACCAGTTTGCAGTAGGTAACTCTGCAGGTGAGAAACTTAATAGGGTGCTAAGATTTATGATTTTTTTGCAAATATTGATAAAACTTTATGTATCTGCTGATTGTGCATTTAGTTTTGGTCTGTAAAGTAGCAACTTTTGGCAGTCATTTCATCAAAACCCAGAAAGTACTTCTTCCAATATAGAATTGAGTTTGCTTGGTTACATGTAGTCGTGGCGATAAATGTCAGTTAATTTTTTATTATTATTTGTTACGTTTAAAGGAGGAGGGCTAGTATAAGCCTAACAGGCTTCCTCCCTTCTCCTGCACAGTGTTTTTTTATTCAATTTACTCCACTTTGTATTTTCGTACAAACAATCAATATTCACTTGAATATTCACCTGAATCCAGGTCAGTCGGTACCCTTTCCCAGAGCAATGAGACCATTCATGTAGTTCAGACAGTATTGGCAGTTCAGTATGAGAAGTTGTAGCCGTAACGGTCTGGGTGGTTTTTCCATTTCAGAGCCAGTCTGGTCTTGAAAGCATTTACTGAACTACAGCTCACTGTTGCTGCTGAGAGTTTCATAAATAGAATAAATAAAAAATTTAAATTCAACTCACAATACAAGCCTTTATTGAAGGACATGAAAGTGTTTTTGTTTCATCCTGTTTTGTATGATATCATGCTTCACCTCTGATGAGGATGCATAATGACTGACTGACTGTTTTGTATTAATAATAGAACCCAAGTCAGTTTTGCTGGTCAACGACAAGTACGCCACATCGAAAGGCGACGACTCTGCCGTCAACCAGGAGGTGGCCCAGGTCCTGACAGGGGCGGGGAGGAGAGTTCTCTCCACAGTTCTGCAGGCTACAGAAGAGGACAGGAAGGCTGCTGAGGCTGATGGAGTGGAGCTCATCCTCCCAACCTGCAGTCAGGGAGACACAAGAGAACCCTGTCTGGATTGGCTGACCTTTGACCACGTGTACCGCTACCCCGATGACAGTCTCCCACAGGATGTAGGGTGGATTGTGGGTCACGCTGACATCACCAGCAGAGCAGCAGCAGAAATTAAGGAGCAGCGTTTCCCCCAAGCAAGCCTCGGTCTTGTCATCGGGACGATACCAGAGGATACAGAGAAGTACAAGGATGAGGAGAAGGCCATGGGCATCGGGAGGAAGGAAGACTCCATCAGAGAAGATGCAGAGAAGGCAGATGTTGTGTTCTCTGTGGGACATTCCACACATGACCACTTCACCAATTCCTTTTGTGCAATCCCAGAAAACATCAGGCCAACTCACCATCTCTTTCTACCCAAACCATCAGACTTGTTCCAGAAAACCACAGTACAGTTCAGGGAAACCAAGGAGAAGGTTGTCCTATCCATTGGTGGGGTCAACAAGGTGGAGAGGGTGAAAGGTTACGACCTTGCAGCCAAGTCCTTGGCAAAAGTGGCAGAAACAAGTCTGGAGAAGATCCTATGGCGGATTTGTAATATAAGTGAGGAGGAGTTTCAGGCCACAATGTCCATTCTCCAAGCCAGCATCAAATCAGGAAAACTGATCCCCACACTTCTCCCTGAAGGCACCCAGGAAGACATCTGCCGACACATGCAGCAGGCCCACCTGGTTCTCATGCCCTCCCGTGCAGAACCCTTCGGACTAGTCGGTCTGGAGGCCATGGCGGCCGGCGTGCCGGTCCTCATATCTGACCAATCAGGACTGGCGACCTTGGTTGAGGAGTTCATCCCAGAATTCCACCACTCTGTACTTGAAGTAGAGGGTGACGATTCTGTAGATGTCAGGCATTGGGCAAAACAGATTGGGAAAGTCCTAAGGAAGTCCGAAGTGGAATTCAAGAGGGCTGCAGCTCTTAAAGAGAAGCTACTGGAGTCCAGATACTGGGAGGAGTCTCATCAACACTTACTTCAGGCATGTGGGGGTCCAGGTAAGAAGAATGGAATGTTGCTTTAAGTCACAATCAACATGGTGTCTAGTAAATTGCAATGGTAACATTGTATTTCATTACTGTACCTTTATCTGTTTTATCTGGTAGGCTGCTCTTCAAGGGAAAAATTTCTGAAGAACTTCATGTGTTACTTCTAACGTTAGTGTCTTTTCTGAGTAATTTGAAGAAGAAAAAGCACACTTGTAGTGCTCGTTTTGTCCATTCTTGGATTCTTAGACTGAAATTCAAGACTTAGTGTTCCCTCAAGGTAGTAACTGTTTCTAACAAGTTCCTTTTCCTGTAGCTGAGAGAGTGAAGAGGAGAACTTCGCAGTCATCAGGAGACATGGCACATGCCAGGCTGGCTGCTGGGAGTCCTGGTGAGTTTGACCATGATTAATGCATGGCTGTCTGTATCTGTATCTGTCTTACTGAGGAATGATCTGGATGCAAAAGTTAGCTTAGGAATGATTCACTCATATTGTCCAACCCCATATTAGTGACCATCCCAGGCACACAGTGGCATCTGGTTATGATATACTTTAGCCACAGAAACTGTTGGGAAGATGCTTAATTTACACCAGGCGTATGAGCAATTGGAGAATCTAAAGCACTATTAAAAGAATTTTGGAATAAGAATTTTTGATACTATTCTTTCATGTAAAAAAGTCTTCAATCTTCATTTCCATTCAGGAAAGCCCCTATAAGCTTAATTTTGGGTAATTGAATCCATACACTTATATATTCTCATCGATGATCTGATAGATGTTCAATGTACTGTAATTTCTCTTTGTCCAGTTCCAAACCTTCCTGTGTACCTCTACCTTGGCCTGGAGCAACAACCACCTGCTGGGGTGCAGCAACCACCTGCTTGGGTGCAGCAACAACCTGCTGGTGTGCAACAACCACTGGTTGGGGTGCAACAACCACCTGCTGGGGTGCAACAACCACCTGCTGGGGTGCAACAACCACCTGCAGGGGTGCAACAACCACCAGTTGGGGTGCAACAACCACCGGTTGGGGTGCAACAAGCACTGGTTGTGGTGCAACAACCACCGGTTGGGGTGCAACAACCACCTGCTGGGGTGCAACAACCACCTGCAGGGGTGCAACAACCACCTGCTGGGGTGCAACAACCACCAGTTGGGGTGCAACAACCACCAGTTGGGGTGCAACAACCACCAGTTGGGGTGCAACAACCACCAGTTGGGGTGCAACAACCACCGGTTGGGGTGCAACAAGCACTGGTTGGGGTGCAACAACCACCGGTTTGGGTGCAACAACCACCTGCTGGGGTGCAACAACCACCAGTTGGGGTGCAACAACCACCTGCTGGGGTGCAACAACCACCGGTTGGGGTGCAACAACCACCGGTTGGGGTGCAACAAGCACTGGTTGGTGTGCAACAACCACCTGTTGGGGTGCAACAACCACCTGCTGGGGTGCAACAACCACCAGTTGGGGTGCAACAACCACCAGTTGGGGTGCAACAACCACCGGTTGGGGTGCAACAACCACCTGCAGGGGTGCAACAACCACCTGCTGGGGTGCAACAACCACTGGTTGGGGTGCAACAACCACCGGTTGGGGTGCAACAACCACCTGCAGGGATGCAACAACTTCCTGTTGGGGTGCAGCAACCACTGGTTGGGGTGCAACAACCACCTGTTGGGGTGCAGCAACCACTGGTTGGGGTGCAACAACCACCTGCTGGGGTGCAACAACCACTGGTTGGGGTGCAACAACCACCGGTTGGGGTGCAACAACCACCTGCAGGGATGCAACAACTTCCTGTTGGGGTGCAGCAACCACTGGTTGGGGTGCAACAACCACCTGTTGGGGTGCAGCAACCACCTGCAGGGTTGCAACAACCACCTGCAGGGATGCAACAACCACCTGCTGGGGTGCAACAACCTCCTCCTGGGGTGCAACAACCACCTGCAGGGATGCAACAACCACCTGCTGGGGTGCAACAACCTCCTGCAGGGGTGCAACAACCTCCTCCTGGGACGCAACAACCACCTGCTGGGGTGCAACAACCACCTGCTGGGGTGCAACAACCACCTGCAGGGGTGCAACAACCACCTGCTGGGGTGCAACAACCACCTGCTGGGGTGCAACAACCACCTGCTGGGGTGCAACAACCACCTGCTGGGGTGCAACAACCACCTGCTGGGGTGCAGTATGGCAACAGTAATGTCAGAAAACGGATCCTGGAAGTGGAGAGTGCTATGTTTACCCCAGAGGTGCTTAATGATGAAGTGCGCTATAAGAAAGTACTGAAACGCTTCCTAA
The DNA here is from genome assembly GCA_013266295.2 of Branchiostoma floridae x Branchiostoma japonicum. Lineage (NCBI taxonomy): Eukaryota > Metazoa > Chordata > Leptocardii > Amphioxiformes > Branchiostomatidae > Branchiostoma > Branchiostoma floridae x Branchiostoma japonicum. The sequence goes on from CM023823.1 coordinate 2,521,589, forward strand.
AACACAAAGCTGTGTTACAGGAAGTTGTCACAGGGTCGTTCATCCTCCTCCTGACGTTCCTGCGCCAGACTGATGTGGACAGGTTCTACCACAACCATTACAGGGTGGGGGAGGGAACCCTGTCTCAACAACTCTCACGCATCCTCATCTCAGACGACCTACAGGACAAGGTCAAGGGCGCCCAGCTGATCGTGAGGCTCCAGGTGAAGCATGAAGACTATGTACGAGTTCGAAACAGACTGGGGCAAGGTGAGAACTTTATGACATGTAACATTACAACTTGTATATAAGTTTGAAGTTAATAATATGTTATTTTTGCAAACAGATGACTTCCTTTCAAAGGATACATTTGCTAAGAATCAATAATTGATTAATCTCAACACAATTTCTGCCAACAGGAAAGTAGAAATTTCAGGTTTCTGATACTTTAGAACTTAAACTCCCATCATTCCTAATGTTCAGGACTGGATCGTACCACTTCTGTCGACAACCTGCTGGCCCTGCCACCCCCCAGCAGACATTTGGACCATTCCAGCCTGAGAGGCCTAGACCTGGCTGTGATTGGTCGAGAGGACCAACTCTGTACAGACGGGACTGATGACATCCCAACACTGAACTTCACAGCCAGACAAGTACAGACAGCCTTGCAGACAAGTAAAGAGAAATCACAACAAGTCAGACGTTTAGAAGGTGAGCACAGGGAACAGATGCGCACAGCCAGGGAACAGATGCGCACAGCCAGGGAACAGACTGAGGCCATGGTGCGCAGTCTGACCCAGGAAATCACCAGGCTAAAAGAGACAGAGGAGAAGGCACAGAAAATCCTCCTGGAGTATAAGGACGAAAACCAGAAGTTAAATGAGGCCAACAAGAGCATGGCAGCTACAATAGAGGAACAGATGTATGCTTTACACACAGCAAAGCCAAAGGGTGGTAGTCAGGGGGACCCGGGGAAGGAGCGAGGGAAGGAGGAAGACTTAGAACAATCGCAACAAGAAACAAAAGTTCAGCTTGAGACGATGCAGGTGCAGGTGCAGAAGGGTAGGATTGGAGTAGATGCCATGATGAAGGAGGTAAAGATGCTGCAAGAGGAAAAGGAGAAAGCCGAGAAAATCCTCCAGGAACAGAAGGCAGAAATGAGCGTGAAAACACAGCAGCTTCAGGAGACCGTTAAGGAAAAGGAGGCCAGAATAGAGGAGCTGCTGACTGCCAAGCAACCAGTGGCGAGTGGAAGTCAGCAGAAACAGTCAGTGGTTCAGGGGTTCAGCTCAACTGGAGTGGAACGACCATGGGTGAAGAAAGTCAGCTTTGGGGGATTTGGGTCAGATAGAGGGAAATTTCACTATCCTTATGAAGTATCTGTCTCAAAAGACAATGAGGTTTACATTGCTGATTGGGGTAACAGCAGAATTGAGGTGTTCACAATGGATGGTGTTTTTATCAGAGAGTTCACAACAATTTTGCCAGGGGAAACTGGTGAACAGTTATTACCACATGATGTTGCTGTAGATAGAAATGACAACCTGTGGGTGGTGAGTGAGGATCATGTACTGCAGTATTCCAGGGAAGGCACCTGTTTGGCCACAATAGATCTGCCACATGTTGTGTACACCCGTAGCATTACTGTAGCCATGCCAATGGAACAGGTGATTGTTACAGAGTATGATGGGCAGAATGGTCGACTTCGAGTGTTTAACCAAGATGGTTTAAAGGTGGGGACATATGGTTCAGGTCATAGGTCACCAAAGCCTTGGCGCTCACAATCTGTCGCTGTGGATGGGGAGGGGAACATTCTGGTCACTGATGACAACAATCACTGTGTCCATGTCTTGGACAGTGAGGGGAACTTCAAGTTCAAGTTTGGGACTGAGGGATCTGATGAAAGTCAGTTTAGATATCCTAAGGGCATTTGTGTTGATGGGATGGGAAACATCATTGTGACTGACAGTGGAAATGGTTGTGTGAAAATGTTTGACAGTCAGGGCAGATTTCTGTGTTACATACTAGTAACAAGTGGTATGAAGTGGCCCCAGGGTGTTGCTGTGTCACCAGGTGGAGATGTGGTGGTGACTGATAGGGAAGATCAGACTGTATCAGTCTGGACCCAGGGTTAGTGCTGTACCATACCAATCACAACACAAGACTTTGTAGGTCTCATACCTCCATGAAATATAAAGACCTTGTGTAAATTGTAAATAATTGTTGTTTTAATTTGTCTCATTGATTATGGAAATAATGGTTGTAAATAGCATATATCGTAATTGATGGTCCAATTCAAATTACATATATTGTATGTGTGAAAGTCCTATCCTTTGGCTTCATTTACCACTGATGAATTATGACATTAACATATTAATTATGCAAATTAGACCCTTATTTGCATATTTGGTATCTGAAAATGTCCCACCTGCCATAAATTACATAATTTATTATTGTTACATGTATTATGTAAACACTATAATTATAGAATTTCCTCATTAATTATGCAAATTAAGTTTCTTAAGGCGGAATCTGAGGGTATGCTCTAGCAAGACCAAAGAGCTGGCATACAAAGCATTGGTACGCCCAATAGTAGAGTACGCCAGCTGTGTCTGGGACCCTCACACTGACAGAGATACCAACAAGATCGAGAAGATTCAACGCAGGGCGGCACGTTTCGTCTTAAACCGTCATAGAAACACCTCCAGTGTTTCTGACATGCTGGACCAACTTCAGTGGGCTTCCCTCCAAGACCGGCGTCGCTCTGCTAGACTCACCATGTTGTACAAGATTCACCACAACTTGGCACATGTGAGATGCGACGCCCTGAAGTCCGTGCCTGGCAGCAACAGGAGAAGCCACAGAGGCCACGGCCAACAGTATCAGCACATTCCCTGCCGGACAAACTACCGTCAACATTCCTTCTTTCCCCGGACCATCCGTGACTGGAACGCTCTGCCTGAAGACACCATCCAGTCCCAGTCCCTGGCCACCTTCGTCTCGAGGGTGTCCAGCTTCAACTAAACCTGCTCAGCTGGTGACCTTCGACCCCGACACATGTCAATCATTGCCGATGTCACGGCAGTTGGACATCAAGGGAAGAAGAAGAAGAAGAAGTCATATTTACATATTTAATTGTGTTCATCTCTGTCTAAACAACATAAATGAGGGTCTGCATGGGGGGTCCTGATTACGCTTTACGCTAAATTCATCGAGGCCCGCAACGCTTTACGTAAAATTTAAGAAGGCCGGCAACGTTTTACGCTAAATTCTGGCGCTTCGCTTCGAATTCAGGCAGAGTTGACTGGTCTATTTTGTCTGTCAACTGATTTACATCAGTGACTTCGCTGTTTTAAACACTGTCACGACTCCAAATTGCACTGATACTGGGTCAGAATGGACCCAGAATGTGATAAAATGCAGACCATCACGGGCGTTATGTGGTCGAGCCATCGTGCACCACACCTGGACCCAGATGGGAGAAGGAAAGCAGAGACGGCAGCAAAGCGACTCTACTTCTATGGGAGGGGGCAAAATAATATTTTACTGCAGCGCCGAAGGCGTGACTCATCGCATATATTTTAGGGGGGTCCGGGCCCGGGGGCATGTTTCCCCGGGAAAATTTTGAAATCTAGACCCTCTGAAACGGTATATTCTGCAACTTTTTACGTGCAAATCCTGCGTACAAGGATGACCCAACAGGTCAACCGCAAGTTCATCCACTACGGCCTACGAAAAAGTGGGAGTCTGAACTACGATTTACGGGGAATTTTTTGGCTCGATTACGCTTTACGTGAAATGCACTGGCTACGCTTTACGTAAAATTTTCACCTCCTCACTACGAATTACGCTGAATAAAATAACTTCCCTACGAATTACGGGAAATTTAAAAGGCCCACCTACGCCTTACGGAAAAGAGCATGCAGACCCTCATAAATGCCAAATACCATGAAAATCCATTGTTCCTTTTTTGACTTATCCTCTTTGAAAGATTTCAACAAAAACACCCCTGCAGTTCTAAAGCAAGCTGCAAGGGATACCAAACGCAAAACAATTTTTCTTGACATAAAAACCTATCTGTCACAAAAAATCAAGACCATATAGCATCTCGTTGACTATAGATACAAAATCCGGAAGTTCTGCTGCAGTACCAAGGACAGTCGCTAGGAGCCAATAATCGACCTCGACTTCCCTAGACTTACCCACATACCAAATATCATTAGAATCCATCCAGATCTTCCTAAATTATACTGGCCACAAAGTAGGCGGACACAAAGACAGACAGACACACCCTAAACACTACTTCCATTTTCATGGAGGCAGCAATGAAGACCAATAGAATCTGGCTACTATCATATCAAGGTTCGGAGGTTTACCCTGGTTGCCCAGATCGTGCCGATGTAAGCGTGTGTCAATCTCTCCCTGCACCATCCGACGGTACACGTCTGAAACACAAGCACTACCGTCACGTCTGACACACAAGCACTACCGTCACGTCTGAAACACAAGCACTACCGTCACGTCTGAAACACAAGCACTACCGTCACGTCTGACACACAAGCACTACCGTCACGTCTGAAACACAAGAACTACCGTCACGTCTGAAACACAAGCACTACCGTCACGTCTAAAACACAAGCAGTACCGTCACGTCTGACACACAAGCACTACCGTCACGTCTGAAACACAAGCACTACCGTCACGTCTGACACACAAGCACTACCATCACGTCTGAAACACAAGAACTACCGTCACGTCTGAAACACAAGCACTACCGTCACGTCTAAAACACAAGCAGTACCGTCACGTCTGAAACACAAGCACTACCGTCACGTCTGAACCACAAGCACTACCGTCACGTCTGAAACACAAGCACTACCGTCACGTCTGAAACACAAGCAATACCGTCACGTCTGAAAGGCACAAGCACTACCGTCACGTCTGAAACACAAGCAGTACCGTCACGTCTGAAACACAAGCACTACCGTCACGTCTGAAATACAAGCACACAAGCACTACCGACACGTCTGAAACACAAGCACTACCGTCACGCCTGAAACACAAGCACTACCGTCACGTCTGAAACACAAGCAGTACCGTCACGTCTGAAACACAAGCACTACCGTCACGTCTGAAATACAAGCACACAAGCAGTACCGTCACGTCTGAAACACAAGCAGTACCGTCACGTCTGAAACACAAGGCGGCACTTTTAGCACATTAACAATTTAAACAACAAATTTGCCGACATCTAAGAGAAGAAATAAAGTTACATAAAAATCATCTCTTCCTGGACTGAACAGAATCATCGTTACGTTAGTCAGAAAGATGAATGACAATTATTACTGTGCAGGCTATAAGTTACAATGGTAAATCAAATAAACAAACGTTCTGACCTCTGTACACCCCTACCTCTTCTACGCCGATCAGATTATGGACCACCTGAAGGAGGGGGAAAATGATTAAGACATCAAAATAAGACAACAAAACGTAAAAAAATCGTTCCTTATCTATTAAATTCGTTGAGCGATCTGTCTGAAATCTTTGGTCGCCCAGCTCAGCAGTCGCTGCGGCCTCTAGTACAATTTAGGGGGGCATTGACCCTGACGAGGTCATAAACTATAGGATCAATGTATGTAGGTCGGAATCTGCCAAGGCCGGGGCTAGGGCACGTAGTGACAAATTGACGCATGTATCAAACCGTTTGGTGTTGATATTTTGCTACTGCGCTGTAGTACTGGTATGGTGTATCCCATTTTATATCATACCCGGGCGGCGTAACAGTGCTCCCGGCCGTGTTGTATTCTCCCGTACGACCGGATGTATAAAACGGGCATCCATAGAACATTCGAACGCGCTTCGCTTGCGCCGCTACAAAAATTAGAACGATTCGAACGCGTTTCGCCCCAACCGTGTACGCCGCTTTCGAACATTCGAATACAGGTTGCTGCAGTTTTTTGGTCCAGCGACACCAAATTTTCGCTCATTTCGCCTTGAAAGACGTGTTTTCTAAGGTGGGTATGATATAAATAGCATACAACACGGTGTATTCCGCATCGCCCTCGGTCTCGGCCCTCCCGCGAGTCGGATCGCCCGACGGCCGAATCCGACTCGCTGTCGGGCCGATACCTCGGGCAATACGGAATACACCGTGTTGTATGCTCTATATGTCTGAGCACTAGTATCAGGGGTGCCAAAGAACTCATACGAAATTTATATATTTCACACGAATTTTACGGAATTCATACGAACTTTACAGAACACATACGATCCAGTACGGGAAACATACGAATTTTACGAAAAAACATACGATCCAGTACGGGAAACATACGAATTTTACGGAATACATACGATCCATTACGCGGAAACATACGAATTTTACTAATTTGGTGATCCCGGCGTATGTTTCCCGTACTGGATCGTATGTTTTTTCGTAAAATTCGTATGTTTCCCGTACTGACTCGTATGTGTTCTGTAAAATTCGTATGAATTCCGTAAAATTCGTGTGAATTCCATAAACTTCGTATGAGTTCTTTGGCACCCCTGAGTATATTATGTCTTTTCGCAGTGTATCCAGTGAAGTTGGAAGGGAAGCTAGTGAGTAAAGTCTAGCCTCCACCAGGCCTTCCTAAAGGGTTCTGGATAGTACATATAATTCGGCAAAAATAGGGTGAATAATTGGCCAGGAGAGTGAACCCATGGTTATAGGGTAACATCCTCTTATGGTGGCCAAACTCCCCTGGCAAATCATTCTACTTTTCGGCCAGCATAGTTAGCCTGGTGGAGACTATTAAAGGTGGTCTTTAACCCCTTTAAAACGGCCGCTATCTCAAACCATTCGTGCTCTTGAAGCCCGTGAGTGTTTCACCCTACTAGGTATCCGTCCCGACTGAACTGCTCTGCCCACTTCTCCCAGGTCTGCTGAAGAAGCCATTCCTCAGGACCCTGTAGGACCGGCGGCCACTGCAGCTCTGAAGACATCGTCAGGAGACAAGAAGGGAACAGAGAGCCAGTCTGGCGCACAGGGATAGCTGCAACTGGCGGGGGGTTACGTTTATTGAAGTCCAAAGTACAAAATCCATGTTTGTAGTTTGAAGTTTGCGACTGAGCAGGGAAGGTTGCAGTCCCGAGGCAGTCCGCAGTGTGTCCTCAAGCATGTATGATGTATGAGAAAAGAAATGCGATATATACCATGGTACCTATTTATTACCATGATTTATACAAACAAACGCAGGCTGCTAGAAATATCTGCACTAGAGGCGGGCGGCCTTGGAGTAAAGTTATATGTGCTTGGATACAATTTTCACAGCTGTGGAGCAAGTGACAATCTCCTGTGTTAAAAAAAAACATGAAAAAAACTATTTTTAACCTCAGCTGTCCTACCTTTTATCATGATCATTTTCTGTAAACTATGAAAATCATAGTATGATTTTCATGTGCTGGTGTAACGAAGATAATGTTAACAGTTACAGAATGATAAATGTTACACCAAGAGAAAATCGGAGGCAGTGCAGGAAACAGTTGTTTTAAACATGGGGTGGGGTGGGTAGTAGTAAGTTACGCCACAGGCAACTTTTTTAAACCAAGAAGCAGTTTCACACTTCGCGGAAAAATACGCTGTTTATTAAAGGATCCGTGGCCGCCATGCGGAATTGTTGTGAACAGCAGAGCTCGCGACTTTTGCCTGACACCTGTTGCTCCAAAGCCCCACCCCCAAACCCTGTACGTTTGGGTACAATTCCTACTAGATTACTAAAGTTGTAGAGTAAATCATAGGCGTTACTGACTCTTAGTGTAAGATTATTCAGTCGGTACCGCAAACAAAAGTGTTTTGTGTTTGAAACTTTCCCTCGGGTAGTAAGTGACATCTGTGGAACGGTCCATGCATTTTCTGTGGTGTTTAACAAAACATCTAATTAGGTTTATCAAATGATATATCCAAACTCAAATTCCATACAGGTTATATCGTAAGGTTAACGTTAGTGTCATGTCTGCTTACTTTGGTTTGCCTAAATTGTCTTTTCACAGCATCTTTGAATAAAAGAAATGTCACCCCTATCATGTAATCAACTCTTCCAATTTCCAAGATGGCGGAAGGCGGAAGTGAAGTGAGGTGAAGGTCAGCTTCGAAACTTGTCGGAAGTTTGCGGAAATTCCAGGGGAGATTCGTGTGAAAAGTTAGTAAAGATGCGGTATGTTAACGAAGAAAGCGTCTAAGATCAGTCCACAACAGGCAGGAAGAAGCCTTACTTGACTGAAGACGGTATCAAGGTATGTTTTTAGCGCCCCACATATTTGATTTAAGGCGATTTTGCACTAAAAGTTCTTCTATAAACAAGACAGTAAAACTTTCTAACTGGGTATCCAAAGTTCGATAACGTTATTAAACATTAGGGTCCAAAGTTCGGTAGAGTTTTAAAAGTTATTGTTGCAGAGATATGCATGGCTGTCTGCATGGCCTGAGGACAACTAGATTATAGAAGATGTGAACTAAACTGTCGTGTGAATAACTGTAAGTCCAAGAATGTGTGGAAGTTGTTTAGAAGCAGAACAGTTTCTGAACTTTGGATACCCCCCCCCCCCCATCCTATCTCATCTGACCAACCTGAAACTGACAGTAGGGTCCTTTATCCCTTTATGCCTTTAACAGATGCTACATGCATTTAATAATAGTTCAAGGTAACATAATTTACCTGAACCTTCAAGTTTAACCTGCCTGTCAGTTAAGCAGAAGACAGATTTTTCTCTGTACATTAGCATTTGAGGTGGGAAGTTTGAAATCCTTGTCTTTTTCACTCAATTAGTCCCACTATCATATGGTAAATTTGATACTTTTAGTAGACACTGTTGGGCTTTAGCTATGATTACTAGTAAGTAGCCAACAGGCTTGTCTCTATCTTTAGCAGTGGAGGCGGGAAGGATTAAATCCTTAACTGAAGTAATCAATAAATTTTACTTAATCAAAGTAGGTGTAAATTTATTTGATCAGAGAGTCTCCCAATATTATTTTATACATTTCCTGCTAGCTGTTACAAGTGCTACAGGAAAATTATACTATAAAATGGTTTCTTTCATTTTACCAGAGCAACTCAAGGAACGTTAACGTTGTGAACCAAGTGAGAGGCCTAATCGGGAGATGTGCTAGCCTTGCGACATGTCTACACAAGGTGAGATTTTTTTCTTACAAAACATTTCATAATTTTGATTTTGAGGTTAAGTTGATTTTAAGTTGAATGTTCAGGCAAATGGTAACTGTTTGGCAAATGGATACTGTCTTTGCAGCCACCGAAAGATCTGCTTGGAGATTAGAATGTTCCATCAGTAGAACCATCATTAATTATTAGTAGACACAGTGACATTGTGATGCGCTTGTGCTGACTGTGGCATCCCAGGGAGTTAGAATATCTGATGCATGTATAGCGACTCGGGTCTATTTCGTCTGCTGCATCCCACCAGGTTAATGCAGTCAGAGGTTTATGGTTGTAGCTGTTCTCAGGGAACAACTTCTTGTAGTTAAAGTGAGACATTATAGTACAGGTATTTTATTAAAGTCATGATAAAATTAAATGTTTTGGTAAGGATTGGTTTATTTAAATGTTAGGTCATTTTTATTGTATGTTCTATTGCTACAGTAGCTTTAATTTTATTACACTATACAGATATGGTTGACCTTTTTGATCAAAATTTCTCTTAAAAAAAATGTGGCGTGGACATCATTTTTGGAATTAATTATACAAATTTATAGCTCAGTGTGCCATGGGAATGGATTTTGTAATCAAACCTAGTACTTGCATGGAAATATGGAATTGATGTCAATGTGCTTCTGGATGTACTACATTGTAAATGTATGTGTTTAGTTGCAGGTGTTGGGAAGTATTTCATCTTTATTAAGAACCGAGTAAGCACAGACTGGAAGGACCTGGCCTGGTGTCTTGGGTTTAGAGCACCAGACATCAAAAACATCAATGCCAAACCTGGGGATGACAAGTCCCACTGCATGGAACTATTGCAGGAATGGCATACAAAGAAGGGAAACGCAGCCACCATACATGTGCTGATGGAGGCACTACAAGAGGCAGAGCTACAACATGTGGTGGACAGTCTGAAGGACAGATATCCTGGTATGAGCATTTCTATTATTATTATTATTATCAGACTAAAGTTTCAAAAACACGTCTCAGAATCACTGACTGAAACAACATTCTTTCTGCTTCATTGATATGTTGTTTTACATACTAAGCTATTCACATTTCTTAAATCAAGCACACCGGATGTTAAGAGACTTGATGCTAAAGAAAGATTTGAATATTTCTTGAAATGCAATAACTCCCACAGTGCAAAAATAGGTAAAAAATTTCATTAGTAGAAAAAATACCAAAACTCATGATTAGCCTCACTCGATTGTAACACTTATATCAAAGACTTATGCTACTGTAGCCCTTGTTGGTTTAGTAATTAGGATGTTAAGTTTTATTCTGTGCCTTTTCTTGTACGGTGTTCAATAGTTGTTGCCTTACATTGTACCATGTACAAAATTTAAATTCTTCTTCTTTATGTTGTACAATGTAAAACTCTGATAATATTATGTTATCATAAAAATTGTGTAATGGTGATATGCGACAAGTTGACAACAATGATGTACAGGGTGCCTTTTGCTTCAAGCACTGATTTACTATATAGATTAGTAAAGGGCTTAGAATTCGAAAGTGTAACATATTAATTGTTCTACTGCAAGCATGATCTTGTATGAAGGCATCAGACATTAAACAACTCAGATATGGACCTGTACGTCCCCCCCAAAAAATGCTCATATTTTGCCCCCAACAGTTGAAGAAATTCCTTTTCTTCCTAGTTGTTACATCTATCAATGCAGTGGTTTAATTAAAAGTTCAAAAAAAATCACTGTTTAAATTTTAACCCAGGCTTTTGTGGGGTATGACTAAATACCTCAACCGACCTCAACCGGTCTCAACCGACCTCAGCCGGCCTCAACCGACCTCAACCGACCTCAACCGGGCCTAATATGCAGTGTACATGGCTTATGAACCCCTTTTAACGATCTGGATACATTGTCTATACGATAATAAATAAAAATCACAAAGTAACTCCTAAGTATTTCCAATTTTTTTTTCAAATTATAACTTCTGATATATCATAAGTGGAGTCGCAAATGTTTAAGTATTAGGTTCTTTTTAATAGGGAGTGATACACCCCGCAAAATATCCGCCCTCAAGTATTGAGTGCTAAATCCACCACCGGAAACATGATGTTTAAAGAGGTTTCCCTCTATATCTGCTGAGTTTCCGTGCTGCACAAGCTTTTTTACTTTCCTTATATTGACTTGAAACTTACGACACAATGTGTTCCGGCGGCTCGACATAAACAAACAAGATGGCGGACCCTGTTCCACGGGCGCACGGCGCGCCGTAAAAAAACTGGTAAAAACGTCAGAGCTACAGTGATTTTCCTATTCATAATTGCATAGGCAATGTATCCATAGCGTGAAAAAGGGTTCTTAACACATGTACACTCCATATTAGACCAGGAAGCGGTCGGTTGAGGCCGGTTGAGGCCGGTTGAGGTATTTAGTCATACTGCCTTTTGTGTTCACTTCAATGGTTGATCTATCGTAGCATTAGGGGCTAATAGGATGCCCAGGCCTAAATGAATCTTTTTTTTTAATTTTTTTTCGCCCTGTCGCCTCATATTTTTTCTGAAAAAATCCAAGAACCAACAAATTAAATTGGTGTGGCCTAGGGGTGGGTACCGGTTCGGCTTGATCAGGTTCGAGTCCAGGTTCAGGTCCAGAGGTTTAGGTTCAGGTCCGGACCTGAACCTGAACCTGATCCTGTGTTATCACATTATATTAAAAATTCAGCATCCTTAAATGTTGAAAAAAAATTGGGCATAGGTTCCCCGCTATGACCCCTAACCGGGGGCCAACGGTGCTTCCACAAGTTCAACAAGTGAAAAATACATGATACAAACTGTACATGCATTTTCTACCTGGAACTTGGAGCAAGTATTTCAAAGGTGTTACTGATATTAATATATTAAAAACTAAACCTAAGCTAGTACCTACCCGATCATATTTCACCAATTCCCAAACAAAATCACATATTAACACAGCTAAACAAATAAAAATGTGATTATGTAAAAAAAAGAACTAAAAATCAGAATCAAAGTTAAAATTGAAATCAAAATTAAAATAAAAATTCACATTTTTAGCTTACCAAAAAATGCTGCCAACAATTTACTAATTTTGTACAAAAAAACAAATAACATCGCAGGCGATATTCAATGAATCAATTTTGCACCCAGAAACCATGGAGGTAGAAGCATGCAGAAACAGAATTCTACCTTGGCCACCTAGCGATTTTGACCATAGTTGCAGTCATGGAATATCAAAACAAGATGGCCGACTTTGTTTAAGCCTGGTTACCAAACGTATTTGTAGCTCCCGGGTCCTACAAATACGTTTGGTAACCAGGCTAACTTTGTTTATGCCGAGCGGTACAGATTTCCTTGTTCAAGGCCGCAAAAATGTGCCCCAAACTTGTAAAAATGGACTGAATACAATGTCACTAGGAGGAAAAAATGTTGGTCTCTCGATGTTTAATTTGTTGGAGCACTGATGCTTCATTTCAAGGGAAAATTTGCGTGAGTTTTTTTTTTTTCCATGTTGCCGATTTGAAAGTTGTATTTTGTTTCGGGTCCGGTTTCCGGTTCTCGACTTTCGGTTTTTTGGACCCGGTTACCGGACGTTGTACCGGGTCTGACCCGGTTCAGCCGAACCGGTAGCAAAAGTACCGAAGTAACGGGTTCCTTTCCCAGCACTCGGTGTACAGAGGTGAGGCGGCTTCCGTCCAAGATCTCCAGTGCCCAAGTTACGTCAACACTTGGTGTCCAGTGTCGGCGGCTTCAGCACTGGAAACTCCGAATCGGCAAACCAAACCTTGCCTTTAAAAAGGGTATCGAGATGCTGCCTTTGAACTCTAACACTAATATTTTTGAGATCATAGTGCCCGGGAAACAAATTACAATCGGGACAACAAGGTGATCGGCAGGACAGGACTGTGCGGCTTCTTTCTTCACATTTTCACAGACATAGACTTGTACGATAATGTACTGTACGCCGACGTAAGCACCAGACGCCAAGTGCCGAAATGATTTGAGAGCTCGGCTTCCAGCGCCAAAGAGTCACCGAGCACTAGAAAATCCAGTGCGGAACCCGTTACTTACTAGGTACTTCTTCACTTGCTATCCAGTGCTGAACGGCCTCCGAGCGCTGGCACCCGAGTGCTGAGTGGAATTTAGCACTGGAAAACGAGTGCCGAGACAAGATTCAGCTCTGGAATTCCAGTCCTGACTGAGCTTCAGCACTGGATCAAAGCCGTTCAGCACTAGAAATCCTGTGCAGAGTTTCCTTCAGCACAGGGCCTCAAGTGCCGACGCCACTTTCCCCGCGGGTTCCGCACCGGGCGGCCAGTGAGAAACCCGTTACTTCGGTACCCTTGCGAACCGGTACCCACCCCTAGTGTGGCCTTAGCATGTTGGTTTAGTGGTGTTTATAATTATTCTCTCCACCCTTTTGCATCCACCTCTAGAATTGCGCTGTTCAGGTCCAGTCCTTCCTGTGCACCTACAGCTGGGAGTAGCACCACAAACATCTGCTCAGGGGAACATCAGTTCATCGGAGAAAGCTGAGAAAATCCTCCTGGAACAGAAGGCAGAAATGAGGGAGAAAATACAGCAGCTTCAGAAGACCAACAAGAACATGGAGGCCAGAATAGAGGAGCTGCTGACTGCCAAGCAACCAGTGGCGAGTGGAAGTCAGCAGAAAGACCCAGCACAACCCAAGTCAGACCAACATTCCATGGATCAGTCCAAAGCACCAAATACAGGACAAATCGGACTGTCAGTGGTTCAGGGGTTCAGCTCAACTGGAGAGGAACGACCATGGGTGAAGAAAGTCAGCTTTGGGGGATGTGGATCCGCTAGGGAGCAATTTGGAAATCCTTGGGGGGTAGCTTTAAAAGACAACGAGGTTTACATTGCTGACTGTGGGAACTTCAGAATCCAGGTGTTCACAATGGATGGTGTTTATATCAGAAAGTTCACAACTCTGTCAGGGAAAAGTGCTACAAGATTAAAACCACATGATGTTGCTGTAGATAGAAATGACAATCTGTGGGTGACAAGTTATGATAAAATGGTGCAGTATTCCAGGGAAGGCACCTGTTTGGCCACAATAGAGCTGCCACATGTTGTATGCCGACGTGGCATAACTGTAGCCATGGCAACGGAACAGGTGATTGTTACAGGGTTTGTGAAGCTGGGTGGTCGACTTCGAGTGTTTAACCAAGATGGTTCTGAGGTGGGGACATATGGTTCAGGTCATAGGTCACCAAAGCCTTGGGTGCCACAATATGTCACTGTGGATGGGGAGGGGAACATTCTGGTCACTGACAGCAACAATCACTGTGTCCATGTCTTGGACAGAGAGGGGAACTTCAAGTTCAAGTTTGGGAGTGAGGGATCTGATGAAAGTCAGTTGAACCGTCCTCAGGGCATTTGTGTTGATGGGATGGGAAACATCATTGTGGCTGACACTGGAAATGGTTGTGTGAAAATGTTTGACAGTCAGGGCAGATTTCTGTGTTACATTGGAAGTGGTGTGGAGGGTCCCCAGGCTGTTGCTGTGTCACCAGGTGGAGATGTGGTGGTGACTGATTTCGATTGCACTGTATCAGTCTGGATACAGGGTTAGTGCTGTACCATGCCAATCACAAGAGTTAAGAAAAGGCTTGACAATGTATACTTCTATGAAGAATGTACAGCTTTTGTAAATCTCAATGGAAAAAAAGGTAATGTAGTATTTTAATTGATGGTCCTCTCTACTCAAATTACATATATTGTGCAAATGTATGTGTGAAAGTCTTATCCGTTGGCATCATTTACCAGTGAGGAAAATAGAAGGCTCTTACATGTAAACTGTAGTTGCCATTGAAAACCCAGCTTTTATGTAACTTTACTAGTAACACTGCTGTTTATGTGATGTTTGAAATTGTCAGCTGTCGTTGTGAACATTATGCATTATATACTTCTAGGGGGTTTGGAGTCTCAGATAATTCTTTTTATTGGTGGATTCACCTAGCTACATTTTTTCTACTAGACAACTTTCAGGTCACCTTGTGTCTTCAGAGTATCAGAGCACATTTTTCATGGATTGGTCTCATGTGGCGAGTGTGCCGGACCAGCATGAGTTATAGAGGACGTGTAGTAAGTCAGATAAATCTTTATATTGTTATTAATATAAACTCAATGCGCACTTTTACTATATTTTAATTAATCGTCATGTAATGTAATATTTTTAACTGATAGAATGTTGTTAATTGACAGAATTGTTTCTTAATTGACAAAATGTTAACACAATTTAGTCAAACTTAAGACTGCTAAGTTGGTTGAATAAAGTTTGATTTGAAGCTTAGATTGTATTCCGTAGCAGTTCTTAGAATAGCCACTTGTTCCACTTGTCACCCTTGTTAGCTTGCAACTGTCTGTATATACTCTTTCTATGCATTGTTTCTTGTTGCAATTAGCCCTCTGGCAAATACATGTAACGTTATATCAATCAATAAAGTTTTACTCATTTGAAAGAAAATAATGATGACCACGTTTTTGAGATCTTATCATTCAGAACATCAAGTAATGATAGATTTATTATTGATGCGACAGACACAGGATAAATCCATCGTAAATTTTTCACATCATATCTCAGGCCCGTATTAACATATCATAAACACATTCATTAACAATTCCAATTCTAACTATTCTAACTACGACATTTCTTTGTACAACGCACTGAGAGTTTTTCAGAATCACAGCCTTGTGTTTATAATAGTCTTACAATCTTGTTTACAATATACTATTGATCTTTGTTAGATAACGCTGAATAGTGTCAACTCTCGAGGTCTCATAATTTCACCGGTCACCCTAAGACCACCACATAAAAAAAGGTTCTATCGAGGCCTTATCAAGAATGTATTGAACACCTGGATATCTCACATTGTGCATGTACATGTAGAAGTGAAAATCAAATGGAAGTGGTCATAACTTATAGTTATAGATATATTATGACCATGCACAGTGTCTTCTTGAATGGGCGGGTGCAATGATGGGGAAGGGCGTTAGGTGGCGCTGCTACATAGTTCAATGCTCACCTGTACTATAGCAACATCAAGGTCGGGCAGCTATACTGAGAACATGTAGGGGGCACGCAAAGTTTTGTCATAAAACTAGAGATCAAAAATATCATTCCGTCGTTTGTTATTTGTGTTGGTGTTTCTATAGTACAGTAATTCGTTTTGCCGTGTATTTTGTAATTGCTGTAGATTGCTTGGACTCAAATCAACCATTTACGGTAGCCTTACGGTATGTGCATATACACAGTACTCGATAGCTGGCATACGTAATATGTAGTAATATGCAGTACGCGATATGTAAGCACATCGGCAGAACGTACTGCGCCAGTGCAAAGATTTTTTGACGTTTTTCGTCGGATGTTTGGTCAACGTTGCTTCAACATTTTGCCTGTTGCAGACGATATCTTTTCCTATACAACATCTGGCTGTCAACCTTACTAGTATATGCTCTAATACAACCTTATATGAGACGTTCTGCCGAAGTGCTATGCACAATACATTACGGGTTTCGCGCAGGTGCAGTACGTTCTGCCGACGTGCTAGATACGTAAGGTGACGATTGGGATCATAAGGCGTTCTGTTTTTATAGGGTATTCTTATTGTCAGCAACCTATGTGAAAAATTAGTTTTCTCCTTCCCTTGCTGTTTCTCCTTCATTGCCTCCTGTTGTTTTTATCTCAGTGATGACCGATGGTGCGATCTGCGAGGCGTGTCTCTCATGACTTCCTCGTACGATGGGGGCAGACCTGAAAAATTGGAAACGATCAGTGAAAAATCTAGAAAGGTAACATTTGCAAAGCAAACGCATAATGTTTACCTTCATTATGAAATGGAGACTAAACTTTAACTGCCAACGCTTAACTACAAAGAATTGGGACTTACCCCAAATTTTCGTGAACAAGGTTGATGGAGTCAACCGAAAATTTGGGGTAAGTCCCAATTCTTTGTAGTTAAGTGTTGGCAGTTAAAGTTTAGTCTCCATTTCATAATGACTTGTACCAACACAGATGAACTTTCATGCTAAGTTTACCTTCATGTTGTCGTGTCCAACAAACTACTGCTCTGTTTAGTCTTACTCAAACACATTCACATACATATATATGGTGACAAGCAACTCAAGCTCTGACTGCCCTGCTACAAAATGTAACCCAACACCACAGGGCGCTACAGCACTAGTGCACAAGTTACCATGGTGACAGACGTCTGGTCTAGGTCATTGACCTTATTTGTTGGGAGAAGAAGAAGAGAAAACTGAGCAAAAACAATATTTTTTCCTTCGGTAAACATAAAAATGTGCAAGATATAAAAGTATGATTCAAAAGACCGTCAACGAGACAAACAGAACGTATGAAAAAAGATTCGTTTATCTATAAATATTTAGAAGAACGTTTCCGTATTCTTTAATTTCTTTTAATGTAATTGTATACATGTTTTTAATTAGTTGTCATGTAATGTTAAGATGCCTAAAACGCGCAATTCAGCGTCTCTGCAGGAGAACAACAGAAGACGCTGCCATGTGTTTTAGTGTAAAATGAATGAAGTCAATGAACACACAATAGATAATAATATAACTTATTACAAGACTCGTTGAGCGGTCTGTCAAATATTTGGTCGCTCAGAAGTCGCATCCTCTAATGGAAAGGGGGTGTAACGTTAAAAGTACACAACACGAGAAAAGAGTTTCTGAAATACAAAGATCTAAATCCCAACACATTTGACTGAATCGACGCTGGAAAACTAGAAAGGTAACATTTGCAAAGCAAATGCATAATGTTTACCTTCGCATATGGTCTGATCTGTTAATTCTTACTCAAACACATTCATATATATGGTCACAGGAGTCTAAATCCCTCCTGCTATAAAATTGCAACATGATGTAACCCAACATGGTGACAGACAGTCTGGTTCAGGTCATTGACCAGGTCATTGGAGAATTCCAGCCCATACGTAAACCATGGCGCTGCACATCTGGTCCTCATTAACGAGCATACCCCACATCTGCCTGAAGTTTACTCTCCTCCCCCCTCCGCTATGCAAAACAATGGGTTTTTTTGCGGCCAGTCTCATATGCCTCTAAATGTAGGGCCGTGCTTCTAAAATATTACATTGACCACGAAAACAGCTACGGTAAAAATTAAAATACGTGCATCATCACGGGCATGCCTGCAGACGACGCATAAAATTACATGCCGATTAAACAAAGGGAACCGTGGGTTTTAGCTGCGAACACAAAAAAAAAAGACTGACCACAATACTCCTGCAGGAGGTATGCCTCCTTCACGGTGTAATAAGAGTACAAAAGCGGAGTGTCGACCTTTAAGCAAATGTTGTACCGTTGTGGGCCGGGGAGGGGTGCAGGTAAGGGTGGCTGCTCACGGTCGCTGGGTGGCGCTGTGAATCACCTGTGCCGATGACGCCCACAGCAGGGGTCGAACGCTACAAAGTAGAGAGAAACAACATTTCCATCGGGTTTTTATCCAAGTAAACAAACAAACAAACAAACAAACAAACAAACAGACAGACAGACAGTCAGACAAACACAACGAAAGCAAAACCTCCGTACTATTGTATAGAGAACCGTGCCTATCTAGTTCTATGCCTGACTGATGGGTTAGGGTTAGGATCTGGATCAGGCACGGTTCTGGATAGTCTCCGCGTATCCAAGAACGTAGATTTGCGCCAGGCACGGTTCTGGATAGTCTCCGCGTATCCAAGAACGTAGATTTGCCCCAGGCACGGTTCTGGATAGTCTCCGCGTATCCAAGAACGTAGATTTGCGCCAGGCACGGTTCTGGATAGTTTGATGTAAGACTTGGAAGACTCTGACTTCGTCAGGCAAGAATGGAAGAAATGCACAACTATAATGTTAGGGGTGCTGACTTAAAATATAACGCTACAATGAAGAGAGGAACAACACTTCACTCAGGTTTTTATCTAGTCTCCACCAGACTCCTTTGCAGGCTGGATAATTAGTAGGCAGGCAAACTGGTCCTTCTATGGCCGGTAACTCTCCTGGCCAATTATATTCCTTTTTTGACAGATATCTACTATCTATTCAGCCTACAAAGGAGTCTGGTGGAGACTAGTTTTTATCCAAGTTTGATGTAAGACTTGGAAGACTCTGAATTCGTCAGGGAAGAATGGAAGAATGAAAGACAATTATAATGTTAGGGTTGTTGGCTTAGAATCTAAAGGTTCTGGGTTCGAATCCCTGGTAGGCCCACCGTTGTGCCCTTGGCTTGGGTAAGGAACTTGACATGTAGGAGAGATAAACAGCATTCCTCTCAGGTTTCGTCCAGGTAAATGTGAGAATCTGACTTCTTCAGACAAAGAATGAAAGCAAGATAGCGATAGACAGCTATAGAATGCTTGACCAAGCAAGAAATCGAAGATTTCAAACCTCCGTGAAGTATTTACATTTGTAGAGTTGTTTTATTCATCATTGTGAATTTCCCGCTTATTCTGTGCATATTTGACCTCTGATTCGACCTTCCTGTCAGTCTGTGGTTACACCATTTTCCCCTCACTTCCTGTGACTCTACTGTATTCAAATAACGGACACACAAGCACACAAACAAACAAACACACCGAATATGGATTTATTACGACTACATATTTATGGAAGTTGTTAGAACTTCAACCTCAGTGTATCTTGATATATTTTATCTGACCCTGACCTCTTTAATTGTGACCTAAATGAGTCAGGCAGGCCGATTGGAGCATTTCATGAAACAAACAAACAGCCAACAAACAAACAAAAAACAAACCTTACCGAGCTCTTCCTGCCCTTTACCGTGCAGCATCCACAGAAGGCCATGAAGAAAGTTGCTGCAGACAGGACGCCCTGTAACATGGCCGCCGCCAGCAGTATGCAGTCCACGGCCAGTCTGTTGGTCTGGGACAGAGGACGGAAGAAAAACATCAAACAGTTTCTTATCTTGAATTCTCATATACTGCTTCTTGTAAAAAAAAAAAGTAGATTGTTTTAGGCCTACAATATGCTGTCCACGGTTATTCTATTGGGTTGGGTTGGGGCAGAAGACATAGAAAAACAAACAACAACAAAAAAGCAACAATATCAAACCGTTTCTCAATGTCTTGAATTCGAGTTCCATGCACTGCTTCTTGTAAAAACGTACATTGTTTTTGGCCTACAGTATGCAGTTCACGGCTAGTCTATTGGTCTTGGACAGAAGACGGAAAAAAAGAGAACCATCAAGATGTTTCTTGTCTTTCAAGTTGACCCCCATGAGCCCTTGTACATTGTTTTCGGCTCACAGACTCGGCCTCGTATTTTGAAGTAGTCTACAGCGCTTTGGTGTCACCCATATATACATCAGCAATTTTAAGTTAATCCCACGTAATTCGTAGCCAAACATCCAGATGGCGTTCAGCACTAAGGACAGACATGTTTGCACAGAAACGTGTACTGCACGGAAATGAGTTACGCCGCATGATTGCGTTAGCAGATTATGTATATAATAAATGATTTGTTGTAATTTCCTGAAATAATCTACGTACAAAAATACCTAAGTCTTGTACTTTATAAATGAATTTATATGTGCTCTGTGACAACTTGTGTTGTATACTGTTTATTGTTCAGTCACCAGGGATAACCATTTGTAATAGCCTTCGGTTAGTTTGGTAACCCTGGCTGTATGTATTCATACAGCCGAACGAAATTGAAACAATCAAATCAAATCAAATGTACACGTTGGGATGGCTACTCGTGGACAGCAACATGGCAGGCAACTACGCAACTCTACCCGCTACCAACAGCCTACGGGAACTAAGAGATACTTAACCAGTGCCATCCCCGCAATGACTAAATTATCGAACGAACTGTAGACATGTGGTAGATTTTATGCATCGCCGTAGGACAACAGCATTGCGTGAAATGTAAATCTTTTATAACGTGTTTCTAGATTTTATAAGTATGATTAGATTTTACCCAATTGTTTGATTTTAATACTTCTTGCAAAGTCTGACACTAATTCAGTCTGTTGACTGCCCATGTCAGATTGTGTAGGTGTTTCAATAAACCAATCATCATCATCATCATCTACTCACATCCAGCTTGTCCTCTTCTATGGCGATGAAAGCGAGCGGCAGAACGACACAGATGGCCACCAGACCCGACAGGGCACTGGTAACCAGGAAACACAGGATCTGGGAACAAAACGGGAACCTGTAAAATGGGTACCTGACTTCGGTTGGGGAGGTATAAGTAATCTCCAAGCAGATCTTTTGGTGGCTGCAAAGACAGTGTCAAATTGGCCAGGCTGTATCTATTTGCCACACAGTATCCTGTACGCCACCCAAGGGCTGGCGTAAAAAAGATACCAGTACAAAAAAAAGCCCGATAAAAACGCCTAAAACACGACAAAAATAAGCCGAAGCCTAAACCTCTGCTTGGGTAAAAGGCAGTGGAAGGAGAGGGAAGGGCTCCACTTTCCAATACTGTGTCCTAGACACAGTGGATAACAACCCACTGCCCCTACGGCCTCAGAAAGGCCATGGGACTACGTTAATCTTGTACCTTTATACAATAACAGACCGAAACACTGAAACAGTAAAATGTCTTTTATGTCTGTGATATTGCCTAAACTCGGTTGTGTTTTTTCTTACTTGTAAATACGGATTTGATATTTACTTTGTACCGGATGATGAGTAGGTTTTTTTGTTGTTGAAAATTCAGAAACACTTATATAAATACAAATGAAAGGACACGGACTAAGTGGCTGCGAACTCAAGGAACAACTTATATTCTCCCAGCCACTTTTACAATGGAAAAAAAAGTATCTTACAAGGCGTTGAAAAAATGTAGATACATAAGATACATGAGTAGGTTTTAATGTGTCACTTAAGTAAATGTTGCATTTTTGTTATGAGGACGCAATTCGGGCAACTCAACGAATTCCTTTCTTAATAAACTTGAACTTGAAAAACAAGGTAATAAAGCAGTCGTCCTTGACTGATGCGAGGCCCCAGTTCCCAGGGGTGTGATAGTGACGGCTTTCTTGTTCGGGAACTTTGACCTTTACAGACTAAAAGCTCCATTAATAAACCTTGAACTGACGTCCCAGTAAATAAAACATCAGGCGACAGGTGAGGGTGACATGGTGGCCAAACTCCCCGGGCAAATTATGCTAATAATTTGATAGGATTATTATCAATAGATGATAAGATTATTATCAATAGATAGATAGCAGGCCCGATTTTAATACCAATAAAGTTGAATAAACATATTTTTTATATATATGAATTGTACTTGCAACCGATCATGATGTATAATAACTTTTAATTGAAAACGCCTAATGTGTCCGATGCACACATAGTAACTTGTAAACTGTATTTCTTTTATCTGCCTTGCGCCCTCCTCTTAATCCTGTATCAAGAAATAAAGGGCTGACCTAACCTTTTAACGTCGTACAATTTATCTTGCATATAAATCTAAGATGATTTTATACCACCCCCACCTAAATATTACCATTTGTAAGCCAGCGTGGAGACTACGTACGTCTACCCTGCAAATTCACCATCAATACATGGGATTCATGAAACACTCCGGAAAAGAAAACTATTCCATGGCTCACCCAACATGGTTTCCAGTCCTTGGCGGCTAGAATCCCTGCAGTACCGGTCCCAACGAACTGCCGAGAAGTTGAAAAGCGAACTGTTAGTTTGAACATTTGAGTTTGCCAAAGAACAAAGAATGTTATTACATGTGCCATCAATACCCAATACAATCAAACATGGCGCACCCAAACCACCTGGTGCAGCCAGCCACCTCCACTCACATTAGCCACATTACAAAAGTCCTGTACAATTTAGTATAAAATCGAGGGGATTCATCCCTCAGGATTCATTCCTCAGCTAACCGACATCTCGCACACGTACGCAGTCGTCCCTCAGTAAGACGTCTGGAGCCGCAAAGTTCCCGTTTAGAACTTTATTTCAGCCTGAAACACAAAAACTCCTGTACAATGCTACATAGTTAAGACCCTATTTACTTGTCCATGGAGCAACCGCTCGCAGTCACCAGCCACTTTCCTCAGTCCCTTAAGTGATTGTGGAGAGCAAGTTTGACTGTACAAGCCATCACTCCAACGCAATGTCCTTTCAGAAGTCATAAAAACTGTTGTCATAAAAACACGTTAAAGCCAGAGTGGATGTAGTACTCAAGTTTCAGCTTAGTGTCTTTTTAAGTTAAAACAGGCGCGTTTGGGGCGTCTTTCTAGTGATGCGCCTTTTCTCTATTCGTTTCAACCTAGTCGGAGCTAATTATCTGCTTTGAGATTGGCACGTTCCAGTTATAAAATCTTGGATTTGGTTGTATGACTTAGCATCCCTATTTTCCAATCATTATTTTATGTTCCATCACCTCTTTTGTATTTTGTTGTCATGGGTTGGTTCCCTTGGAAATCGGCCGTTTTCGGCTGAAGGGGCCACCCGTGCATACCGAAGATCAATAAATAAATAAATAAATAAAATCTGTACGTGACCCTGACCTTGTCTTAATAGCCCCCCATAAGCTACTCAACAAGTTATGGACGTCCGGATACCTGGGCCTATCAATTATGTAAAGGTTAAAATCATTTCCATGTTCGCCTTGCGTGGTCCTTTTGTCATGTCCTTCACTAATTAATGCAAGTCCTGGTGACATATCCACATCCATATCATGTTGCGAGGAAAATGTTGCGAAGAAAATGTTGCAATGAAAATGTTGCGAAGAAAATGTTGCAATGAAAATGTTGCAATGAAAATGTTGCAAAGAAAATGTTGCAATGAAAATGTTGCAATGAAAATGTTGCAATGAAAATGTTGCAATGAAAATGTTGCAAAGAAAATGTTGCAATGGAAATGTTGCAATGAAAATGTTGCAATGAAAATGTTGCAAAGAAAATGTTGCAATGGAAATGTTGCAATGAAAATGTTGCAATGAAAATGTTGCAATGAAAATGTTGCAATGAAAATGTTGCAATAAAAATGTTGCAATGGAAATGTCTGAGTGTACGCACCAGCAGCCCAGCCCAGATGCCATAGCCGACGTCCTTATACCACGCCTCCCACTATTCACATGCAAAAAGTATGGTTTAAAACTAAAAAAAAACTTAAAGAAACGTGCTCTTTGTTTATGAAATTCGTTGAGTGATCTGTCAAATATTTGGTCGCTCAGTGGTCTTTTAGCGGTCGCAGCCTGTTGTGGAATGGGGGTGTTATATCCAGAATAGTGCCCGATAGTCCACGCGTATCCAGAACCGTGCCTGTGGGCAAATCTACGTTCTTGGATACGCGGAGACTATCCAGAACCGTGCCTGATCCTAACCCTAACCCGTTCAGGCATAGAACTATATAGGCACGGTTCTGGATATGACGGGGTGTCATATACGCACCAGTATGCCAGCCCAGATGTCGTAACGATTTTGATATTCTGCGCTTATCTTGTCTATATTTGTATGTACACCGGGCCTCTCTGACAACAGTGCCCAGTCACTGAGAGAGCCACCCCTGGTGAGAGAACACGGAAATGACTAGATACGTGTACCCATACGCACCAGTATCCCGGCCCAGATGCCGTAGCCGACGTCCTCGTACCAGGCGTCCCAGACGCTGCCCGCGACCCCGGCCGCGAAGCAGGCCAGGCCCAGCAGGATCTGCACCGCGGACACCTTCATCGTGCACGGCCCGCCGAAACACCACGGGTTGTCCGAGTCCATCTTAGATTCTACACGCTTCTGGAAGAAAATTTCGTCTTCGTCTTATGTTTCTGACAAACAGACAAACAAACAAACAAACAAGCAAAGACACCGAGAACATGGAGGTAACAAACATCTACGGAGTGGTCGAACCCATACACATTTCTGGATGGAAGAAAACAAGGTGGTCTAGTCGTTAGAGTTGCTGACTTAATCTACTAGGCCCTGAGTTCGAGTCCCTAACAGGTCCCAATGTTGTGCCTAACTTGGCGAAGGCACTTAACACCTATTTCCTCACTCGACTGAGGTAAAAATGAGTACCTAGCTTCGGTTAGGGACGTCTTCGTTGATGGGACCACACATTGAGCAAGTTAAAGAACCCACCGCACTTATCGAAAAGAGCAGGGTTCCATCCCGCTGTGAGTGGTTCAAACCTTACAGTCCGGTGTTACGTATCTTGAAACTGGTGTGTTACGCTTAAGGGCAGTGTAACGGTTATACGAAACAACCCAACGAAACGTCGTCTTCATCTTATGTCTTCGAAGATAGACAGAAAACTTCAAATGCTCACACGAGACGAACTTAAGCAGTGTGAAGAGGTATCAAAATATCTTACCTTACAGTCAGTGAGACGTAACGTGTCCTTAAAGATCCCAGTCACTACCCAAACCAACGGGTTATCACTAATGACGGCGAAGACGACTTACGTTGGACAGTCGTCTGAGGAATGCGTACGTCACTGCAGGTGTGCGTGCAGTGGCGAGTGTCGTCAGGTGTCGTCAGGTGTCGTCATGGAGGCTGAATTATACATCAACTTGCGCATAGTGTCGTCTGATGACGTGTCTAGCAAACGTACATGTATAATAGTCTACACCAGCATGTCGGCAGAACGTACTGCGCCTACGCAAAACTCTGATTTTTCACGTTTTTCGTTGGATGTTTGGTCAACGTTGCGTCAGAATTTTGTCTGTTGCAGACGATATCTTTTCCTATACAACATCTGAAAACTACAGACAGGCTGTCAACCTTATATGCTCTAATACAACCTTATATGAGACGTTCTACCAAAGTGCTATGCACAATACATTACGGGTTTCGCGCAGGTGCAGTACGTTCTGCCGACGTGCTCTCTTCTCCCTACGTCAGAAACAACAATCCTCAAGACAAGCTTGACTCCCTGAGAGTGACGACTAACTCTTTATTTATTTGCTGTGATTGAAAAAGTTCATGTCGCCACGAAGCTGTATTGTTCGTGTGCGTCTTTATTTACACCACATCAGACAGGAGGAAGTCTATAATGGGAACTAGTTGCGTATATTCTTGATATAAATGGTTGATTTATGGTTAATCGAAACAGCCCGACCAGGTCCCGGATTGGAACTTTCAGTGTGACCTCAGAAAAGAGACCACTTCTAGGGACTGCTCTAGTTTGGTTAACTGGAACATGTACAGCATCTCTTCTCCCTATAGCTACGTCAGAAACAACAATCCTCGAGACAAGCTGGACTCACTGAGACTAAGGACTAACTCTCTCTTGTTTCTTTTGCTGTGATTGAAAAGTTCATGTCGACACAAAGCGGTATTGTTCGTGTGCGTCTTTATTTACACCACATCAACCCAGAGAAAGGACGACATTTATGGTAGGTCCTGCTGTCATGGCCAGCGGTTAGAGAAGAGGTAATCATCAGCTGTTCCAGTCGGAAGTCAAAGGCGTTGCGCTGTTGTGCCAGCGGGCCTGCGGTTTGCGATCTGCGCACACAAACAGGTGGTGACGTAGGAACTAGAGTACTACGTCACACACGTGGGCGGTTGGAGATGATATAGGTCAAAGGGCAACAACCTACCATGACCTAGCCTTTGCACGTCTAACAGTAAGCATTGTTAAAGCTATCTACTTAGGATGCCACTACTATACTTGGTGGCAGCGAGTTCCACTCTACGATAGTAGGAAAAAACGAGTTTTTAACACCTCAATCCTTGGTTGATAATCATGGTACTTGAAGGCATGACTATTTCTTGTTCTTTTCTGAGCTGGTATTAGGTACTTCGTTGTTGGTGCTCCGTAACGTCACATGTTACAAAATGTATCAGCTTTCGAACAATGAGACACAACATGAGTTTTTCGCTTCCAAGTTACCTTCATCCCTTCATCTGGAAAAGGGTTGCTTGGCTGAAATATGTAGGAGGGCTGCATTTTACTGTTATAGCACTTTACGCTAAATTCAGACACCAACTATACTATATATACGACGTAGAATGTACAGATTACGCTCTATGTAAAATTTGAGCGGTCGGGTTACCGGGATTACTAGTACGTGGAATTAAAACGTCTGATTACGCTCTACGTAAAAGGGCCTCCATGTAGTAGGGCTTCTTCTCAAAGTGGGACTGTGACAACTAAGTTCAAAAGTCAAAGTCAAAGTGCCTTCCCGCACCTATATATGGTGGCGCCCATCTCCGTTTCTGTAGTCCTTTGGCCACACAGTTGTGCAATCACTACAGCAGGGGGCTAGTCCACTGGTAGTGGTGTGTGTTTAACTCCCATACTCTTTCCCAAATGCTGAGTGCTAAACAGAGAAAGCAGTATGTACCATTTTTAAAGTCTTTGGTATGACTCGGCCGGGGATCGAACTCACGACCTACCGAATGCAAGGCGAACATTCTACCCACTTGGCTATTGCACCGGTAACAACTAATTTCACTCCGACTGAAAACGTGTCCCGCCCACTTACATGTCGTATCCTGCTTACGGGTCAGAGAGATCACCGAAGTGTTTGAGATTGCGTTGCAGTAGAAGCTAGTAATATGTAGCTATACTCTCCAAGCAGAGGTTTAGGCTTCGGCCTATTTTTGACGTGTTTTTATGCGTCTTTGAGCTTTCTTTTTGTATTGGTAATTTTTTTTTCACGCCAGCCGGGTCTCAAATAGTTACTGATCCGCCAATTTGATACTGTCGTGCCACCAAGAGATCTGCTGGGAGATTTATGTAGCTGGTGAACCATTGGTTCTGTGGACGAAGAATTGAAGCAAACGTTAGTTACTTTAATAATATACATTTTTATCAAAGCCGGGCAATGCATCCTTCAGTCATTCATCCTTCAGAACATCTATTGCGAACAGCAAGTTAAGGTCTGAAGCATATTGAGGCTTTTTATATAGATCTCCAGATGCACTTTTAACTATTCTTTCTGTTGTCAGTGGATGAACCATGCAAGAAAACTTCTGCCTGCAATACTGATCAGATCCGCTAGGGTATACCCGTCATCCTCCATACACTGTAAACAATGTCTGCACGAAAAGTTCTATCTGTAGGTTTGTGAAAGTCTCCGTGCAGGCGTTTATCTATCAAAGGCTATGTATACAAAGGATACCACGTAAAACTTAGTGATTTATTCAAGATGGCTTCTAGTTACTGTATCTTGTTTCTTGTAATTGGAGTGCAATGAAAGTCAGACATTAGCTTGGCTTGGTTTCTGTGCCCTCTGTCATGTACCGTATGTCTCGTTTGAATAAAGTCAATAAACCAGTAAAAAATTGATTAAAAAAGGTTCTTGCCGTCTTTGTGTAACTTGATTGTGTAACTGCTATGTTTGATAGTTAATATTTTGACAGGCATAAAAGAAAATATGCTGACTTTTCAACCATGTCCGCATGAAACAGGACAACCCTGTACGTTATTTATCGTGTGGTACACCTGAAATTAAAACAGTGTCCTTTTAATAAATTTCCTTCACCAAACAACTTCAGGCTTTCTCCCACTGTTCAAAACAAGAATATGGCAGAGCTGAGTCCGATATTTTTGTAGAGGTAGAACTACAGAAATACATTTAGTTTACCGAAGAAATCCCCGTGTGTTTAGATACAAGAAGTGGCCTTTTATTGATAGACAGAACTGCTCCATACCCATTTGTGTAACTTGATTGTGTAACTGCTATGTTAAATAGTTACTGTTTGACTTTGGTCTTCAGTAATATATAACGAGTATATAAGAAAATATTCTGCCCGAAATCGGCGTGTGTTTAGATACAAGATGTGACCTTTTATTGATAGACAGAGATGCTTCCGACAACAAACACCAGCCGCCGTACAAACAGTGCAAAATTGGCGTCTCTACTCAACCGAGCAAAATGACGCGAAGAAGCCATCAAACACTATCGTCTGACGCTCGACAGCTGATTGTTGCCATAGCAACACGGTTATTTTTCACCGTCCGACGTTTTCATGGTCTTGGATAAACAAACATCTATCACCGGCTATACCTTGATGTCCCTTCCAATATAAACACGTCTAGTTTTGTGATTTTCATCATTGTTATGAATATATACATACAAGTCATTTTCACAGAACCCAGAGAATATAGTAAGTGGGTATAAAATTAAAACTCTTCCTGTCTCGATGACTAGTTTGCATCTTCCAAATAAGCGTCCTTATTCCCTCCGTCCGTACCAAAAGTGAAATGGTTTGAAAATTTCGTTCTGATAAAAAAAAAATCACACAGCTATTCCTACTTTGGTTACGGGCCATTTGTTAGAAGCTTCAGAAATATCTTTGTTACAGGAGAGATTGGAATCCATGGGAGACTGGAATCAAGTTTTTTTAATGATTGTTTCTAACCCTAAAATGCGCTGCATACTACTCAACAGTGACAGTAACCTTAGTCTATAGCTAACTTCAAAAAGTAGTGAGTATGCAGCACAGTTTAGGGTTGAAACAATCATTAAAAAACTTGATTCCAATCTCCCCTGGCTTCCAATCTCTTCTGTGACATCTTGATTCTTTCACCATATTTAATAACAACTCAACTTCTAAAAAAAAACACTAGTCGCAGCGTGCATATATTCTGCACCTGCTGACTATGATAAATATTGTGGCTCCAGATGAAAGGTAACGGTAAACACACCGCCTTGCGCGGCCGATTTAAGTATAGCATTGTCAAAATAGCCTCTGGGTTTACTCTGTATAACGTTAACACTTCATGGACGTTTGTGTACTACAATGGACGTATGGCAGGAACTGAAAAAAACAACTAGAATAACACCGAGCAAAATTTTGCATTGAGTATGGTACTGACCACGTAACATTGCACCTATGCCACACTATTTCCGCTGAAAAATCAATCTAATGTTATATTTTTTTCTTATCTTGAAAGTTCATCTGTGTTGGTAGAATTCATTATGAAGCAAGTTTAAATTGTAATTTCCAACACGAGAAATTGGAAATTGGACTTACTTAGGGTAGGGTAAGTCAAATTACTTGTGTTGGAAATTACAGTTTAAACTTGCTTCATACATTTTTTTCAAGTTTATTTCATCTTGACAAAATAGGTAGCCCCTCAAATTCATAAAAGTTGATTTCCAATGTGGCCCAGTATACACATAGCAAAATATGTTACATTTAGTGTGTCGAAGACAAAATGAAGGTGTCTAGTTCTTGACGAACTGATAGACCAGCCTCTGCGCCTGATCAGGTTTGCGGATGATGCCTTTCTTGTAGTACTGGCGGATGGACCGGGACAGCTTGTCGTAGTTCATGGCTGGCCGAGACTTCCGGATCCCCCACAGTCTGGCCACCTGCACCGAGTCCTCGATTTTGAAGATACCTGGAATTAGAGGGAAAACAATGGCGTCAAGTCTGAAGAGCTAATATAACTGGACTATGTGTGTGTGTCTGTCTGTCTTTCTCTCTCTGTATTTGTACATGTGTGTGCGTATGTGTGTGTGTGTCATGTGTATGTGTACATGACGTTTTGTGTGTGCGTATGTGTGTGTGTGTGTGTGTGTGTGTGTGTGTGTGTGTATGTGTGTGTATGTGTGCGCATTTGTGTGTGTGTGTGTGTGTGTGTGTGTATGTGTGTGTATGTGTGCGCATTTGTGTGTGTGTGTGTGTGTGTGTGTGTGTGTGTGTGAGAGAGAGAGAAGCAACTCAATATTTAGTGAATGGCAGAAAATCGACAGTCTAGAGGTCACCTAAGGTCCCCTTCACCCCCCTCCCCTCCCACGTAGTTT
The DNA here is from genome assembly GCA_013266295.2 of Branchiostoma floridae x Branchiostoma japonicum. Classification (NCBI taxonomy): domain Eukaryota; kingdom Metazoa; phylum Chordata; class Leptocardii; order Amphioxiformes; family Branchiostomatidae; genus Branchiostoma; species Branchiostoma floridae x Branchiostoma japonicum. The sequence goes on from CM023823.1 coordinate 2,552,477, forward strand.
GCAACCAGGATGTTACAAACATTTTTCTCTGTTACTCTCTTCACTAAGCTAGAACTTAGGACTGAACAGCTCAACTGGTGTAAGGAGTCCACGTAAGACAGCCTCAGACACTAGTCTTACTTCCGGAAACACCTCCTCCTTTCAAGATCTCGTGGGAACTGAAGCAGTGAGCGGTCATGCTCCTTCAATCCCACGGGAACATGGCAGACTAGAGAGGTACAGGCGCAGTACAGGGAACATGTCCGACCTTGGTAAAGGCGCTACAAGTGGATGGAATTCAGGGCACCGATAAAATCTGGTCTTTGTGGACAGGTGGTCACTATAGACCGGGTCCACCATTATCTAAGGGTCCACCAAAAAGTGGCTGTAATGACCAGGTGGTTCTTTTGTAGAAGTGGTCACTAGTACAGGTTTGACTGTATATCAATGGCCAGGTGGTCCTTATGTAGAGGTGGTCACTATTACAGGTTTGACTGTATATCAATGGCCAGGTGGTCCTTATGTAGAGGTGGTCACTATTACAGGTTTGACTGTATATCAATGGCCAGGTGGTCCTTATGTAGAGGTGGCCACTAGTACAGGTTTGACTGTATATCAATGGCCAGGTGGTCCTTATATAGAGGTGGCCACAAGTACAGGTTTGACTGTATATCAATGGCCAGGTGGTCCTTATGTAGAGGAGGTCACTTGCACAGGTTTGACTTTATATCAATGGCCAGGTGGTCCTTATGTAGATGTGGTCACTTGTACAGGTTTGACTGTATATCAGTGGCCAGGTGGTCCTTATGTAGAGGTGGTCACTTGTACAGGTTTGACTGTGTATCAATGGCCAGGTGGTCCTTATTTACTGGTGGTCACTAGTACAGGTTTGACTGTATAGTACATAGAACATGTGCGAACCTACCTATGTAAGGGCGCTACAAGGGGGTGAGATGTTGGCGAACTTTAGCAATGGACAGTTGATAATGGTATTCAGCTGGCTTTTCTGCGTGTTCAAAATTGGATAGGGAAAACTTGTAATCTTAGATAAAAACGTGGCCAATATAGGCTATAAGGTGTCAACTGCTAGCTTGTGAGGTAGCCGCGATGTTTTGGTGACAGATAGTTGTTTTTCTTGTGGTGTTACCCTAGGACAAACCAAGTTCAGTACGAGCTTGCTGATTTAGTCAGACAATTTAACCGCTAGTTTGTGTTCTAACATTCTGGTGCCAGCTAGTCTCCAGCCCACGCAGTGCGGCAGAATGTGCGCGCGCGGATGAGTCACCTTATCAGCTGACTCAGTTTTTTTCTGCATCCGTGAACACCGTGAGCTAACTTTGTAGCCTGGCTCTTTCATTGAACAATCAACAGGTGGGTGTTTGTATACCGGGGTCTTAGCTACTGAGAACCAAAGGGATTTTATATGTTGATGTTTTTGGTAACCTTTCGGCTACCTTCCTCAGTACATCGTGATTGATTTGCCAACCTAATGAAACTAGTCACAGTTTTCTGGGTTCGAATCCTTGACAGACCCCAGTGTTGTGCCTTTGGGAAAGGCACTTTGCACTTATCTCCTCACTCGACTCACGTAAAAATGACTATACCTAGCTTCGGTTGCCAAAGTGATGAAACTTGTTACAGTTTTCTGGGTTCAAATCCTTGGCAGGCCTAATGTTTTGCCCCTGGGAAAGGCACCTAACATCTATTTTCTCACTCGACTCAGATGAAAATGAGTCCCTAGCTTCGGTTAGGGACGTCCTCTTGGATGGGACGTAAAGCTGGAGGTCCTGTGTTTGAGGAGAGCTACACCTTAAGCACGTTAAAGAACACACCGCACCGCACTTATCGAAAAGAGTAGGGCTAGGGGCCCTTCCCGGTGTGAGTGGATCAAACCGTATTATGCCCAAAAGCGATTTCCAACCAACCAACCAACCAAACAACCAAACAACCAAACAACCAAACAACCAAACAAACAAACAAACAAACAAACAAAACAAACAAACAAACAAACAACCAACCAGACAACCAAACAAACAAACAAACAAGCAGCGTCAGCAGTACCCCCACCTACGTCACCACACGGCTGACAGACAATGTCAGTCCGCTATCTGTGGGAACCCCGCAGATAAAGGGTCACCACCGTAAATCAGCCGACAGCCCCGAGATTTCACAGCAGATACTCCAGTGATTTATCTACAGACTGGGCCCTGTGTCTGATGGAGCGGAGACAGTTTTACTGGTCGACGATAACGGACGAATTCGAAACTGTTGACAAAACAGGTTTTAATCATTGAAGTTCAGGTACGCATGCTCTGAGGCTAGGTGCTCATTTTCACCTGAGTCATGTGCACCTGACTTTCACCTGACTTCTGTGCACCTGACTTTCACCTGACTTCTGTGTACCTGGGTTTCACCTGACTCTAGTATACCTGAGTTTCACCTGAGCCAGTGAAGGAATATGTGTAAACTGCCTTTCCCAGGGACACAATATTGGGGCCTGCTAGGGTTTCGAACCCAGAAACTTCAGATTCTAAGTCAGCAACCCAAACCACAAAACGAGCTTTCCACCTTTTGGAAGAGCGTGATGACTAGTCGACTTTCTAACTCATATACTGTTATCAATGATATTTTGTAGTTCTTAATGTAGGATAGATTAGAGGTGATATTAGCGGCAGGGTGACCAGACAAAGCAGAAAGATAGACCAACTGCCAACACGTACTGAGCGCGATAACAAGTGCCGAATACCATACCTCGTCAAACTTTTGAATGACTCTGTATCTGTATCTGTCTGTATCTGTATAGCCGGTATAACCGCCCTTCGGCGTAACACACCAGCTTCGCAGGCACGCGGCGCGGCGGCAGCTGGCTACATTACACCGAACGACCTGTTCCACCTAACCTTTGAACGTCTAACTCTAGACATTGTTTAAAACTATCTAGTGACGATGCCCCTACTGTACTTGTTGGCAGCGAGTTCCACTCTACGATTGTTCTAGGGAAAAATGAGTTTTTGAACACCTCAATCCTTGGTTGATAGCTCTGGTACTTGAAGGCATGACTATTTCTTGTTCTTTTCTGGGCTGGTATTAGGTACTTGGTAGTTGGTACATCCACCAGTTTATTAGTCATACCGGTATACCGGTAGTAGATTATCAATAGACCCCTAGCTGCCTACAGATGTGTCATTGTATATATTTTACTGGTACTTTAGAAATCAAATGCTTTAACGTTGCGGCATCATGATTTTATCAACAACGTGTATGCGCTATGTTCACGCAGCCTATGGCTGCAAGGTGCAACATACTATAGCCCAACATAGTAACGTTTTTCTTGTACTCGTGAAATAAACAATTGATGATTAGTTTTGTAGTATTGATGTTTAATAGTTGTTGCCATACATTGTACCTTGTACAATTGTCGAGCGATAGAGTTTATTCACAAGCGTGGTAACACACGAACCTTTTCCTCTGTCCATCCAGCGTATAAACCTGCTGTAGGCCTCCGGCTGGGAGAGGAGCTCCCGAAGAAACTGCCATAGATGCACTGCTGTGTGGGAGACAAACAACAACAGGAGAAAGTTAGCTCACAATAGGAACTTCCATAGATGAACCGCTGTATAGAGGAAAAGTCAACAAGAGGAGAAATTGAGTGCACATGTAGTAGAAACTGCCATAGATATATGGAAGATAAAAATCAACAACAGCGGAAATTTAGTACACAGTTAAAACTGGCATAGATGAACTGCTGTATGGAAGACAAAAAATTAACAGAATGAGAAATTTATTACACAGTCGAAACTGCTATAGATACACTTCTGTATGGAAGACAATAAAAAACAACATTAGAAATTTACACTAGTCATGTGAAAGAAGAACAAAAAAAAAACGACATTCATATAATATTTGCTTGGAGACAATGAAAAGTTTGATACTGTTCACGTCAAAGTACCAGATAGCTGAGAAAATGTACCATACATGTCTGCTACTTTCAAAATCCTGTAGATATTCTACATATTCCATTTGAAGAAAATAGCAACAAGACAAGGATTAGAAGGACAGTTTTTTTCTATGGCACCAGAAATAGCACAACAATGTTCCCGATCCCGGATATAACCTGTCACCGAGGCCAGCTGTCACAGAGAAATAACTCTTTATTGTCTGAGTGATGATTTGTCTATCCTAACCTTGTACCACTTTGACAAATCAAGAAAAAGTAAAACAAGAAGGCTCAAGGATTTCTACTTGCTGTTCTTGTTTTAATGCTTACTTTGTCGGTGCTCCCTTTGTTCTTTATTGTGCATTTATCAGATCTTATAATTTTACATTAGTAAGTGCATATCAACTGTTTCACTAGCCTGGTAACCAGACCGCCGTGAGCTCAGCGCTATCCCGTCGGCGTCGAGAGTGTTTGGGGCCGCCAACCAGGCCTCAATTACCGCGCTTCGGGGGGGTTATAAATTTCTTCGCTCACAACGTGGGTCGGCGGCAATAGAAGACTGAGCGTAATACAGGAAGTCAGCGGATACAGGGAAACCAGCTGGAGTTAGGTCCGTGGCGTAACTCGCCTGTGCTTGGTAAAGGCCGGGGCCGAAAAATTACCGCCAAGCCGACCAAAGGTTTGGTACCCAGGCTACTGTTTCACGTGTATTGCCACAATATTACCTGGTCGGCCAACCACCTGATGCAGCCAACCACCTCCAGTAACAAGCCACATTGAAACAGTCCTGTCTGATTTTACATACTAGTTAAGAACCTCTTGTCTAGAGCAACAACACTCAGCTGCCACCATTTTTCCTCAGTTCTTCAGTGGTTGTTGAGACCAAGTTTGACTGTATTTCACGCTTCATATGTACATATGAGAAAGCTAGCTTGAAGTACCCAAGGATTACTATCTTTTGTTGGTGGTTTCTTCTTCTTTTGTAAAACTTCGCAGCTATTTTTCCGTATAAAGATAGCGACGACAGCTAAAAGTTGTTTTCCTCCCCAACATTTAACAACCACGCAGAGTGTTTGTTTGTGTATAATCTATCATACCTTGTCAAGAATAAACATGAAAGGTATTACTACCCGTCTACAGCCCCCACCAAGGTCTGTATTTCTTACATCTTTAATAAAAACCCCTTTTCACTAGACGGCTATAGCTGAGCGACCAACTTTGGATTTGTATCACCCTTGATCCTATAATTAGGATAAGATGAAGGATGCAAAAGTATTATTCAAAAGGCAACAAAACACACAAAACGTTTTTACAAGATCTAATTAAATTCAAATATCTATGAATCTGTTAAATAATAATGGAGACTGCTGAAATATGTTTTCCTTGATAACATTTAATAACGACGCAGAGCTAAGTGTTTGTTTGTACAGTCATATCTTAAGAGCCAAAAATAGGAATGGAATATATTACTATCGCCCTCACCTTGTCAATATTTCTTACATTCTAGACCAAGATCGTTGAGCGACCGAAATTTTTCTTCTGTTGTCACATAATTAGGATATGATGCAAGATGTAAAAGAATGATTTAAAAGACAACAAAACACATGAAAATGTAAAAAAAAGTGTTCTTTGTCTATGACATTCGTTTAGTGATCTGTCGAATCTTTGGTCACTCAGGGGTGGAAGCCTCTAGTTAGAAAAGGGGTGTGAATAACTAGAAAAAAGGGGTGTTGATTGTCTATTATTGTGTGTTTATACCTCACACTTCATAAAAGTTGTCTGACCTTTTTTATCGATTGATCGGCCACCTGGCCTCTAAAATTGCCCATTGAAGGCTGGCCGAAAGTTTACCAACAGAGATTAAATCATAACAATTCTCCCATCACAACAAATCGATGGGTTTGTCGTCACAACAAAACGACCTTTCTCTCAGCTGGAGAAGCTACGATTCTGATAAACACGAAGGAACGATGTGTTCTCAACTCAAAACGCTGTGTTCGGAGACATATCCCAACATCACACAATTTCATAGAATATCTACTGTTCTTCCATGCAAAATATAAACAATTTGCATGTACGGAGCGCTGGACGTACTCCGTTTTGCATTCCGTTGCACTGTAGTATTAAAGTCACTCATATTTCCAAACATTTTTGTTGTTGCATTTTTGTAGCACTCCTAGCGACTGTCATACAATATCTGGGCTCGAGTGGGCCACTGCTTGATATTACGTCGGACTTAAAAACCAGCCCGGGTCCCGGCGAAAAAATAAACTGGATCTAAACTGTAACCTAATCTTTAGAACATCGACAGGGCCCCGGCCGGGGCTCGGGTTGGTTTTAATTGGGAATGAAAGTCAACCGGGGCCCCGCCCGTGCAGTAGAAAACAGTTATAGGGTCTAACTATGAGACAACCAAGTCCCCTCGCTTCACATGCTGATAGCCTGGTCTCATCAAGGGGCATTCGAGGTCAACATAAAGGAATCAATGAGGAAGAATATCGACTGGATATCGTCACCATAAATGCAGTGTTGAGAGAATCCCTTGTTTGATTGTGATTATTAGATGGTAAGGGGAGTAAAGTGGTCGTGTGTAGATTGCTAGTATCTGCTAGACCCAAATGGGTTGCTGGAAGTTAGCAGAAATTGACCGAATAGACTGAATAATGTTCCAGAGGAGTTAGCCGCCATAGTAGTGCACTTTGCAAACCATGGAAAAAGTGTACTCTTATATATAGCCAGCTAACTCCTCTATCATTAATTCTATTTACCCAATTTCTACTATTGGGTACTCTTTGGAGTCTGGTAGAGACTAGCGTATTGCTACAACTGAAGCATGATACATGTTGTATCCAGAGCCGTGTTTTTTCCAGAACCATGTTCACTCAGCCACGGTCCTGGATAGTCCACGCGTACCAGAACCGTGCCTGGGGTACATCTACGTTCTTGGATACGCGTAGACTATTCAGAACCGTGCCTGATCCTAACCCTAACTCATTCAGGCATAGAACTAGATAGGCATGGTTCTGGATACAATGGTACAACTGAGGCTGACTTTGATTGAATGTCCCTATATGAAGCGCAGCCCCGCACGGATTGATGTTTACTTGTACCTAAACAGTCGGAGTTTACCGTAAATATGCCAACATTTTCTGCGCTTTGTGCCAAGTATACAGTCAACATGGCGTCAGCGTCATCCATTACGCCCGTAAAAAACACATTATCTTTAACGGTATCTCTGGTAAAGAGAGGTTGACGAAGACTTTTGCGCAGATCGTTGAGTCATTCTGGATACATCGCAAAAATCACTGAATCATTGCGGTTCATCTGAATAGCGAAGACGTCATCAAGTCTTCATAACAATGGATAAAGTTGGGAACATTTGCAAAAGCTCGCGTGTAATTCGTTACGTTTCTTTGCATCATGGGCTAGTGCGAGCACCAAAGTAGACCGCACAACCACATGGCTAGAGAATACATTTCAAAATCAACTCACTGGCACGTTCTACAGATTTGTGATCATTTAGAACCAACAGTACTTCTACATTAAGGCCCTGTCTTCACTATGAACGTCTCTCCACACACGAAATACAACACAGGGATTAAGTTTGAACAGTTCTGTTGTAGATGTGTGTGGTGTACTACACTGTTCTACAGTGGTTCTCGCTGAGCTGTGTGTATATATGTATGTGTGAGTGAGTGAGTGTTGACGTGCCCGAATCACTAGACTTCTATAAAATGGGGTTGGAACACATGGACACTCTCTCAAAACAAACTATGAAATGTGAATGTAATATTGTGCTTTATAGAAGAATGTAGTACTTCCATGGTTTAGTACCGCGATCATAAACAATCAAACCGAGATGATATAAGAGTCGTGCGAACGTACATTATAACTAACGTCTACTAGCATAATTCAGCCAGGTCACATATATATCCGCCACCCTAAAAAATGCATACCTGGGGGTGCTACACACTATAGAGATCTCTCAAACACACTGTTTGGTAACACAAGGCGACTATGTGATGTAGTTTTTTGTCTCACCTTTTTCAGTCTGAGGCGGTGAGGAGTCCTGTACGGGGTAAGGCGCACAGCTGGGCATGTAGGGACTGGAGAAGGACACTGTGAGGGGGACAAAACTGGTGGTTAGTTCAGACATATTAAGTACTTTATTACAACATACAAAAAAAGTACAATACGTAGTGGTGACGCACTCAACTGTCTCAAGCAATATGCTTATATTCACGTCACCACTGGCCATGAAAATTACATCACAAGACAAAGCAAAATCACATGGGCATCGTCCAGATAACAAGTAAACTTTGTAATGTTGCAAACTGTATGTTTTCATTTCGTGTAATTATGTATGTACGTTTACCATGTAATCTGTTATATGTATGTTTTTATTTTGTGTGAACCCTGTAAGACTAGACATTAGGCTTAAGGGTATCTTAATAAAGAGAATAAAGAGGGAAACATCGTGTTGTAGACTCTAATAGCGAGGTGTATACTGCAGAAATGTTCACTTTCGAGCCGTAACATCATGGCAAAATTACGGTGTCAATACAAACTTCACATTTGTTGGCACGACAAAATGACAAAGATTCAAATAAACAAAACAAAAGCAAAATAGTTAATTGTTCTACTTGTCTGTATGTTGTTTACATTGTGTCATGTTGCAATTAGCCTTCGGGCATGAATTTGCAAATAAAATTCTCAATAAAACATTGAAATGTGATGTGACTGTCAAATTTCAACCAAATGTGCCATAGTGAAACTCTACTTGGCTAGTAACTCAGAACGATAAAAAAAGAACACTGTACGCTATCTGTAAATCATTATCGAATACATGAAATTGCTGCTCATAATCTATTTCTATATCCCGCAAAGTAAAGTATTCATATTTCTAAGCGAAGCATTGTGCAATCTTTAATGTCAATGTTAGTTTACATTGCAATGATGAGTAGAAAAGTTTAAAATACTCACCCGGTCTCTTGTTGATTGTACATACTGTACTCCGAGCACCCGGTCCTGCTGATATCAAACAAAAAAGAAGTCAGTTAAAACTTTATAACCATTTCCAACCTCTCCATCTGGACTTGCAAAATCATACTTTAAGGAGAGTTTGACGTTTATTTTTGACGTTTCCATAATCTTACGGCTTGGACTGTATTATGGATAATGTACAAATGGGGACAGAAACTTCATCAAAGTGGTAGCATATGTATAGTCAACTAACAATATTTGCAGCAGCACACAAAATCAGGGAGTCGAGGATAATGTGAGTGTGTGACAGTACGAAGGAGGGAAGGAAGGAAGCAAATTTATTGAAAGAAAACTGTTTTGTGTGTTTTGTTGTCTTTTGAATCTAGTCATAAAATCAATGAAATCTAATTTTAGTCACTCGGCGATTGCCGTCTAGTGGAAAAAGGGGCTTAACGTGCTTGAAAGCAAACAATGAAAAAGAGAGATTTCTAGAAGAAAATTGTTGTCCCTACCGTTTAAGATGCCTGACTTCCAGATCTCCAGCAGTGGATAACAGTGTGAGTGTGAGACAGCGGAGTGAATGAAAACTACAGAAGGAAAGAAGGAAAGAAAGATCTGTCCCTACCGTTGGTGATGCTAGACTTCCAGATCTCCAGCAGTGGATAGAAGTGTGAGTGTGAGAGAGTGGAGGGAAGGAAGCAATGAAAACTACAGAAGGAAAGAAAAAGTTGTCCCTACCGTTAGTAATGCCTGACTTCCATTACTCCAGCAGCGGATAGAAGTGTGAGTGTGAGAGAGTGGAGAGTAGTGAAATAAGGAAGCAATGTTGAAAATGACAGAAGGAAAGAAAGAGTTGTCCCTACCGTTAGTAATGCCAGACTTCCATATCTCCAGCAGCGCGTAGAGGATCTGTCCGGACTCGGGCGCCCTGTAGATGAACTCGCGCTCCGCCAGGTCGCAGAGCTGCGCGCCGTCCAGCGGGAAACACTCCAGGTACACGTTCGGCAGCCGGTACTGGTCAGCCGTCCACTGCAGCCACCGGGCCACGTCGGTGTGAGACCACGTGCGCGGGTCTACGGGTGGGCAAGAAATTATATATTGATTTATTTCTTCAAACACAAGCAAACAACATGAGTAATGCACAACGCCATCACTTCGCAGCCACTAAGGCTGAATTGTGTGATTGGAAGCGTTACAATTAGTTTACAGAAGACAGTCATTGTAGAGAATTTATTTATTTATTACATCTTAAGACATCTGGGTCTCTCCTTCAGCTACAATTTGCTTATTTCCGAGTAGGAATATAGAATTTCAAAAACATAATACAATAAAATCATATGGGAAAATTGTACATAGGTAACACAAAATCATCTAGAACGTCGGCGGGTCTACGGGTGGGCAAGAAGACATTTATTGTAGAAAATCATCTAGAATTAAAAAATCTCCAAGCAGATTTTTCGGTGGCTGCGAAGACAGTATCAAATTGGCCAGGCGGTATCCATTTGCAGGTCAGTATCCGTACAAAAAGAAAGTCCGATAAAACGCCTAAGGCTGACAACACGCCAGAAATAAGCAGACCCCCAAACCTCTGCTTGGAGAGTAATCTAGAATATCAGAATATCAGGGGCCCGACCAGATTCGTACGATCTTAAACTGAAGGCATTCTTGGGATAGTCGTGCATGTATCGTACAAAAATAACCTGTCTTGTTACGGAAAAGGCTGTCTTAGGTCCTTGTCGGCGGCTGGTTCTGTCACAGCCTGCTTGGAGATTCCAAGGTATCAAAATCGTACGACGACCTACGATGAATGTGAGACCCCCTTACTGCTAGACACAGCAATCGCTGGGCGACCGTACAGCGACCAAAATTGGATTTGCGTGAGCAGCGTGACCCGTGATTTTGTTATTAGAATATGATTGACAATATGAAAGTATGATTTAAAAGAGAACAAAACTTTCTTTGGCTATATGAAATTCATTGAGCGATCTGTTAAATGTTTGGTCGTTCAGCCCCTGTGGAAAGGGAGTGTAACTGAACAGGTGGCTATAAAAGTAGCTACGCACATTCGGTAGCCTACAAGGAGAAAAAATGTCTGCGCTGTATTTATAAGTTCCGTTGCGTTGTATTGTGTTGCTATACTGTGTTGTGTTTATGCTATTCTCAAACGTTCTATCTGCATAAGTTACACCAGTGTTTCAGACGCCAAACGAAAAAGAAGCTATCTCTGTCAAGCGTCTAAACGTTGACGAACATCCACAACTTACAAAATAGGACAAAACTGTATAGTTTTCCACCTGACTAAAAGGAAAAGCAAACGAATCACTCAAGCAGCAACAAATAACAACGACGTTACCTGTCAATGCAAACTTCCAAGTATTTAAAATTCTTCAGTTTTAGGCATTACACAGAAAGCTCACTTGTTAAGACACAAAACGCACAAACTATTTGATACTGTGTTTGCGTCTTTCTTTCTCTGTAGGTTTACCTTTCTTAATGTTCATATAAAGTTCTTCTGAAAGCGATCTTCTCACCTCTGGGCACTTGCACCACCTTGAAGGCGACTTTCAAATTCTTCAGATATAGGCAATGCACAGAGAGCTTACATACAAAGATACACAACACTGTTTGTTCTTCTCTGTGTGCCCCTTTCTTAATGTACGTAAAATTATAAAGGCTTTTCTGAAAGCGAGTTTCTCACCTCTGGGCACTTGCACCACCTTGAAGGCGACTTCTATATACACAGAAAGCTTACTTATAAAGGCACACAACACACGAACGATTTGATAAATATATATATCCTAGCTTTCTGTATGTTTGTCTCTCTGTGTGTCCCTTTCTTAATGTACATATAAAAGTCTGTTAAGGCGAGTTTCTCACCTCTGGGCACTTGCACCACCTTGAAGGCGACTTCTATGTCTCGGCTGACTTCCTGCATGATGAGAGTCTGCACCTCCTCCAGGTCCCTGTCCGTGAGGCCGGGCTGCGGCGGGTGTAGTCTCGGCGGGGAGGCGGGCCTGTCCATGCCGAGGTGGTGATGCCCCTCGGGCCGGCAGGGCAGCGCGGGCGGCCGGCGGTCGGCGGGAGGCTCGTCTGGCGCCGAGAGCAGGTCGGAGAACTCCCGGCGCGTCTGGCGGAGGAAGCGATCCAGCTGCTGCTCGGAGAGGTCGCCGGGGTGCGGCGGCTTGGGAATGCCCATCTCTGCCTCGGCGCGGTGCCGCAGGGCTGCCGGGCTCGCCTCATGTGGAACGGCGAAGGGCGCGGGGAAGTCAAAAGTCTGGCCGGGGTCAGGGCTCGCGGAGTCACGAGGGAAGTGGGCGGGAACGTTCCCCTGGGGAGACGGGACGGCGGGCGGGGAGCTCACCGCCGACTGGGCCGGGTAGGCAGGGGGGTAGCACGGTGTAGGGGGTGGGGACTGCCCCGGGGGGTAGCAGGACATCTGGGGGACCGTGGACGGCGGAGACTGGACTGGGGGGTAGGGCGGAGACTGGGCAGGGGGGTAGAACGCCGTCGGGGGGACGGTTGAGGGCGGGGATTGTCCCGTGGGGTAGCAGGGCACCTGGGGGACTGGCGATGTGGACTCCACGGACACAGGCGACATGGCAGACCCGTGGTAGTTCCCAAACGCGCTTGTTGTTCCCAGTGAACCGGCGCCGCCGCTTTGGTCCCAGGGCCTGAAGTCGCCGTTGGAGTAAACCTCATACACAGCCATCTGTGTGGTGTCGGCGTCGGGCATGTTAGTCGGCTGCGTGTCGGCTGGCTCGAAGCTTGGTTCCTCCGCCGTGTCGTAGCGGGGCGTCAGCGGTCGCTGGTCGGGCAGAGGCAGGGTGTCCCCCGCCGGGGCCGCCGGGGACGTGCCGGTGTAGTACTGCTCGGGCAGCATGGCGCCGGGCGGCGCCGGGTAGTCGGGACGGGGGCTCTCGGGCGACGGGAAGGTGAAGACCGGCGGGGGGGACTCGGAGCGCTCGGGGCTGTAGTAGACCTCGTACCCCGGCTGCTCTGGGTACTCCAGGCTCTCCGGCGGCGGGCCGGTGGATCCGTGGTGGCAGGCCGACTTCCCGGTGCGGCACGGCTGGTGAGCGGGCACCGGGACGAGCCCGTCCTCCCCGCGGGAGCAGTCGGCAGCCGGGCCCGCCGGAGGCTCCTGCTTCACCGCCGGAGTAGACGGAGGAGTCAGGAAGACCCCGACCTCCGGCAGAGACAGGTGCTTGCCGCTGCTGAGCTTGTCCGCCTCCATACCTGGGGAAGACATACAGGCCGTTCTTACACACGTGCCGCTGCAGATTCATGACTGATCTAGTGGAGCATGTCCTCCGTACTGTTTCACTTGGAAAAACTTCTTCTTTCAAATTGGTTTGTCTCTTTCTGAATAACATAAACTTCTGCTTTTCGTTGCTAAACAAAACGGATTCAAATCTCGAAAACAAAGCAAAATACGTTGGAATAAACCCTCTGCTAGACGCGGGCGCAAGGTTAGGTAGAGTAGTATTCCTTTTCTGTTATTTTCTTCTTTGGCTTCGCTTTGTATATGTGTACGAACAGAAATACGGACATATCCAACATAGTAGAAACGACAAGAAAAGATACACATGCAACGTTGCCCAGCGTTACAAAAAAGCGCACAGGCTGCACAAGTGGATATCTACTAAAAAAATGTGAAGATTTATTCTAATACATTCTCTCGGCTTGTCAGAGCGAGGAGGACTTTTTGTGTGGAATATTTCCCGAGGCGCTTTACTTGAATGTCTTCTAGCCTGTCGTGTTTCCAAAACCAAGACGAGATCCAAAGAAGCTCAGAGGTGGTCTAAGGCGACCATCGGAAGTTATTATACTTCACCAAGCATAACGGCTTCTTCGTTCAACACGAAAATCACATTCTGCGTTTCAAAGTATCGTTTCTATCGCGAGTTTTCTTTAGCCGCCGACTTTTCACAAACAAGTTCCGCGTTCGGACACCAAGCTTTACAATTTGCACCAACATGTCATAGCCGTTATACTGTAGAACTAGTCGCCCCTTGGACGCTTGAAGTCTAGCGGAAGAATATCCAAACAAACAACAGAGAAAAATTATCCAAAGGCATCGAAACGTGCGACTAGTCAATGATGTGCGGCAGCAAGAACAAGTGCGCGATTCCATGTGATCGGTCATCATTCATTGCGTGTATTTTCATATGCATGCAATTCTGTTTTGTTTGGGGTTTTCAGACACAAAATATGAGTAAAGCTACAACTTTTTTGTGATGTACAAGCAGTTTTCCTTACATAAAGCTAGCGGACAAAGTTGAACGGGGGCTTTCTTATTACCTCATACCTACAGACATAAGATGTCCCGCCTACCTGGCAGATTGAGACACTGTGTATCAAAGGGATAATTGTTACAGCTCGCCACATATCAACACGTGTCAGTCCGGTCGCGAATGTTTCTGGTCAATGTTTACCGCTCAAAAAGTTAGAATACTTTCACCACCACGCAATGATTTTGGTCAGAAACTGGGCAACGTTAATACGTTCGATAACTGATATTTCGGGCCTCGTAGACTGTATTGTAACTAATAGAAATTCGTAAACCGAGAGAATATCTGGCAGTATTCAGAACTTCGCCTGATCAGAACAAGTTCTACTTTGTTGGTATGTTTATTCGTACATTTCTCAGGAAAATGGAGAAAAATATAGGACATACGATATAGTTAGGAAGTGGCTACAAAACCGGGTAAAAAAAGGCACCACAGGAGAGGTAAAAATCGGGTTGTGGCAAGTTGAATATTAAATGTTCTTACCTGGAGAATCCGGTGGACTGAATCTGGCTAGAAGTGGCGGTCGAAAGTAACGTTAGTCCCCTGTGTGTTCCACGGCAGGACCAACTGTTCGGGCCCAGTTCTCGCACGGTGTGGCTTACTTCGCGCGGACAGGTGTGCACACGTACGTCCAGGTACAGGTGTGCAGACGTACAGGTATCAAAGTCGATATTTGTAGTGACGTGTCGTGCGTCAATCGAACGGAGCGGATCTCAAAGCACCTGGATGACTGCACACCGCCTGCGCATGCGCGTCCCAACTTTTTGGCGGGAAACTGCGCCATTCGACTAAAATGGAAAAAAATTGCCGTGGAAAAAAATCACCTTAACGAAATATGAGCGACTTCTTGACGTGCAAAACTGACAAGACGTCGGCCACATAACAAGGTGGTCTTCTGGTCAGGGTTGTTGACTTAGGTTCTGGGTTCAAATCCCTCGCAAGCTCCAATGCTGTGCTCTTGGGAAAGGCACTTTACACCTATTTCCTCACTTGACTCAGGTGAAAATGACGATACCTAGCTTCGGTTAGGGACGTCCTCTCAGATGTCATATGTTTGAGGAGAGCCACACCTCAAGCACGTTAAAGAACCCACCACACTTATTGAAAAGAGTAGGGGTCCTTCCCGGTGTGAGTGGTTCAAACCTTACAGTCCTTACAGTCCAACGAAGAGCCGTAACCAATTGTACGTGTATTATCAATGGGGACGGTTAATTTTCGCTAAAAGGTATGTTTTAGGGCTCCGTTTGGCATTTTGAACCCAAAATCAGCACAAACTTACGCAGCTTGTACTTACTGTACAAAACTGGTTTGTTACGCCTAAAGGCGGTTTACCGGTTATGCGAAACGAACAAAACATTTTGTTGCGGCTACTGTAGTTATACATGACCCCCTTCTTCATTTAAGCTAACCGACAGGTGATACAAGAGCGCAAACTTCCTCAAATTTGACTGGATATCTAGGACGGTCAAGGACGATGTCGTCACGGACTGCATGTCGGAGCGTCTTACTGCCCCAAAGCAATCTTGTAAATCTTGTTTTATGTAACCGCGAGCCCACACGTCAGTAAACAAATGTCGTCCAAATGACACTTTTCGCTTTATGCTGCCGCATAGACTGCTACCACATTCAACTGACATTGACATTCAACTGGCTGGGTTGAAGAAACGTAAAAAAAAAACTGACCATCAAAAACACACCAACTAAGAGCCGTTGTTACCAAGAGTCGTTGTAACTTTGCTTGGACTGCAGAAACCTCTGTTCTTTTCGTTGTACCTATCCGAGATGTGGATATTGATTAAGTACTTATGATCTTAGGGTATTCCTTATTGGATACTTGCACTTAGTATCTTTCAGGTGTAAGCCTGTTGAAGACACCTGTGCCCAGGTGTGTCAGGTTGTACCTGTGATGTACCTGTGCCCAGGTGTGTTAACCTGGGCACACCTGTGATGTACCTGTGCCGAGGTTTGCTCATCTGACCGTCCCATCTCGGGAATTCCTCCCCCCGGACCGGTCAGCCTTCGGTGGCCCGCGGGCACGGTCGGACCTGCCGCCGCCATCGCGATAACCGCCCGGCCGCTCAATCTTACTTAACCCGCTAACGGTGACAGATGCAATCTGCGGCCTTAGCGCGTCCAGCATGTCAGACAAGGACGCTACACAAAACCTAACCTTCGGCCGACAATGCGCGCCGCACGCTGAGCCTGTCGTTTCTGTTGTCGCTATTAGTGCGACGCGACGCCCCGTGGATTATGAGACACCCGAGTGTGTAAGGTAACGCTGCAGGAATGGCAGCCGGCCAGCCTTAACATATCTCACTTATTTATCTATTGAGAGTTACCACATTTGTAGGAGGATTGACATAACAGGTGATTATCACCTTTTCAACATGTCAACCCAGAGACCAGACTGTAAGGTTTCAGCCACTCACACCGGGAAGGACCCCTACTCTTTTAGTGTGATGGGTTCTTTAACGTGCTCGAGGTGTGGCTCTCCTCAAACACGGGGCCTGCAGCTTTACGTCCCATCCGAGAAGACGTCCCTAACCGAAGCTAGGTACACATTTTCTCACAGCCGAGTGAGGAAATAGGTGTAAACTGCCTTTCCCAATGGTACAGCATTGGGGTCTGCTAGGGATTCGAAGATTCGAACCCAGAACCTTTAGACTCAACGACACTAACGACAAGACCACGTTGCCACATTAAGAGACACTTGAGTGTGTAAGGTTGGAATAATGATAAACGGCCAGCCTGAACATATCTGTTCCGATCACGCTGTGAGCGAGACGACGGGCGCGTTTCTCGACATGTTCAGAGCGTGTTGCCTGTTTATGCCTCGTCATGGGGTGATCGCCACAAGCGGCGCCGGGAGTAGCGAAAAAGTATCGAAATCTAGAAAGTAGCAAAAACTTTTTATCAAGCGTTCAACGTGCAGCATACAATGAGAAGGGAAAGGAAACATCACCGAACAGACAGAAATGCTGCGGAAGAAATCTCTTGACTAGAAGAGAGTGTTCTCCCGTCCTCATCTCTGACAATGTGATGATTTAGAACAGTTGAGTTGTGAAATGTAGTTGCACAAGCCCACCTTCGGGGTTAACTAAGGTTAACGCCTATGATTTTTAAAAACGTTTTAGTTCCATGAAAAAAAAAAGACTTCTTTTTCATCTTGCTGAATCGCCTTCTTTTAGACAAGAGGACGTACATATCTGTTGTTCTTCCCTGACTAATGCTAAAATTACTGACTCTACAGACTTGGAGGAGCTAAACGCTGCTTACGTGTTGCTTTCAGCAGAAAGTTTTTGAAACGACCCGGCCCGCCGAAAACATTGGCCCATTGTCTTGAGCGGCTAAGCCCCGGTTACACCACAAACACAGGGCCAACTGCCTCTGTGGCGGCGCTTTGATCACCACCGGTAGGTGACGAGCTTGTGTACAAATACACAGGTCATATTCCTACTTCGCGGCATATATATTTTTGCATTTTATTACCTCCGGGGAAGGAGGTATCCTTCCGCGGAAGGGTAGGGCGACTGGTCAGCATTTTCATGTTCGCAGCTATATCTCGCGGTTGGGTGGGCGGATTTTTGTGGGACTCGGTATACGTTTTGCTGTTAGGCTGCAGTTGTGGCACGTTCCTTTTTTTTCGTTGTATGTGTGTTTTCGGGCGTGGAAATGAAACCTTTTGGAGGCCCCTGGACACCCCTTTTTGTCTGAAAATGGTTATGCATAAATTACTTGGCTGTTGTCAAGGTATAGCCGGGTGCGTCCATTTTTATCAGGCGTCTGACAGAGGGGTGTGTGGTTCCGATAAAAAGAAATTAGGTTTTAGTCAGATCGTAGGCGCGGGACGGGGTCGGAGATTAGTTGTTTCAGATGTAGGCGATCAGATGCAACTTGGTGCAGTTGACGGCAGTGGTTAGCTACTGTATTACACGTTATTTTTAACGTTTGATTTTACTGTTCTGGTTGTCATTCTGTGTTTCGTTCCGTGTTCCTTGCGGCTTTCATAAGTTTGTAGGTTTATGTTTTAAGTTGCAGATGAAAATGGGTTGGTGGTTTGTTGTTTCAAATGTTAGTTTTTGACACTATCGTGCGGAGCTGTCAGAAGTATGGACTACATGTAGTTAACGTTATTTTTAATGGTTGCGTTGTATCGTTAGTAGTTATCGAATATAGCGCATTCTGTAACCAAATGTTGTTTTAATTTTTTTGTATGTAATGTGGTTTGGTTTTTGTTTATTAAAGTTATGCTATACATTTTTATTTTTCGTGTTTAAAAAGGGTTTAGGTAGGTATAGTATTCCGTTAGTTTTTTTATCGCGGTATGATGTGAGTTGAATGTTATAGACAGTCATCTGTTATATTTACACCATCATGACCGTTATATACACAACATCGTCAGTTTAGATGTAATTAGCCGTCAGTCAGCTTAGATGTAATTAGCAGTCAGTCTAGCGTCAGTCGGACGTTGCCAGTTATAGCAACAACTGTAACATAACACCGCCGTCAGACGGAGGTTTTGTGGCCATCAGTTACAAGGTTTACAACGACATGGCCTTTAAAGTTTATAGCTAGTTTTTCAAATTTAAGATAGATACCGCATATGTTGTTAACATAAGTAATATCGCTATAGTGGATTAGGCATAGTTTAGACCGTCACGTTATTAAGTATAGGTTAGAAGAAAATTTTGTTCGTTGATGAAGGACGCATAACTTAACAAGCTACTCACACTACAAAATAACACAAACCGATCAACAGTTATGTTCCATATCTCACCATGCTACATCAGAAACTCTTGCATTTACTACCAGTTACAATGCCAACGCCCAACCATTACCCGACACACCTTTCATTAACACTATCAACTATATATAACAAACAACATATACAAAAAGAAATTACAACAAACCCGGAGGTACAAAATCGCCGATTTTACTTGTTTCTTTTGTTCTTGTATTTTGGCGCCCTCTGCTCAAAGTGTGCGCCCAAGCACGGCTTGCATCTCTGTGTTTTTATGTAGCGCTCGCAGGAAGTCCCGAAGCGTGTCGGGATCCCGGCGTGAACACCGGCAGATATCTTATCATGCCGCCCATAAGTCATGGCGAAAGGCACTTTAAGGAGAACGTTTCCTTAAGTAGTTTGCTCAGGGCGGTAAGGAACAAATTGGAATTGGAAACAATAACTTATCTTATTCAACAAGGCCACGAGGCTGGTCAAAGACCTTCGGAGATACATCTGAAGTGTTATTGATAGTTGCTATCCCTTTTTTCATTATAAAACGGTGACTTTTACAACTTTTTTGTTTTTCCAAAACCAATGTAGATTTGAGTCTTCTTGACTATTATGCTGTTTAGTGTAGGTTCGCAGGAGGCTTTTTAATCCTTTGAACAGGCAACCCTGAGATATAAATAGATAAACAAACCGTCTTGTCAACGTGGACTGTTTGGAAGATCGTCTTAGCGATGTTCCGACGTCTCAGAACAACCTTAAGAAGATAAGACTGATAAGAAACGACACAACACAAGTTTGATCACCGTACTAGTATCCCCCAATCTCGGTCTGATTTTTCTCTGTCTCTTTATTAAATCTGGACTTGAAAGTTTGTTTGTGTAATAACGGCGGTGTTGTTAATATGTCCGCGGCTTGTGTGTGCCCGTGGGGTTTCTTTGTCGTTGAATTTTACGTAAATATCGGGGCGGTTTGCGCCGCTTCTCTCGGCACCTTGCTGTATACCCACAACACGGGCACGTCACGGGGAACGGGGTGGGTGACTGCACATGCGTTAGCGCCTTTATGTACGTGTGTGTGACATGCAGCCTACGTTAGGGGCTGGGGAAACTGCCAGGCAGATTTGTTATTTGTATAACAGAGAGAAATATTATCTATTCTGAAGAGCGCACGAACACCTGCGGAAGGTGGTGTTGCGTACAACACACGCCAAGGATACATTTTGCCGCACCTCTTAACTGTTCTGGATAGCAGAATTTTTTCATAAAGAGATGTTTATCTTCCTCGCATGTTTGAAGTCGGAGGTGTCGACCTCTCTGGTTTGAGAGTTCAGCGGCACGTTAGCGGGGAACAGACCACACACTTGGAGCGCCACATAGTTCCACTGGCGCTGGTAACTCGCGCAGTGTTCAGCTGTGGGCACGGGCTTAGATGGATGGGTGAAATACGCCATGAGGTGTCTCTATCTCTCTGTCTCACTCCACTGTTCATTCATTCATTCATTCATCTATCAATCCATCCATTCATCCATCCGTCCATCCATCCATCCATCCATCCATCCTTCCTTAAATCTATCCATCCATCCATTCTGAAATCTATCTACCCTCCTGCCTTCTTTCTTTCCTTCCTCCTTTCTTCCTTCCTTCCTTCCTTCCATCCATTCATCCGTCCGTCCATCCATCCATCCATCCATCCATCCATCCTTCGATGAGTTCAATCCATCCATCCTTCCTTAAATCTATCCATCCATCCATTCTTAAATCTATCTACCTTCCTGCCTTCGTCTTTCCTTCCTTCCTTCTTCCTTCCTTTCTTCTTTCCATCCGTCCATCCATCCGTCCATCCGTCCATCCGTCCATCCATCCATCCATCCATCCATCCATCCATCCATCCATCCATCCATCCATCCATCCATCCATCCATCCACCCAGCATGTTGACATTATCCCAATAAATCTTGACGTAGCCCAACGATGTATGACCAAGCCAAATACGTAGCTCCGTCCATCACTGACACAGATGTAACAGATATCTGTATTCTGTACTACCCTACAGTGCACTGTAACATACAATACGAGAGGAAAACATGGATGGAAGGATGAATGAATGAATGAATGAATGAAAAAAGGAAGGAAGGAAGTAATACGACATGAAGTTGATAAAGTAAGGTTTCGCCAGATCCGTGATCAATTTGTTTGTACATAAAAGCAGTCCTTGACACAAATAAATGTTCGTCAAACCCTCTAAAAATTTCATCTTGGGACGGTCTTCTGCAGCCATAAGGTCCCCTTTCCACTATACGGCGATCGCTGAGCAACTGAGCAGCCGAACAAAATTGGATTCAATTGTGTGGCCCTTGATTTTGTAATTAGAATATGATGCACAATGCAAAAGTATAGTTTAAAAGACAATAAAACACACAAAACTTTACTTTAAAAATCCGTTCTTTGTCTATGACATTAATTGAGCAATCTGACAAATAAACTTGGGCTTTCAGGGGTTGCAGCTTCCAGTGGAAAGGGGGTTGTAAGGACTTAGTCCCGCCCGCTGCTGCACCTGTCCTTCCCCCAGTGAGACTACCTGAGCACTTCACACCTGTCTCTCCCCCGGTGGAACTACCTGAGCACTTCACATCTTGCGTGTGGATGTTTATACACCAGGTGTTTACCAAATCCTCGGCCCTAGTGTTGAAACGTAGCCGTGCTCCTGACAACGCAATGTCTGACATTTTTGTGTGTTTGTGTGGAGCGGGTCGCGGCGGAGCCGACCCTCGGTGCCCACCCCCCACACAAAGGGAAGGGAATACTTAGCCCTGCCGGCACAAAGGCCCTTGTTGACACAGGTAAATGGCAACTGTTTTGAGATTGGAGAAGACGCTCATTATGCTTTGTTTGGTATCATTATCCGAGTCCGTGTTTCTGTGCACACAGCCCCAGTCTTGTCGCGCGGCATTGTGAGGCTGACCCCGCTGTCTTGTCTCTGTGTAACGCAAATAGTCCTCACTCCGCACCTCCAGATTTTAACGACCCAGGTCGACATGCTCGTCCGACTTGCGGCTGGGGGGGGGTTTCGCGACAGTTTGGAGGGTTTGCGGCACCGACTGAGTCGCAAATTGTGGACAGGTGTAAAACAGGTGTAACAGGTATATCCATCAGATATATTACAGGTATAAAAGGGTATATAACAGGTATATAAAAGGGTATATAACAGGTATGTTCCTCAGGTATATCCATCAGGTAGATAACAGGTATATAAATAATGGGCATATAGCAGGTATATAAAGGATGTATAAAACGGTATATAAAGGGTATATAACAGGTATATAAAAGGGTATATAACAGGTATATAAAAGGGTAAATAACAGGTATATAAAGGGTAAATAACAGGTATATAAAGGGTAAATAACAGGTATATAAAGGGTATATAAAGGGTATATAACGGGTATATTAAGAGTGTATAACAGGTATATAAAAGGTTTTTAACAGGTATATACATTAGGTATTGTATTACAGGTATATCCATAATCAAAAGGTCATAATCACCAAAACTCTATCGACAGGGTCACTCAAAACATTTTATTAAAGTTTATTTTCTTAAATCACAAGGAGGGTAAAACCAAATTAAGTGGCTACAGGTATGAATAAGCTTCATGGACTAGAAAATAAATGTTCACTGTGTCCCATTTTGAGATGATTGAATAGCAAAGTTCTTTATTCACAACCACTTGTTTTACAAGGGCCGTCTGTCATCTTCATCAGGGCTAATATGACTGGTTTACTGTGCACTCAAGCTAGATGTTACTGTACCAACGCAGTCCCAAGCATAAAACAATTGTGACATACATAGGTATTGTTACAACATAGTGTTACATGCAGTTCCAAATGTTAAGCATTGTACTAATACATGTACTGTACAAAACTGGTGTATTACGCCTAAAGGCGGTTTACCGGTTATGCGAAGCTAATAAACAATAATAACCTCCACTTTACTGAGATGTAAATTCAAGTGGGTGATATATCCAAACAAAAAGTGAAACGATATAACAACGTGGTTTTGAAAGCGCAAGTCCACCCCCCCATCCAGTGATGAAATATCGAATAGTGAACGAAAACTTAGATGAAAATCAAGAGTTATTGTGTTTCGTGGTGGAGATAAAATTTGCGTAAATCTAAGATTTTGGTCTTTACAGAAGATGGGTATAAAGGGAGTTCTCGAAGTAAACGAGAACTTTTGGCCTTGTCAGAAAGAGCGAAAAAGTGCGCCATTTTGAGATATAATTTCTAAGGAATGTCCACGACGGCCGATACAATATAACCTCCACTTCACTGACATGTAAATTCAAGTGGGTGATATATCCAAACAAATATGTTTCTATCCGGTTGTGGGTTGCGGAGAATGCGCGCGGTGTGGCGGTTTGTGGGCACAACACGGGCGGCCGGTGGTCAGTCCTCCCGCCCAAGGTCGCTATTATCTCCGCTACAACGGGCACGCCATTCGTCATCATGTCATTCGCGCCGACAGGCGGGAAACTTAATATTGCTTTTGACTAAAATCGTCCCCTCGGGTTTCATGCACGCGCCTTTTACTGTGCTGATATGTCAGGGTTTCTGCGCTGTCACTCTGTTTTCGCGTGCAGGAGGGGCGTTCCACCTTCACTGGGGCAGCAAGGAGTAGAAAAAGGTTCGATAGCCTCCACCAGGCCTTCCTAAGGGGTTATGGATAGTAGGCCCATAGTAGAATTTGGCAAAAATAGTAGCCTCCACCAGGCCTTCCTAAGGGGTTATGGATAGTAGATCCATTGGCAAAATTAAAATAGGGTCAATAAATTGGCCAGGGGAGTGAGGGTAACATTTCCGAAATGGACCTAATTGTGGCCAATTGTACTCCCCTGACAAATACTGTCCGCATAGCCATATAGAGTTTGTGACAAGGGGATGCCCGTTTTATGGATTGTATTATCATTCATTCATTCATTCATTCATTCATTCATTCATTCATTCATTCATTCGTTCGTTCGTTCGTTCTTTCGTTCGTTCGTTCATTCACTCACTCACTCACTCATTCATTCATTCTTTCTTTCAGGTATAAAAACATAAAAACGTTACACATGAAAAGAATACAGGCTTAATATATACACAGAAGGACATACAAACAAATATGTAGATAAACTAGCTGCACAGTAAACTATAGGTGTTGCGGAAAAACGAGTTTCTGTAGGTGTCCGATTTCAGCAAGTGCTTTATAATACAGTTATTGGAGGAGAGTAATCTGTTTAAGAAAGAATAACATATCCTCCTTCGCCTTCAATCAAATGTGTCTGTCGAATGATAAATAAACATTTCACTTGCGCAGCACCGTCGAGGTAAATTCATAATGATTCGGAAACAATTATTGCATGCAACACGGCATTTAGAAAGGACAACGAAGGGGATAGTATGTGGGGTCGTGTGGCGCAACGACAGAGTACTCGACTCGGAACCAAGAGGTCCCGGGTTCGAGTCCTGACATGCCACCGACCTTGTGCCCTTGGGAAAGGCACTTAACACGACTTTCCTGACTTGACTCAGGTGTAAATGAGTATTATGTGTTAGGTGTGCACGCTACCAGCATACTTGCTGCCTAGTGCACACTTTGTATTGTCATGTTACAATTTCTGAACAAAACAAAACAAAAACGAAGGGGATATAAATTATACAGCCCTGTCAGTCTGACCTGTACCCTTCTGCACTTGTGTTTGTCTTCTTTTGTACTTCAAAGTGGCAGATTTACTGCGACACGATTGCTCATTTACGGCCGTAAAGTTCAGTATGGAAATCACGCTAAGAATCTTCAACAGAATTGTTATCTTCGCGCAAACGATCCTCCGATCGCGACATTTAAGAACACTAACACGTCCACTAATCACCCGGGCACTTGGCAACTCCAGCTGGGGGATTGGACAATTATCTTATCTTGTTGGTTCAGGAAATGCCGAGGATTTTCTTCAACTACTGCGCTTTTGGGCTTGTTTAACTTGAAGAATCCGCCACGTGTGCTTTTTTTTTCCTTGACAAGAGCTTCATGAGGTTGCGTTTTTTCACTGGCTACTGTTATTTGTGTTTCCGAGTTGAAAATTTTTGTTTCTAATACTGTACACCGGTTTGGTTTCAAATCGTACATTGTGATTTACTTCAAATCACTCGGATGGAGGCCTGGCGAACCCCCGTCTTGTATTAGCCACGCGGTGATTTACATCATCACCCCTATAGCTATATACGCGAGCCGTAGAGAAGCATCATTGCACAAGTATAGCTACTAGAAACAAGGTCATGCTGATAGAAAAAACAGATGCTCCACCTCAGCATGCTGAGGATGGCTGACGACGGCAAGTACATCATTGTTCGCTTCCGAACCTGAGTGAATTGATTTGGGGCGTGCTCTATATTTAAAAGAGAGCAGATTTGCATGCCATGCAGGTAATTTTCTCACGTCGTTTATCATCATTATCCTGGCGATCAGTGGAGAAAGTGGCCAAGGACAGACTCAGATGGAAGGAAAACGTCACGGCATTATGTCTCGCAAGGGATGAAGAGGATAAGTAAGTAAGTAAGTAAGTAAGTAAGTAACTATGACAAGAGAAGAGATCTGCATGCTGCAGAGGTAATTTTCTCACGTGGTTTATCAGCAGAGTCTATCTCATTACGCGAGTTTATGTTCCGACTGTAAATCCTCGTGTGATTTAGGGGGTGTCAGGGCAGCGTTATCTCCGCACGCATAAATCCCGCCAGGCTGCTGCAGGGACCCGCGGGCGACAGGACAGGGGAAGTCGGGGGGACGGTCCGGGCCTGGCGTGTCTACATTTCAGAGACAGTGACAGACAGACTCAGTATAAGTACCGAACTACTCATTTAAAAAAAAAAGTAGGTTACCTTTCTGTGTACGTCTGCTGAATGATCATCTGTATTACTAACTACTTGTCACACAGTCACAAATAAAGTCATTAAATGTCCTGTCGTGTCTGCAGCGTTTTTCTCAAACAAAGTCACAACTCTGACTTCCTTTAAGAGACTCTTACAGTAACATAAATAACCAGAACGAACGGATACGGACAGTAGTCCACAATATTCTTTGTTTATGTACTACTGTCATGTTGACCATTGTTTAAATAAGAATAAATAAAGAATAAATAAATATGCCAACTTTCATTCTGTTATGTGTTTTTGTGCTACCATGTATGTGTAAGGATACCACTCTCACAATAGACTCATTAGAAATTTATGTATTACTAATCTGTGTATTGTTGTATCTTGTCTTACCCATACCTCCTCCCGCATAACCTCAATAAAAGGTGACCTGTCGTGTCTACAGGATTTCAGAGACAGTGACAGACTGACTCAGTGTAAGTGCCGAACTGCCCGTTTAAAGAATAGTAGGCTACCTTTCTCTGTACGTTTACTGATTGATGACGTAGGGTGGAAGCCTTTTATTTCATGATTTTCATTCGCTGATTTTATTATTTTATGATACTTAAGCGACCTTAAAGTGTCAGATATATCTAAATATTGACTTACGGTAAAAAAATAATCAATTCAGCCGAGAATTATCGAACATTACGTTCCCTATAAACAAGCACTGAAAGAAAACATAAGGACATCGATTTACAATGAAGGCATGGACTCCCTTACAGCAGGTTATTCGGGAAAAATTACAGTGAAAGAAATCTCTCTGGAGTTTGATGGCACAGATACAGGCTCGGGTCCTGCAGCAGTGGTCACCAGAGTCACAAGAGACCTGTGACCTTAGCCTAAAGTTGAAACGGTAGCGCTGTTAACGTCCGTGTAACTGGTGATGAAGCTACTACTGTGTATTCCTGAGAAAGTAGGATTTAGTAATGCGTACATGTATTTCTGCTATGCTATGATGTTGATTGAACTGAATAAAGCTTGAAATATTGATTGAATAGAAGCAAGACAAAACGATGAAAACGTAGTAAATTTTGTGCCTAGACCAAAAGTCAGAATCATCCTATTAAAAAATGACCAAAAAACGTGCCAAGTGGTACGCTAAATAGCGCACATACACAAATAGCATGGTGACATGGGACGTGGCAAGGCCATATAAATCATAGTAAGTTTGCTGGGACAGGTATAGGCATAGGGTATAGGCATGTACAAAATTTCAGCATGACTTTGCGTGTGGTCGGGTGTCTATTGTTGCACCTGCCGTGTCGTTAATCACGCCTGCCAATCAACTGTCAATCTGCCCAAGGATGTGACCACGTCACCGAGTCGGCGTTGGGTTCGGTGTCAATCAGGGACAACCGAGTCCGCACTAGGTTTGGTGTCAGTCGGGGACAAACGGTTCGTGGTATGGACAGCATCGATCAAAAGCGCCCCCTGTCTGAAGTGCATGTTATCTTGATTCTTTATTCATGACACCAAAAAGCAAACCTTGCAGCAGGGATGAGAAACATAACTGAATTGGAAGAGTTTGCGTACAGAAAATGAAAATTACAATAGACAAGACAGGCAATATATACAATCCCTCATATAAAATATAATACATGGGTGTGGTGACACGAAAATTAAACTACGCAATGTTCAGGCAGGTCTGCCCCTAGTGATAAGGGGGTGTGAGATACATTGTATATCGGAAGGGGTCGCTATTGGGTGTGGTGACACTAGTAGAAGACCTGACCAGACCTCACGCATCTGAACACAACTCATGTTGACACGAAAATTAAACTACGCAATGAACTAAACTCAGACTGAATCCACCGGGCATAGATTTCAAGTACATCTCAAGACTAAGACAAAATGAAATTGATAATAAAACTTGATGATATTGAATAGTTATATATTTGTGACAATTTTATGGACTGATGACAGAGATATTTCTAACATAGTATAAAAGTTCATTGCGTTTAAACTGACCTATAGTATTTTTAAAATGCCAATCTTACCAATGGCGTCAACAAATGAAAAGTACATGTATAGATATGTGCGTGTGTGCGTGTGTGCCTGTATGCGGGGGAGGGTTCTAGTAGAAAGTTTTTTGAACATAAACTTACAGTCATTTCAACTAGGAAGAGCGGACTTGTGCACCCTGCAGTGCTTCCTCCAATGGCCAAGAGCTGGTGACGTCCCCAACAGAACCACCAGAAATTCAGACATGTTCCGAACAATCAGAAGTAGAACCAGACGACACAGGGACTCACCCATTCCGTACTTTGTCAGACTCCTTCATATGCAAATATGAAGATTGCTTCATATGCAAAACTGACCGTCAGTTATAATAGGCGGATTGAGCTCTAGAATACAACTTCCCAACGCACCGTATGTGTTGTTCTTGAATGGTTTATTATTATTGATGGAAATGATACATCGCAGCCATAGGCTGAATTGTGTAATCAATACAATAAATAGTTCACAATAAGACCTAAGTAAATAAGTAAGTATTAAAATTAAAATTATATAAGGGTACCATTACGATTCACATATAAGTATTTAAAAATCGCAATGATAAATCTCTAGAATCGTTCGGCAAATCTTGAAATACATAATGAATGCACAGAGGGATCGGTTACTTCTAAAAGAAGTTACGTTAAAATCTATGGGTACACTTACTATCTAGAACTAAGATCCTATCACTAACACTACAAGGCACATGAACTTGTGACGAAGAGTTGACAGAACGAATGTACATTATTATCAAGGGTTGTTAGAGTGCGCACTAAGACATTGAATTGTTTATTAACCGTATATGTGACAGATATAGTACATGTTTGCTCCTCAATCTTCACACGTCGGTGAAAGTGCTGCTCCGCCAGCTGCCCTTCATGATGGGATACCGAGGGACGACCTTCGATCTGCCGTTGGGCACGATCTCAGTCATTGGAAAGTCCCTCGGCATGAGGATGAACTGGTGCTCCGGTGGCCTGGCCGCAGGGCTGGTCCCGGGAAGGTCGGTCTCCCCGTCCGTCTGTACCTGCACAATAAGCGGAATGTACTTAACTTGAAAAGGTACGATGGCCAAATGGGTAGAGTGTTCGCCTTGCATTCGGTAGGTCGTGAGTTCGATCCCCGGCCGAGTCATACCAAAGACATTAAAAATGGTACATGCTGCTTTCTCTGCTTAGCACTCAGCATTTGGGAAAGAGTATGGGAGTTAAACATACACCACTACTAACCCCTGCTGTAGTGATTGCACAACTGTGTGGCCCAAGGGCTACAGGAACGGAGATGGGCGCCGCCCTATGCACCATATATAGGTGCGGGAAGGAACTTTGACTTTGACTTGTCACCCTCCTCACTCTTTGTACTTCTTCCTGCTCCAATGCTGGTCTAATCTTGTCTTAAAAATATTCACAGACTCTGCTCTAACCACCTCTTCCGGCAATTCATTCCAACTGTTTACTGTCAACTTAAGAAGCGGAACATACTATCATTGAAACTGACGTCTGACCTCCAAAATGAAATCTTGAATGCTGATATTGCTTTGTACTTGCCTGGGTAAGATCCCACAAACCAGGTTGGGTAGCGACTGTGTGGGAGCGGACGTAAACTAACCAGGATGGTACCCAGGCTAGCTTTGTAGTTAAGCGAGTTTAAAAGTCTGTGCGTACGCGTGTTAAGCGCTTTTATCATGATATGTAACTGTTATTTATATGTACACACTCTGTTGTATGAATCCAGGAAGAACAGATTAGATTTTCTTGTCTGATCTAATGGATTTCCAACTAGAAAATTAACTTTTGCAAAGCAAATGCATAATGTTTACCTTCACATGGTCTAGCATAACAAACTACTGCTCTGTTTATTCCCACTATTGAAAACACATTCATATATATGGTGACCAGCCTGTCCAAATTTTTGCTACACAATGACACCACAGGGTGTCTGCTACCAGTCATCATGGTGACAGCTGTCTGTTTGGAACAGAAGAAGAAACGGAGCAAAAACAATATGTTTTCCTTCTGCGAAGGTAAACATAATAAAGCATCAAACATGAAACCTACCTGTGCCGCGGCCCTCCTCCTGCCGTAGAGCAGGAGCAGCAGCACGTCCGTCAGGAACTCCGCCAGCTCGATCACAGTCATGATGGAGATCCCCATCCACAGGCCCAGCTGGCCACCGATGTCGCCCAGAAGGTTCTCTACCTGATGGGGGATCAATCAATCAATCAATCAATCAATCAATCAATCATTCAATCATTCAATCATTCAATCAATCAATCAACCAACCAACCAACCAACCAACCAACCAACCAATCAATCAATCGGTCAGCCAATCACCAATCAATCGACCAATGAATCAATGTTAAATCAAAGGTTGTCAATCTAAAAGAGAATGTCGACCTATCGATCAATCAACTGATAGATCGATCATTCAATTTATTGATACACCATCGATCACTAGAACAAGAATCATGTGATTATTAAATAGGTTGACAATATACAGGTTCGTGTTCGACTTCGAAGCATACTAGACATTCATATATATTCAGTATGTAATAATAGAGTAAATGATTCAGACATAACTTGATAGGATCAGAACCTACGAAAACATCAACCAACTAAGTGATCGACATACTTGGCCATATATGATAGCTAAAACGTTGTTCAACGTAAAACCAGTACCTCATAGGACGGCGTTTCATAAATGTGCTCGATATTCATGTTTTCAAAGTACACTGTAACTTGGATGAATCCCTCCCTGAAAAGTAGAGAAAACCCTTATTTATTTCATAAGAGAGTCTGGAGCAGATGCTGATATTAGACTTCTCAAAGGTTATTGTCGACGGAAGTGACAAAATTGTATATGTGTATGTCACAGGGGAGACTGGAATCCAGGGGAGACTGGAATCAAGATTTTCAATCATTGTTTCTAACCCTAAAATGTTCTGCATACTACTCACTTTGTGAAAAACCCAAATAAACAAATACAAAGAAACAAAAACACTAGTGACAGTAACCTTAGTCTATAGCTAACTTAAAAACTAGTGAGTAGTATGCAGCAGATTTTATGGTTAGAAACAATTATTAAAAAAAAAAAACTTGATTCCAGTCTCCCCTGGATTCCAATATCCCCTGTGACAAAGATAAAATATACAGATATAGGGGTATAACGGGAGTTCCACAACTCTATAATTCTTGTGTACACGGGTCCAGAATACTTACTTGATTTCTGCTGCAGTTTCGAGGTTCCCGAAGGCCGTGCCTTTTTTGTTCTTCATTTCGTCGATGAACGTTTCCTGAAAACATTCACAGGGATGTCATAGAGAACCTCAAATGTCGTTCGAATTAGCCTGCTGAAAATTTGGGCACCCCTTGAATTGTTGTTAATTCATGCATATTACGGATACTTACAATCCATCATAGCCACTTAAAAGTTAGGTACGCATAGCTAGGTAAAGAATTATTATTTTGGGACTAAAACTCAAATACTTACGGCATATAATGGAGCTGGCCACTCGCCGAAGCCAACGGTTGACGTAAAGACTGTCTCACTTAACAAAGAAAAGCATGGCGTTAATGTCCGATTATTCACCAAATATCAGAAAAATTCAACAGATTTTAAATTGTCTGGTAATACCAGATCAGATTTAGTGGACCGCAAAAGAATAAGCATAATCTTTTGCCTTAGCCTGGCTGCCAGACTGTTTCCAGGGCCTACACGGGGTCTGGTTCGGGGGGGGGGGGGGTGTGGTAAAATTTGAGTGGGGGCGCGCGTGTTGGCCATGAGCCTAGGAGCTGGCCTGTGTTAACCCTGAAAGTAGCCTGGCATCCAGGCTAACTCTGTAGCCGTGGAGCTGGTCTGTGTACTGGGTTTAGGAACAGTCTGGCTTCCCGGCTAACCCTTACCTGCACGCCTCAGGACAGTCGCACTGCAGGGACCCGTTCAGGTACAGCTTCTTGAAGTCAGTCCTGCAGGGATCTGGGACGACAACACGACAAGCACGTAAACATCATTGCTTGTTGTACAGCACTTCCCCATCTCTACACAATATGCTTCTAAGGACTTCTGTCTTCTTACACAGCAAATATACAAACAAACAAACAAACAAACAAACAAACAAAACACCCTCGCCTCTGGGATGACACGCCAACTCGTTGTCCGGGATCTTGATGTACTGGTCCGCACACCCACACGCCTTCTCACACAACAAACAAACAAACAAACAAACAAACAAACAAACAAACAAACAAACAAACCGCCCCTCACTTCTGGGATGACACGCCCTCTCGTTGTCAGGTATCCTGATGTACGGATCGGCACAGCCACATCTTTCCACTATCTGCTGCTGGAGGCAGGTCTTCTCACACAGTTTGACGGAGTAGGAGTAGATGTCCGGGAACAGTCTGATGTGGGTTCCGTTCTTCAGTCGGTAAAATCCCTTGTCTTCTCCGGTCGTGCACGGGCCGTACTTCCCTCCCTTGCGCTCCAGTAGGGTCTGGATTTGGGACGGACAAAAACGTATAGTAGTATTGCATACAGAACCGTGCCTATCTAGTTCTATACCTGAATATTGTTTGGTTGGGTCAGGCACGGTTCTGGATAGTCTCCGCGTATCCAAGAACGTAGATTTGACCCAGGCACGGTTCTGGATACGCGTCGACTATCCAGGACCGTGTCTGAGCATGGTTCTGGATAAATAGCGCGGTTCTGGATACGCGTGGACTGTCCAGAACCGTGCCTGAGCATTGTTCTGGATAAAGCACGGTCCTGGATACGCGAGGACTATCCAGAACCGTGCCTCAGCGGCAGAGAGATGCCCTCCTCCCCTGCGTGTGTGTTGTGTTAAGTCTGTGCTACCTAGTGCCTACATGCTCACCTGTGTTACCTAGTACCTACTTGCTCACCTGGCTGAGCCCTATGGACACTGTGTACCCAGGCGGCAGAGTTAAGGTTAGTGTATGGACTTGTTGTTTGCTTGTGAAGCCTGTCCGGTGTTGTTGCTTACCTGACTGAGCCCTATGGACACGGTGTACCCCGGCGGGAGAGAGATGCCCTCCTCCCCGGCGAAAGGGTACTGCGTGTACTGGTGGATCAGCAGCCGGGCTCCCGCCGCAGGGGTCAGGTCACTGAGATACTCGTCTGGGTCCAGAAACAACGTCAGCTGGAGACCTGGGATAACATGTGAAGTCAAGTGTTTTTCAACGTCAACTCAGGTTTTTAAAGATACGTCTTTCAAATTCAAATTCAAAGAACTCAGAGATATCATGCTTATACGGAGGTCTGTAATCCTCAGCTTCCTGAATTCCCTCACGTCGACCCCTAATTTCTGCTGGCTCCTGGCCAGATTCTGAGACCTTCACATTCACGCCGTTTTCCGTTTCTGACCTTTTGGTCTCCTGTCATTCTGCCTGTCAATCTTCATTGACCACACTTGCTATCATCCTACTCTGTCCAAACAAACAGATGCACAAACCCACAGCTCATCCACCCAAAGCAATACTTCCATGCCAAGAAGCAATGAAAGACGGCCCTTTTATGTAGTTCTGTATAAAAGGTGAACCTCATACAAACCATTCTTAATACTGTTTCTGTTCTAATTCTGTTTATCGTAAGTGCTAGGGATACGTCTGTTACATGAAGTTCTCACCATGAAGCGGTCCCGGCTGTTTGGCAGTCCAGAAGGCGCCGCCCCGGGTCAGGCCGCTGTTGAAGATGAAACAGTTCCCGTACGTTTCGTCAAGGATCGTCACGAAATCCCTGTGCAAATGGGGAGAAACATCATCATGATCCTCCGGCATACTTTCTACCAGGAACATTCGGGCTGGATGATTGTCAGAAAACTAGCGAAGTGGAAAATGAGTTTCTGTTTTCGCTGTGTCTGTTTGTGTGTTTGCTTGTGTTTATATAGTCATGCTTGGC
The DNA here is from genome assembly GCA_013266295.2 of Branchiostoma floridae x Branchiostoma japonicum. Taxonomy (NCBI): domain Eukaryota; kingdom Metazoa; phylum Chordata; class Leptocardii; order Amphioxiformes; family Branchiostomatidae; genus Branchiostoma; species Branchiostoma floridae x Branchiostoma japonicum. The sequence continues at coordinate 2,586,250 of CM023823.1, forward strand.
ACGTTTGGGACATTGATAGTAAGTAGAGGCAATATAAATTTATACAACGTTTGCAGTTAGATGTGCAAAGGTTAGATGTGACAGGTCGTTTGGTTATACTGGCTATACACTTAGCCGTGGCGACTCTTGATTCGGGCCTATATCATAGCCCTCTTGCCGTAATATAGGCCCGAATCAAGAGTCGCACTGGCTACCTATACACTATACAGATACAGATACGGAATGCTAGTCATACAGTATTGTAGTCTTTCACTTCCACTCATGACTATTGTGAGAAACAAACGATTGATTCCTGCTCAACAAACAAAACACGTAGCTGCCACTGAGAAGTTTTTAACCTTTAGCATGGTAAAGTAGCTGTTTAGCTACCATTTGTCTATTGGTTTCGGGGTTAGACAGCAGGGAAAGGGTTAATGCTGCTGTTACAGTAACATTTGTTTGACGTAAGAAGTCATACATTATTGATTTCCACTCAACATGAATACATCAGACTTCTGCGTCAGTACGCCCTGTCAGAACCACTCACGTAATGAAATTCACACGATGCGTTATGTTTATTTTAGACTGTACGTTTTTATGTGCGTCCTTGACATCTTGTTAGGTGGTAAAGCGGTATTGTGGTTAGGGTGGGGTTGTTGACTTACTTGTACAATCTAAAGGTTCTGGGTTCGAATCCCTAGCAGGCCCCGATGTTGCGCGGTTGTGAAAGGCCAATTGTACACCCATATTCTCACTTGACTCTTAGGTGAAAATTATTACCTAGCTTTCGGACGTCCTCTTGAATGGAACGTAAATCCGGAGGTCCTATGTTTGAGGAGAGCTACACATCTATATAGCGCGATAAATAACCCACCACACTTATCTAAAAGACTAGGGCTCCCGGTGTGGTTGGTTCAAACCTTACAGTCTTGTCTTGCACAGCTTGTACTTACCGTACAAAAATGGTGTGTTACGCCGAGAGGTGGTTTACTGGTTATACGAAACAAACAAACAAATGCACAATGTGATGTTACGTCAATGGTTAGACATCCAGGTAAGGTCAGATATTCAAGGAAAATGCTACTCAAGCAACTGGATAGATTTCGAGGACCTGTCCTTTCCCAAATCTATCCAGCTGCTTGAGTAACATTTTCCTTGTGAATGTGATGCATGGTTAAACTGCCTTACTCTTCCGGTGTGCATATCCGTCCGTTGAAGGTACAGTCCTGTATGAAGTCGTTCTTGTCGTGGCCCATCTGGTGGCGGACAGTCGTGTTTAGGGTCGCCAGAAGCGCAGAGAAGTTCTGGGCCTTCTCGTAGCTGGGGGAGAGGGGCAGGCTCTCCTCGTCTACAGCCAGTATCTCACCGGGAGGCGGCTTCGGGTCGGGGTCCTGCATGGTAAAGGGAATCACAGCATGGTTTTTATATTCATAGTAAAAAAAATACCCGAGAAAACCACTAGAGGGCCGATAAAATATGGTCACTGTAGACAGATGGTCATTAGAGACAGATTTCATAATGCTCGAATCAATGGGAAAATAAGCTAAGTGGCCACCGAAAAGTGGTCAAATTGGCCAGGTGGTTCTTGTGTAGAGGTGATCTCTTGTACTTTGACATCAAACTAAATAAGTAGACAAGACAAAGTAGCAAGCTTGTGTCATACAATATAAAGTTAAAATTCTAATTATAAATCAGTTGCTTCCCTTAAATGTTTATCTATAAGTGGAGCGAACTTACGTCGGGAGTGGTTGTGGGCAAAGGTTGTGTTGTCTCCCTTGTACTTGGCCGGACAGTCCTGTCCACCGACGTGCCAGGTACCTTTGATGAAGTGTCCAATACTTCAACAGACTCTGGTGAAGAAGTCGGTATGGTAGAGGTTCCAGTTGCCTGCCCTGATTCTTGTGATGTTGGGGATATACTTGTTTTGGGTGACGTGTTTGATGAAGCTGTGCCCAGTGTTGACTGTATCAATCCGCCACTGGTTTGTTGTAAAGTGTCCATTGTTGCTTTGGTCATTCCGGATGTAACGGCTGAATGCTCATCGTCAGTCTTTGACAAAACCTCCGACGTCATAGCGGATTGTTTTGACTTTCCTGAGGTCAAGGTGGTTTGTAGTGACGTGTCTGACGTCATGGTGGTTTGTGGTGACGTGTCTGACGTAACGATGGTTTGTGATGACGTGTCTGAGGTCAGAGTGGTTTGTGGTGACGTGTGTGACGTCACGGTGGTTTGTGATGACGTGTCTGACGTCAGGGTGGCTTGTGATGACGTATTTGACGTCACGGTGGTTTGTGATGACATGTCTGACGTCAGGGTGGCTTGTGATGACGTGTCTGACGTCAGGGTGGTTTGTGATGACGTGTGTGACGTCACGGTGGTTTGTGATGACGTGACTGACGGCATGGTGGTTTGTGATGACGTGTCAGACGTCAGGGTGGTTTGTGTTGACGTGTTCAATGACGCGTTTTCATCTGTTGACAGACCTGACGCCATTGTGGTTTGTGGTGCATAACTGGATGGCAAATCAGCACCATGGAAAGTGCTTGATCCCATTGTGGCTTCGGAGGAACTACCCGTTGATGCAGCAGTAGCTGTCTCTTGTAACGTCGTTTTTGTCATACTGCTATCAGAGGACACATTGTTCTCCTCTGACAAGGTTGTCGTGCCCATAGGCAGCGAGGACGGCAAAGTTGTACCATGTGGCGTGTCCAATGTTACTGTACTCTCTCGCGATGTGCTTGATGCCATTACTGATGTGAAGGCATTGTCTGTGGTCGGAGTGGTTTCTGTTGGTGTGTACATTGTCAGAGTGGTCTTTCCTGACACATCTGACGTAGCTATATTGGACGTAGCTTCCGTAGTCGATGGTAGTGTGTCCGATGTCAAATTGGTCCCACGGGAGGTAGTTGATTCCGTTGTGTTTTCTGATGCAGTGTTCAGTGTGAGAGTTGTGTTTTGTGGCAAGCTTGGTGTAATAGTACTTATACTGGTGTCAGGTGCCGATGTACTCGATGAAGCAGAAGTATCTCGCTCAATAGTTGTTGACACTACAGGTACCGATGTATTGTACAATGGCGAAGTGCTCTCCAGTGGCAGATCAGAAGTACTGCTTGCCTCTCGTGTCGTGTTTGATACCTCCGAGTCGGTACTTGTTATAGAAGTCTCCCGTTGTGCAGTCCCTTCTGTGGCAGAAGTCACGATGATGTTAGGTGTTGACTTACTGCTTTCCATTGTGGAGTCTAGCAATGTGGTCGATGCCACTGCGTTAATTGTAGTGTTCCACGACACAGGGGTCCCTTGGGACCCTGCGTTTGTCGATGAAGTGTCCGAGGTCGTACTGCTCTCTGTCATATTCGATGTTACGGTGGTTGTTGTCGAAGTGTCCCATGGGGTTACTGTTGTCTCTTGCAACATGTCTGATGTCGTTGCTAATTCTGACATTGTCGGTTGAACACTGGTCTCTGGCGAAGGATTGGATGCTGCGGTGCTGGAAGAAGTGTCCTCTGCTACGGTTGTCCCTTGTGAAGTATCTGATGTTACGGGGTTTGGTGATGAAATATCCCACGTTACGGTTGTCCCTTGTGGCGTATCTGACAGCGTTGTTTTTGCTGGTGTGCTCCCCTCTATAGTAGTTTCTTGAGACATGTCTGGTGGCACGATGTTTGACGACGAAATGTCCCAAGTCACAGTGGTCGCTTGTGGCACGTTTGACGGCGTTATGGATGTTCCGGCTGTCTTTCGTGACGCGGTTGTTGTTAATTGGGGCATTGTTGTACTGTACGGTGGCGAAGTGGTACCGGGCAGTGTGTCCGATATCTCAGTCGTCTCTGGTGACATGTTTGGAGGCAATGTCTCTGTCGCTGTCTCCCATGCTGTCTCCCACGCTACAGTGCTTCCCGGTGATACGTTTGGCGAGGGTGAAGTCTCTGATGCCACGTTAGTATATGATGAAGTGGCTAATGCTTCTGGTGTGTTTGATACCGCGGTTTCCGTGCTTGATATTGTAGTGGCATCAGTTGGCATCTCTGAAATACTTCCTGCAGTGCTACTATGTGATGTTAGATCAATCCCCATTGTACTGGTAGATGGCAGTGTAGTTTGTTTTGGCGCTGTACTCGGGGATTCCATGATTTCCATTGTGGTGCTGGCCTGTTCTGTAGAGATCATCCCAGGATCTGTTATCGCTGTTGTGGCAGGTGCATTGCTTGTGGGTTCTGAAGTCGCCGACGATGTTGTTGTTGTCATCTCCTCAGTAATGCTATCCGAAACTCCGTCCTGGGTAGTCGTTAGTGGTGCAATGCTCCCTGTCAGCGATGTTGTCATGCCATGTTCGTAGTCTGAAGTGGATTCAGGTTCTTTCAATGTCGATGCGCCATTTGTTGCTCTGGCGGTGTCTGATACACCACCTGTACTTCCTATTGAAGCAGCTGTAGTATCCGAGGCTTCTGACACACCATCTGTACTTCCTATAGAAGCTTCTGTAGTACCCAAGGCCTCTGCAGATGTAGAACTGTCTGCTGCACTCGAGGCCTCCGACACACCATTTGTACTTCCTATAGAAGCTGTTGTAGTATCCGAGGCCTCCGACACACCATTTGTACTTCCTATTAAAGCTGGTGTAGTACCCAAGGCCTGTGATACAACATGTGTACTTCCTATAGAAGCGGTTGTAGTATGCGAGGCCTCCGATAAACCATTTGTACTTCCTATAGAAGCTGATGTAGCACCTGATGCCTCTGATACAACATTTGTACTTCCTATTAAAGCTGCTGTAGTACCAGATGGCTGTGATACAACATTTGTACTTCCTCTTAAAGGTGTTGTGGTACCCGAAGCTTTTGATACACCGTCTGTACTTCCTATAGAAGCAGTTGTAGCAACCGAAGCCTCTGATACAACATGTGTTCTCGAAGTTGTTGTGCTACCCGAGGCCTCCGACACACCATTTGTACTTCCTATAGAAGCTGATGTAGTACCTGATGCCTCTGATACGTAATTTGTACTTCCTATTGAAGCTGTTGTAGTACCCAAACCCTCTGATACTGTTGTAGTAGTACCCGAGGAATCTGATATTGTTGTAGTATCCGAAGCCTCTGATACATCATTTGTACTTCCTATTGAAGCTGTTGTAGTACCAGATGCCACAAAAGATGTAGAGTCGTCTGCATTTCTCCGTTTTCTCCTCTCCTCCTGCGGCGCGGCGTCAGATCTGGAGAGGTTGAGTTTGGACTTAGCTGCTGTGCTACCCGAGGCTTCTGATACATCATTTATACTTCCTATTGAAGCTGTTGTATTGCCAGAGGCATCAGGAGAAGTAGGACTGCCTGCTGCCCTCCTCTTTCTCCTCTCCTCCTGCGGCGGGACGTCAGATCTAGACAGGTTGAGCTTGGACTTTCTCACAGCGTTCAGATTACAGACGGCAACGGCGGGAAACGTGATCTCGGACTCAAACAGGATCTCCACGTTGGTGACGACCGGGTAGCCGAAGTACTTCACCATGATCCCGTGGAACTGGAAGATGAAGTAGCCGCACGCCCCGAGGAACAGGAGCGACCACATCACCCGGCGGACCTACATATGGAACAGACTTCAGTTCAGTTCAGTTGACAATCAACTAGCATGTACACAGAAATTTGTTGAAAGTTACAAAAATAATATAAAATGCAGTAAAAGAACGAAGAGTTCTCGACATTAAGAATACGGTCAAAAGCAGAACATTATCTATTAAAACCAAGTTAAAAATACGAAACAATCGTGATCAACAGAATTCAGTTCTTATCATTAGCGTTGAAAAGCGTTAGCTTCCAAACGTGAGTTTGTGTACGATTTGCATCACAGGTTTAGAGAGCTTCACAATATCGATGACATGTATGCATAGTTTTGTGGGTGTGCCCGGCCTGTATGGGGGCAAGGCCACGTTGAATAATGTTTCAACCGTATTTATTTGTTTCATTTTGACAGGGTAAATGCATTCAGTGCTTGACGCATTGCTTTTCAGACATGCCCTGTACATAGGTAGAACAACAGAAACAGTGAAATTGTATTGTTATTAGTATGTGTATGTACACACTTGTTATATGTATATTTTCATTTCGTTTCAGGGGAGACAACTTGCAAAGGCGATCTTCATCACCTGTTTTGCCTCCCCCTGCATTGTAACATATGGAGAATTCTAATAAACAAACAAATAAACAAACAAACAAACAAACAAACAAACAAACCATGGAGGTGGCGGTGCTGGTCCGGGGGATGCCGTGAGCAGAGGAGTTCTCGCGAAAGTTCTTCCACAGCCCGCCCAGGGAGGGGCTGTCATCCGCCATGTTGGACACGTCAGGTACCTGCCACGTACACGTCAGGTAATATCACCTGTCTGTCTGTCTGCGCAGGTGAAATGCTGTTCCGCCAAGTCTACTTTCACCACAAAGTTGTTACGGCAAGTCCACTTCCACTACAAATTGTGACAGACAAACCGGTCTCAATTTTCGGTGTGGTTCCTTTTCTTTGACTCGTAAGTACCTGCCACGCACACACCAGGTAAGATCACCTGTGTACCTGTCCTGCTCAGGTGAAGCGCTGTTCTGCCTAGTTCACTTCCACCACAAAACACGACGAATCGGTCCCAAGTTTCGGCATTAACTCTCACGCGTAGGTTCTTTTTTGCCTTCGATCCGGATTGGAAGAAAATATCTTTTTGTGACCACCGGAGAAACAAGAGATCCTGATACTGTACACCACACTCGAGTACACAGAAGTGTTTTTGGAAACTATCAAACACGTGATGATGGGGCTGGGTCATGAATATTTTATTACCACGAGTACAAAGAATGCTAAACACCGTGAAATGTGCCTCGTATAATTGTTTTCACCCCGAAACATAAATCAACAGGGTTGATTTGTATCAACTGACATCATATGTTGACAGATATAAGTAGATGTTGTAGCCTTTTCCTCTTCTTCTCTTCTTTTGTCGTCCTCAACTGATGAGGTGAAGCATGATGCTTTTTCAAGTAGCCTATAGTGCAAAGAGGTGTGTGTGTCAGGCTGAAATAAAGTTCTAAACGGGAACTTTGCGGCTCCAGATGTCTTACTGAGGGACGACTGCGTACGTGTGCGAGATGTCGGTTAGCTTGAGGAATGAATCCTGAGGGATGAATCCCCACAAATTTATACTATAGTGCAAAGAGGCTTCGCTGCGGCTCGACTGTTGTGCATAGCCTCCACCAGGCTTACCTAAGGGGGTGTGGATCGTAGAATTCGGGAAAAGCAGGGTGACTAATTGTCCATGGGAGTGAGCCGTGGTACTTAGGGTAACAGCCACCTTACTGACCGGGCAAATGATAGCCTGCAGTGGCCAAAGTCCCTGGCAAATAATTCTCCCTATCTGTCTAAATTTTACAATTTTTCGGCCGGCGTAGTTACTTTGATGAAGACTATATATACATTGCCAGAGTTGACATCGTAAACGTCATTGTGGATTACTTTACACGGCTGGTTTAGAAATTTGATACCACCTGTTGTGCATTAATAGAATAGTCTTCGTCCCCGCCTATTGTCAGGGGAAATATAACACAAACAGTGACTCAGAGATAGAGATCAGTTGTGTGTATATACATATGTAGGGAACGCCCTTTCCCATTACAATGATATTGTTATTATTGATATTTTTTACGAGTTTGCTCAATGCAAGGCCAAAAGGCCACTTCTGGGCATTAAGCTAAGTTGTGCATAAAAATTATATACATTTGTGGGCAACGCTCTTTTATAATGTTGTCATTGATATTTTTACGAGTTTGCTCAATGCAAGGCCATAAGACCACTTCTGGGTCCTGAGCTAAGTTGGTGGGAGGTATGGGTGACTATGCTAGGAGATGGCGGTGAACGTTGGTTTTGAAGGCTTGTGGGTTGTTTTCGGGTGGGAAACACTTTCAGGGAGAGAGTTCTGTAATTTTGCAGTCCGTTGAAAGAAGCTGTTGCTGTAGTAGGACTTTACAGAAACTGATATTTGGACAGTGTAATGATGTGAGCTAGAAGAGAACCTAGTGGTACGCTGGTACATGTAGGTACTTCTATCTGGTGGCAAAAAAGCTCCAGGTACGATAGTTTTAGGATCTATCATACATAGGAAAACTTCTTCCGTTGGAGATACCATACACGTACTTCCTACAAACTGATCAATTGTAATCGGTTTAAGCTTCCCGGACCACATGACGGGTTTATGTACTGTTGACATATGGCGGGGATCAGTGCTGAGATCGCCGGGGTCATGATGATGAGGTTCAGAGGTTGGGCAGTCTGGTTAGACGTCAGAAGGAATCACGACAAGCGTTTGTCAAACTGGCGATGATTTCAGAGATAAGGGAGCTATTGTATAATACTACTAGAGGCGCGCATGCATTTTACAATCGCCTCCTTAGTAGGCTCTATGAGTTTGGATTTTTTTAGGGTCTCATAATGTGCTTGTGCTTTTTTTCTTATGGCCTATCAGTTCTCAGTTTCTTTCTATTGTATGATTAATTAATCAATCAATCTGTCAATTAATAAATCAATTAATCATTGGTCTTTATTCGTCCTCGGTTGCTTTTATACTTAGGTGTATTTGATGTAAAATGTAAAAACCATGCGGTTTGGTTGTCAGTTATTTACATTGTGTGAAATTTCTATCAAGTATGGTACGTTGTCAGGACTACTGGAGAAGTTCATTTTTCCCAACTTACATAAGTAGCACTGGTGTTCAATCCATGTATGTATGATCATGACAAACGGAATAATGTTTTATCGCCATTGTAAATGGCAATAAAAGAGCTATCGAATGATATACGTATGTATGATACAATTAAATTCACTGGATTACTGCCAGTATGTTGCCTGAAGAATTCGCTCAACAGACGTAAAGGGACATTTACAGCCGAATCAGTTTCTGTTTTACATCAACATTTCCAATGTACAATAACCGAAATTTAGAAAAAAATTAGCAGCTGAACCACGTCAAGTCTGTTCTGCAGAAGGTTAACAAAGGTCACTGCTAGACCGAACACCAGACGCCACCTGGAGGGTCCCAGCACGGCTAAACCACCCGGCGCAGAGGATCTGTCGTGCCCGCTGTCCCAGTCAGGGTAGCTGGCTGTGGTGTTAGGCTCCTCGGTAGGGACACAGTTGAACTCGGGTAGACTGACGTTCACTATGGGGCTGTGTTTGAGGGCTGGTGGGGAGGCGCATCTCGGCGTTTTGTAGGTGACGTTTGTCTCCTTCATCCAATTCCACAGGTCCACTAGGCTGTAGGGGGGATGTATTGTACAATGAATATCAAGTTTATCGTGTGTGAATGTGTGTATGTGTGTGTGTGTGTGTGTGTGTGTGTGTGTGTGTGTGTGAGTGAGTGCGCTTGTATGTATGTATGCATGTATGCATGTATGCATGTGTGTGTGTGTGTGTATGTGTGTGTGTGTGTGTGTGTGTGTGTGTGTGAGAGAGAGAGAGAGAGAGAGAGAGAGAGCGAGAGCGAGCGTGCGTGCGTATGTGTGTATGAGTTAATAAGGGAACACTTGAATAATTGTGTGTAGTTTGCAGGAAAGGACAGGCAAATGTAGAGAATGTACGCGACTACCATCTAACTTCTAACACCTACCCGCAGTTGCAGTTCCAAGGGTTGGAGGTCAGGCGGACCTTTGTCAAACCGGGGAGCGCCTGGAACAGACTTGGGTGGATCCGTGACAGGTTGTTGTTGTTGAGAGTCAGAGAGTCCAGTTTGGTCAGTCCGGAGAAGGTCTGCTGCGAAACCTCGGACATCTTGTTCCAGTCTAACCACAGAATCCGGAGGTTGACAAGATGGCGGAACGCGCCGTCCTCGATTCTACTGATCCGGTTGATGAAGAGTTCCAGCTGTTTCAGGTTCCCCAGACCCTCCAGGACGCCGCTGGTGATGGTCTTTAGCCGATTGCTCCGCAGGCTGAGAGTCGAAAGCTTCTCCAGCGGCCGGAAGGCTCCGTTGGTGATCTTGACGATGCTGTTCTGCTCTAAGCGAAGGTTATCCAGAATCTCCAACCCAACGAACGTCTTGGGTTTGATGTTCGTCAAGCGGTTGTTGTTGAGATTCAGGAAGTTTAACTTGACGAGGTGGCGGAAGGAGTTGCTCCTAATGATGCTGATGTTGTTGTAGCTCATGTCCAGGTTTTCCAGATTGTGCAGTCCCACGAACATGCCCGAGTTCACCAGCGTCATGTCGTTATTGGATAAATCAAGGTTCTCAATACTGGAGAGATCGTTGAAGGCCCCGTCGTTGATGTTACGAATCATGTTCGACGACAGAATCAGCCGCTTCAGCGACGTCAGACCTGCAAACATGCCCGACCGAATGGTGGCCATGCGATTGTTTTGCACATCGAGATACGTTAGAAGAGACAGCGCGCTGAAGGCTCCGTGCGCAATGCGAGTGATGTGGTTAGCTGTGAAGTACAGCTGCGTCAGGCTGCCCAACTGCACAAAATCGCCGCTCGTGACTTCTGCTATCTTGTTGGAATCTAGGAACAGCTTCCTGGTGCTGAAGGGGATGGAGTGAGGGACTCTGGTCAGGCTTTTTGCCTCGCAGTGGACCGCAGCTGTGTCCTGCAGGCAGCGGCAGGGCGCGGGGCAGGCTGCGGCAGCTGGATGGTGCCGGGTCAGGTGCAGGAGCACAGCGGACAGCACGACTGTCGCCAACATGGCAGTAGGTTGGGGTGCCTGGGGATACAACACAGCAGATTTAGTAACTTTTATTTGTAAAATCATGCCCTAAGGCTAATTGCATGTTGAGTGTCAACGAAGAAGTAAATTAATAGAGAGCAGACAACTACTATATCAAGTGTGTCGAAACAACATTGAGTGCCAGATGACTCTCATGGACTTTCATAATAAGTTTATTGCAAATTCTTGCCCGAAGGCTATAATTCCAAGTAACATGAACAAACAATGAAGAACAATATAACATGTGACTACTCCAGTCTAAATGCTGACTCTAATTCTAACTTGTTGGGTTTGACTTCTTCTGAAGAAATAGTAGAAGACGAAAGATCTCACCATTTCTGTAATGTATGGGTTCTGTATTTAAAAAAAAATGCTTTCCTCAACCGAAACTGTTCATGAGGAAACCTTTCGTAAATGGTCTTGGACTAGACCTACAGCTTCAGCAAGCCAGTACTCGCAACTGTATATGTGTAGTGTTACTGAAGTTTAGAAAGTAACTTCGTATAACTACGTTTTACCATGACATGTTATATATTAGAGATAATGATCAAGTAAGGTTGTAAGAATTCTACATTCGAGTAATGTTGTGTTGACTGAGAACGTCCCCAAGAGAATCAACAGTGCGCCAATATTAATCTTGGAAAAGCGCCCATCTCTACCAACTGTGCCTTGGCGTTACATTTGTTTTATTAGATAAAGGGGCAGAGATTGACACATTGGTTCACGCCACCAATAGACATGTATACAAAAACATAAAGTAAGCACGAAATGGATAAAAACATGATGACGATATGTGATGAAGATATGCAAAACACGAATACAATATTACAAACGTGGGTTTGAAAGTGTAAGTACCCCCATCCAATGGTGACATATTTAATGCTTTATATCATACCCGGGCGGCGATACAGTGCTCCCGGCCGTGTTGCATTCTCCTGTACGACCAGGTGTATAAACCGGGCTTCCATAGACGGCCGTCGGGCCGATACCTTGGGCAATACGGAATACACCGTGTTGTATGCTCTATATATACTTTAAACTTTAAACTTTATTCATTCAACCAACCTAGCAGTACACACATGCATTTGCATTGAACTGAATTGTGTTGATCTTACATTTTGAAATTTGGGAAACACTTAGAAAAATTGATAACATTTAACACTTAAAAAGATATCATATTACATCCCATTGCGATCATCATAACAGTAAAATGATATCCCATATATACACTGAACATAACCTCAGGAGTTTGAAGCCTTTGCAGTGATACGTTTGAATGGGAAAGGTCAGGCGACGAGACATGTATCAATTTGGCCGCTTAGCTCCGATCAATGAAGGTACTTCTGCATAAATTATTCACACATTCTCCCTAACTGGTCCCAATTATCGCATCCTTAATCGTCGTCTTCTTAACATAACCAGATTTACCTTTGTTCCATGACCATATTTGGTTTCGCGTGTATAAGTCTTAGCACGTCTGGGGTCAAGACAAGGTTAGCGTTGAACTTGAGATAGTGACGTTTCGTTCGATGCAATTTCGGTTCGACCGTTTTCACCATACCGTGAAACCGCTACATGAAGACAACCTGGCTGCTCAGGCAACTGGATATGATTTTGGAAACGGTCAGACGCTTCAGGTAGTATCCACTACCTTTCGTCAGTGACACAGATTTCACTAGCCTCCTTCGCAGTCTTGTGAGCGGCGTTATTTTTTTTCGGCGACCGACGCGAGTTATGTCGCGAAAGGACGGTTTGCAGCCAAGGGAGTTTGCCGGGGAGAGAAGGATTCGCCGCTGAGGCTAGATTTCACTATAACTGGACATAGTAAAACGAAGTGCCAATATTGGAAAACTGTGGTCTTCGTACCTGGTCTGGTCTATTTCCTGACGAAGTCGTTTGAGTTTTAGATGCCTTGCTGCTCAAATAAATAATCTCTGGTTCAAACGCTGCTGCAAATAAAGTTCTTTGTACAGTAGAAGTTGAATTATGATCTTATAATTTCATTTTTGGGCTGCCCCTTTGGCATAGCTTCCTTCCGTGGGCGGCTTTTCGTTTAACGAAGCGTGTGGCTAAAACGAATTAAAGTGCCTTGCGGTAATTTATTAGCCCATCTGGTCTACTTGAAAGCGCGGGCTTGATTTATATAGTCTTGGTTCAAGTACTTAAAATCTGTAAGATAAGCTGAAGATGGTGTACGTATTCCACCGTATTTGGACCGCCTGTTCGCATTTTTGTCTCGTAGACAGGTAGAATGTGAAATCAAACAAAAGTTGTTGTTTACAACGGTTATTTACAGTGTGATTTTTACGTAAACGCTAGAAATTCCACCAATGATTGTAAAAGCACATTCTGATCCCATACTACATAGTCTTTATTTGTAAAGTAGATTGGTCTCATACTAGTAGTACGGTTGTTGTTATGTAGCATAAGATGCCATACGTTGCACCTTGTACAATTGCCATGCAATAAAGTTCATGTGTTTGTCAGACCGGTTATAGTTGTTTAACAAATAGCCTGTTGTTATCTAGGCTTGCGGAAGATTGACGACATTCAGATAACGTCACATCAGATACGGAACGACATCGATTTACAGTCAGCACTGCGACCAGCGATCATTTCATGGCGATATCCTACCCGTACACGACAAGTCTACACAACGTGTACCATGCATAAGCATTATAAATGAGAACTTCTGAACATCCTTGGTGTCAGTAAATACAGATTACCTAACAAGGATTAGGTGTAACAGCTCGTTCGGTACGGTAATGTAGCCAGCTGCCGCCGCGCCGCGTGCCTGCGAAGCTGGTGTGTTACGCCGAAGGGCGGTTATACCGGCTATACAGATACAGAAGGATCCTTGTTGGTCAAGCAGCTTTACAAGAATGGCACGCACAACGTCATTTTACCTTCGAGGAATCTGTAATAAAGTGTAACATCGCCATATTATTTGTTAGGCTCCCTTTCCATTAATAGACAGCGATCGCTAAGCGACCAAAATTGATTTTATAATTGGAATATGATCCACAATGTTGAGGTATGATTTAAAAGCCTACAAAACAAACAAAACGTGAAAAAAACGATTTCTCCATGTATGAAATTAATTGAGTGATCTGTCAAATTTTTGGTCACAGCCTTTAATGGAAAGAGGTGTTAGCAAGGCTCGACAGATACATGTAGATACAGTAACTTAAACTAAGCATAGACAGCACCTTTATACTATCACAAATACTAAATAGAGAAGAAGATGCTCACCCGTGGGCTTGAACCACCAGTCAGAAACCCATCCTGAAGAAGGCAGTCTCTACTCGAGGTGGCTGCAGCACGAAACCAAAAATCCTGGAGGAATACCGTTTTCTGCCCGATATTACATGTGCTCTGGGAAGACTAAGGTCTAAGCTAAGGCTCCATCCGGATGACTTGGTGTCTTGGCGTCTTTCTCAGACAGAGCACTCGTCCGACTGAGGCAGCGAAAGTCTTGCCACCGCCTTAGAATGCGCAGCTGGCGTTTTAAACTTAATTATGTCACCACCTCCTTGGCACGTTAATTTGACACGGTTGTGTGGTCTTCTTTTCTCCAAGTGGGAACATAAATTTCGTTGGTTCGACCAGTGGGGGCGTTGAATTGTAAGAGAGACTTAAGGCCACACCAAGTAATATTTATGGATGACGTCCACGCGCGCATTGATTTTGGCCTGTTCCCAGAAAACCCCCCCAAGAAATTCCGCTTCCTGTAACTATGACCAAAGAGTCACGAAAGTGCTGCAAATCGCAGGATAAAGGGAAGATGGGATGAAAGGAAAGAAGCAGAACAGGATGACAACTGCTGTTCCACTAATTTATTGCTATTTTCATGACAAATAAAAGACTTGTTGTTTGTTACACTGTGTTCTCTCATTCAATTTGTGTCCTAGCATTTGTCGTCCCTTGTAATATTTGAAATCAAGGCATCTTGTTTTTTCGTCCCTTCTTGTTTTTTTTTCCGCGCTCTCGCATTAGATTTAGGGTCTCCAGAGGACGTCATCCATAAATATTACTTGGTGTGGCCTAACAGGGGTTGCAAGAAAAGCATGGACGTCAAATTAACACTTAGTGCACGTACACTCCTCCTTCTTCACTGTATTCTGCAACTGCAGTCGTAGAAACGTCCTGTAGCTGCATTCAGTCTTTCTTCGTCTTCTTCCACTTTGTCTCGTGAGCTCCCTTAGCTCTTCGAGTTTCTTTTCCGTTGTAGGAGCGCCAATCCCTCTAGCTGTGTGCTTTAGGTCTCCCTTCCGTTAGATTTGCAGTCCAAACAGAGTGTTGTAGGGATCTCTTTCTACCCGTATACTGTACTAGGTGGGGGCCGGGTATAACTGAAGCCCTTGACTGGTGCGGCTTAAACGATGATTAATGAGGTTCTGGAAGAGGTCTACAGTCGTGAAATATTCATGCATCCCACACGCAGTAATCTGATTAGAGATTTATGGACTTGACAAACATCCAAGGACTCGCCAACTTTTTCTGTCACACAGGGATATACCAGAAGCTGCACAACGAAATAGAAACATTGTAGACTAATTACATCCACAATTCGGAAAACATGAATGATTCTTGCCATTTACAAGACTACCCCATCCTTACTTATTCACCTTGACACGTGCTTATTAAGTACATAACAATACAAGACACAACACATGTAAGTACAATGCTAGAGGGGCCATTCCCACTGGCTTTCCTGGCTAGGGTTTAGCTCCCTTTGCAGGGGTATTTCATGTCCCCTGGATTTTCTGTGCTAGGGTTTACTCCCTAGGTAGTGTCATCGCATTTGGAGAGCTGGACAGTAGACCATTGCCACGAACTGCCTACTAGTAGCCGATCGTGAAACTGGCATGGAGTACCAGCCTGGTCCATGGGACGATTACTGGAGAAGATGAACAAAGGAGAGGGGTGCTTCTTCAGACGGATTTTAACACAAATGAAGATGGGTGTTATCCCCAGTAGCGGACTCAAACTCTTTTGGACAATTGCTTGGGGGAAAGAAGGCCTGCGTGGATGCCAGCTGAGCCATTACTCTACTAACGTTGCTAGAAGAAGAAGAAGGAATGACAATGGGTCATCAAACAAAATATCCTTTATTAGCCTTTTTGTAAACACTGGGTGCCAGTTGGTACCGTCACAAACTCAAACATAACCCGCACCACATTGGATAATACTGATATACATAACGTTAGATAACAGCAGCGAACCAATATTGAAGAATGTAAGGAAAGCTATCAAACTAAACTCACTAAAATTAACCAATGTAAGTAAACCATCATCTAATAGAATTGCTGCAGGAATCACAGTGTATGCACCTTTTGTATTGCAATCAGAATTATTGTACAATCTCATACAGTTACAAAAATAGTAAAAACCATAATTAACCACACTGTTCTATCGCAATCCAGCACCAATTTATGATTGCATTTTCCCTTCTATATATCTAGCTCTCAAAGTGTTCTATGGTCATGGGTTAAGTTGCTTGACCCAATAAGTAGTTAGAATAAATAGTTTTACGGAATAGTTGTCAAGTTTATGATGTGTTTTGAGCATGAACTATGTGAGTTTTATGTACTTTAACAAAATAATGTAAAATGTGTAACCTATCATGTCAACTGTGCGATACGATTGTTAGTACATTCTTCTGACAAAAAATGGATAAGAATGTTTACCAAACAATGACAATGTCTCACTGAATGTGACACACTATACTAGCCACAGTTTTTTTTTCCTCAAGTTTCTGAAACACATGAGTAATAAGTTAAACATATATTTAAACTATAATTCTGGTTGGGCATATTAAGGCACCTCTATGTGCATATTACTTCTTTAATTTTCTAACATCTAGTCTTCATTTAAGATTGCATCACTAAGTCTAGGTTTGTGCTATCAAGCATTTAAGTTTGTGATTTTTCATCTGTTTATGTGTTGTACACTTAAATACCATTTGTATAGGTTAGACAGTTCTAACATCAATATCAATAAGACATATAGACTCAAATAAACATACAAATTCAAGTAAAAATTACAACCATGTCATAATAGTATGCTACTTCTTGATATCCCTCTGGTATTACCTTTGTAATGTTCTCACTGCTAACTATTGCCCCTCCAGAACAAAAATATAAAACCCTAAAACTTCACAAGTATACAATCCAGGAAACAAGCCCAAACAACAAACTTATTTAATAATAAGTAGTTCAGTCATGGAACTCTCACAAACAACTCAGCCACTGATGAATATTATAATTCTAAAAACAACACTCTCTATTTAACCTGAGATATGGCCACTGGTTCTATTGCTGATTTATTTTCCATTTATATTCATATATAATTATTAATATTATATCACAACTTTATATTTCTGACACCACAGCCAACACAATACAACTAGCCTCCACCAGATTAAATACCTTGGCTGAAATATACTTAGTCAAATTCAGCCAAGTAGGGAGAACAATTTGCCAGGTGAGTTTGGACGCCATAGAGTTTCATTTGAAATGTTCCCCTTACTGTGGGCTCACTCTCTGGGCCAATTACTAGTATTCACCATATTTTTGCCGATTTTCACTATACACACCCCCTTAGGAAGGCCTGGTGGAGGCTACAACACAACTGTCCTCCATCCATACCCCCTAGGAAGGCCTGGTGGAGGCTATAACACAACTGTCCACCATCCATACCCCCTTAGGAAGGCCTGGTGGAGACTATAACACAACATCCCACCATCCATACCCCCTTAGGAAGGCCTGGTGGAGGCTACAACACAACTGTCCACCATCCATACCCCCTTAGGAAGGCCTGGTGGAGGCTACAGCACTGCCATCCTTACCCCCTTAGGAAGGCCTGGTGGAGGCTACAACACAACAGTCCACCATCCATACCCCCTCAGGAAGGCCTGGTGGAGGCTACTACACAACTTTCCACCATCCATAGCCCCCTAGGAAGGCCTGGTGGAGGCTACAAGACAACACAACACAGACATGTAGTAGTACCATGGTTACCCTGGCCAGCCCTTGAGATAGCAGCATAAAGTCTATCTTCTACACATCTAAGGGATCAAAAAGGACGAACCATGCCGGGGTGGGGGGTGAAGCTGTCAATGATTTTGTTTGGCTGTCAGCCTGCATTTCCCATATCAACTCTCCTGTGCACACACTTTTGATACCTCCCGAAACTGTTCCATGTTTGGTTTCACCCTAGTCTCTACCAGACTTCTTGGCAGACTGAAAAATTGCAGAAATTGGCCCAAATAGGGGCTTGGCTGGTCATTGGAGTACAGATTTGTCTGTTGGTTGCAAACTGTAACTCTATGGCTGGTCATAAGTTAGTTCCTCAAGCTGATGGTAAAAGTTGAAGAGTTTGGGAAAAACAGTTGAAATATTGGGGCTTGGCTGGCCATTGGAGTACAGATTTGTAAACAGAAGGGGTTGCAAACTGTAACTCTCTGACCAGCAAACTGCTCCGGCCAATTTCTGCTATTTTCCCTTCAACCCATGGAGTCTGGTAGAGACTACTTTTGCCCCCCTCCCTTCCCTTCATGGTCCACTTATGAGTCTTTATCAAGTCGACTGCTCTTGCAGGGGTTTGTAGCTTGTTTGGCATCAGTGCCTTCAAATGTTTCATAGCAATTCTATTCGTACTGTACATCTATATGTATAGCTTACGCTGCCCCTGTAAAGTTGATACAACCACAGTGGCTGGCTATTGTCTATAATTCCATATTGCACTACAATGTAGCCGATTGTTAAAAGGTATAGTCTGCAGGGCCTGCAGGTATTGCTACTATACTACCAGTAGATTTGCCACAATGTGTCGATGTTCGAGTCCTGAACATTATGATATGGTTCAGCTCTATAAGTCTTCCTGTTCTTTTGCACTAGTTTTATACCTGTATGATGATATTGTGTGGACTTCTAATAATAGAATCTGATGCTTTTGAAGCTGGATTTACAGACAAATTTTGTCTTGAAATCAGGGACAAGCTACATGGCAATGTTTAACAGATGCTCTGTGGGCACTTTAGTAAGAAAAACATTATAACATTTTTGGATATCTGGATTTAACTATTGCAGGGTCTGATGTGCTTGTATTTTAGAGTCTATTGCTGATCTAGCAGTGGGTTTCTGTCTCCACCACTACTGTCGGAAGCACCGTTTGCGTCGGCTTCTCTCCATCAGCTTTCTCCGCTTTCTCGGAAACAGCAGCATCTTGCAGTACCGTCGCAGCCTGCAAGGAGTCTCTCCTGTCCTGCCCCGGTTTGGAAGATTTGGGTGAGGAGTTTTGCGAGGATCCCGCCGTCCCGTTTTTCTCGGCGCGATGCTTGCGTCGGACGTTCCTCAGGCGCGGGGCGGAGTTGTTGGACAGCTTCCAGGTGCGATTGGCCAGCTCGCTCAGTTCGATGTCGCTCTCCTCTGCGTGGCGTATGGCCGTGGTCTGGGTATCCTCCCCTTCCGTGTGGTTTTCTGCACTGTACCTGGGGATTTATAATATAGAAAAATATAACGGTACGTTACTCTGACCTCCAAGCAGCCAAGTTGATAGCGAAGGTCAACAAGGACAACAGTTACTATATTGCATAGTTACCAAATATACATCATAATAAAAACAGTTTCCAATAGATAATACCTAATGAAATGCACAGTCACAAAATGAACACTCAATCCACTTAATATACTAGTAAATGCAAAGGAAAATCCAAGAATTACATTATGTACTACTACTAGGTAAAAATGCAACTTTTGTTCGGAGGCCAAGAATGGACTCTACCAGTGGCCCCAATGTAATGTTATAGACCAGTATGCAAAAACGTCCCCACATAATATGGACTTTTTTCATAATCACCCCAGTCCAAAATTGAATTCAAAAAAGAAATGGTCTCTTCCAGCACTTGCAGGTCTAGGTGGTAAAAAAATTTCTTTCTTGACAATCCTCAGTGATACATGTAACTATTGAATAAAAAGGTAAAGTTAAAAAAAATAAAGTTACTTCACCTGGCCATGTCGAACTTGAAGTCCTTAGGGAAGCGCGGCAGCTCGATGGGTGAGAGGGGGGACTGGGAGTGGTTGGAGTGGTCGGACAGACACGTGGTGTCGATGGAGTCTGTGATGCTAGTGTACTGACCCTGGGCCTGGGTGGAGGAAAAAGGTCTGGTTAGAGTAGCATCAGGGGTTCCACAAGGAACTATCCTGGGACCAATATGGTCCAGAACAGACACGTGGTGTCGATGGAGTCTGTGATGCTGGTGTACTGACCCTGGGCCTGAGTGGAGGAATAAGAAACAAGGTCTGGACATCTCATAAACTGAACATTCCTCATAGTAGGACTGACCACTATCGAAGTAGTCCCCTATCATTCATGATCCACCACTTGAGCATGCAGAAGAAAAATGTCCAGACTTTTCATGACACATCGACAAAGGTTAGACATCCAGGTAATGAGATGTGCAAGAAAACAGTTACTCAAGCAACTGGACAGATTTTCGAAGTTGACAATGTCAGACGTTTCAATTAGTGTCAACTATGTTCCGTTAGTGACAAACAGAATCTGTTGTTGCACACTCAGGTATCTGTCCAAAAGCTATGAAATGATATGTAACTGAGGTGAAGAAAAATTTTAGACAGTCCATAGGAAACAAAAAAATAAGACTAAGCCAAGACTGGCAGAATCGCCGGTAGAGATCCCAATTAGAATCTTTGTCAACTGAGATTGCGATCAGGATCTTTGGCAGTACAATCTGTGATTCTACTGCTAGAGATCCTGATCAGAGTCTGTAAATTCTAAGATACCCACTTAAAAGACAGTCAGAACTTTTCAACATCGATTCATGTCGCTTTAATTTAAACCAATGGATAGACTTTAAACTCAGGATTTATGAATGGGAGACCACCCCAACACATTCCTGGCATCAGATACAAACAGATACTGACAGATACCAGGGGTCGAAATAGATTTTGGGGCCAACTTGCACTGGTGCAGATGAAAAAAAAAATACTTGCACCAGAAGAAAAATAGTTGCACCCCTCCAAAATAAAACGAACACAACCAAAAGTACATGTAGTAACATCCAATATTTGCTTACACTACTAACCTAATGTCAGTAAAGTGGCACCTGTGGCCCTGTTCCACACTTACACCTCATCATCAGTATCAGACTCACTAGGATTACATTCCTGCTGTACAGTTCGTCTAGCCCTAGCCCCATATGGTTGTGTGGACGGCCTCCGTCTTCTCCCTGCCCACCACAACCCTACTGCTGGCAAGGGGTCAAATGTGCTGACTGTGTTGTTGTCCAGAGAAATTGCCATGAGGCTTACAAAAAAATGAAGAAAAACTTCATGGATTCTGGTTTTGTTCCCTTTCCAGTTCTTTATTGGGGATTCTGGTTTTGTTCCCTTTCCAGTTCTTTATTGGGTATTTCTACAGGTAGTAACAGCGGATAAAGCAAACTTGCACCGCGGTGCATACCGGCAAAAAATTAGTTGCACGACACCAAATTTACTTGCACCAAGTTGCACACAGAGGGGTATTTCGACCCCTGGATACAGTTAGATACAGTCATATACAGACCGGCCGTGTGTTGGCCATGATGGAGGGGATGATGGGGTCCTGGGAAAAAGACAAAGTAAGACAAAGTAAGACAAAGTAAGACAAGCAAGACAAAGCAAGACAAAGCAAGACAAAGTAAGATAAAGTAAGACAAAGTAAGACAAAGTAAGAGAAAGCAAGACAAAGTAAGACAAAGTAAGACAAAGTAAGACAAAGTAAGACAAAGTCAGACAATGACATATTACAAACTTTAAGACACATATAAAGAAAGACAAAGCCAGCTACAGACCGGCCGTGTGTTGGCCACGATGGAGGGGATGATGGGGTCCTGGGACAAAGTAAGACAAAGTAAGACAAAGTAAGACAAAGACAAAGTAAGACAAAGACAAAGTAAGACAAAGTAAGACAAAGTAAGACAAAGACAAAGTAAGACAAAGTAAGACAAAGTAAGACAAAGTAAGACAAAGTAAGACAAAGTAAGACAAAGTAAGACAAAGACATATTACAAACTTTAAGACACATATAAAGAAAGACAAAGCCAGATACAGACCGGCCGTGTGTTGGCCACGATGGAGGGGATGATGGGGTCCTGGGACAAAGTAAGACAAAGTAAGACAAAGTAAGACAAAGACATATTACAAACTTAAAGACACATATAAAGAAAGACAAAGCCAGATACAGACCGGCCGTGTGTTGGCCACGATGGAGGGGATGATGGGGTCCTGGGACAAAGTAAGACAAAGTAAGACAAAGTAAGACAAAGACATATTACAAACTTTAAGACACATATAAAGAAAGACAAAGCCAGATACCGGGCGTGTGTTGGCCACGATGGAGGGGATGATGGGGTCCTGGGACGACGTTATGGACCTCCTGGGCAGCGGGACGGGGATGGGCGCCGAGGACGCTGCCAGGTTCTCTGCATAGCTCTTGGACTTGACGTCGGGGTGGAAGGCGGGCTTGGCGCGGCGCGGCGAGCAGCGGGCGATGTCCTCCGTGCTGATGGACTTCTGCCGGTGGAAGCGGGATGAGAGGGTCGAGCCGTCGTCCGTGGAAACGTCGCTCGACTCGTGCCTCAATCGCTGGGAGGGGAGGTAGAAGATACAAGCTGACTTTAAAAAAAAAATCAATACAGTGCGAACCTGGTGGAGCCATCGTAATTCATGAAGGTCGGTTCAACTACGTCATATCAAATCACCTCAAATTTACACATCGTTGGGAATCCCAGTCTTCCCACTGAATTAAAACCAATTTACAATAAATTTGTTAAAAAGGTGATTACAGTGATTACTTGGCAAAGTAATAGTCGGTGCAATCATCGTCATGACTTAAACTGACTCAAAATAACATTTAGACTGGTAGGACTTAATTGACAAAATCATCGTCCTAACTTGATTTAAAATAACATTTTAATTACACTGGTAAGAGAGACAGAAGTTAACCTGGACATGTTGAATACATTTAACATTACGAAGCTGGTGTGTTATGCTGAAGGGCGGTTATACCGGCTAATAAATTGTGGCTATACAGATACAGATACAGAAACAGATTACAGAAAAACAGGTTACTGTCCGTACTGGTTTACAAGGCGGGTCGTGTCCGGGAAGCAGGGCCGCCTGCGAGGAGGGAGTCTGCGCATCATCATCATCATCGCTTAGGGAGCCGCCGATGTAGAACTTGGGCACCATGTCTTTGGAGCTCCCCCTGTTGTCTTGTGTTGGTGCTGCAGGTTTACATGTGAGTGTGATGGAGTCTGACGGCATCTTCTGTACCGGTCTCCTGCGCACGGCTGGCGGGCTGCCCAACCCAGACTGGCCCACGGCCAACCTCTCAATCCCAGACACCGAGCCCGACCGCTTCCAGCTCTTCTCTCGGGACTCCTCCTGACAAGGAAAGGAAAAGAAAGAGATGATCTAGATCCAGCTTTAGCTCACTGAAGAGATGTTCTTCCACTGGTCGTGACAGAGAAGACAGATGCTCTGTACAGTATTTACAGGTTCATTGTACCAGGGAAATTCCCCTAGCTCTTTTCGACAAGCACAATGAACAGTGGACCACGACTTAACGTCCCATCCTAAGGACTGAGACCCTTTCTGATAGCGTGCATGTCGGGTGAGCGACAATAGCTGGGATTCGAACTCCCAACCTCTTGGTCCAGAGGCATCGTCACTAACAACTGGACTACTCACACTACTTAAACTACGCATGTTACTCACACTACTTAAACTATGCACACCACTTAAACTACACAGCATCCTACTTAAACTATGCATGCTACTTAAACTACACAGCACCCTACTTAAACTATGTATGCTACTTAAACTATGCATGCTTTTTAAACTATGTATGCTACTTAAACTATGTATGCTACTTAAACTATGTATGCTACTTTAACTACTACGCAAGCTACTTAAAGTACGCGTGCTACTTAAACTACACACCCTACCTGGCGTTTGAGGTTCTCCTCACTGGTGTTGACGTAAGCGTAGAAGCCGGCCCCCTTCTCCGGCGAGCCCGGGGACGAGCCCACCAGCGCCCCTGCGGAGGCCTGGATGTTGGCCAGGCTGGAGGCTTGGCTGTCCAGGCGGGAGAGGTACATCTCCAGTCGCTGCAGCGTTGTCGTGGTTACGGCGGAGGCGTTCTCCAGCCGGGCTAGCCGCTGGTCCAGCGACGTCAGGGACACTTTCACTGCACCCTCCTTCTCCTTCACCTCATCCACACGCATCGACATGTGCTCCACTCTGGAACAACAGGAAGGAAGTAAAGTTTCTTCTACATTTGATTCTGTAGCTGTGGGCTGTTATGACACATTTAGATACTACATGCTTGTCCATGTTAGACAGTTGCTAAACCAGGGGGAACAAACATACACCACTCTTTTTCCTGACATCAAAATATTAAAGCTAGATTGAAGGAATAAAGTTTGCTCTACGCTCAACAAAAAGAGTTCGAAAACTTTGATCAATCATCTCCGTTATCACTTTATCAACCATTATGTATCATGTAGCTTATTTATTACAAACTTGTGCTCCACTCTGGAACAACAGGAAGAAACAAGAAATTGAAAATCTATTAATAATGATAATAATAAGAATATAAATTATAATAGTACTTGTTCTTGATTGTAAATTAATACTGCGACTATGAACTACAATTGATAAGCCAAATCAGTGTACATGTATGTCTTTGTACGCTCTACTTTCCAATCCATTGTCGTTTGTCTGTTGCTTTGTCTCTAAAATTTTAGCGCACGGGACTCCAGTCTAATGTTGATTTTCAGGTACAACTTGCAGGCATCAATCGGACTGCTAAGGGGACCTTCAGGGGGTCTTACTTTTCTGGGTTTGAGTTTTTTTACTAATTTTATTGCAGCACTGATGACCTTTTGTGGGGGTAAGTCAAGTGGCATATGGAGCATGTGGCCAAAGAGGGCAGATGTATTGTGGCAAACTCAGCAAAGAGACTCATACCTCTGTGAAATATTATTTTCAAAGAGATTTTGTGACTCCCCTGTTTTAATCATGATTATAATTGTGAACTTCTCTGTCTATGCATTTTCCCACTGGCTCCAATAAGGCAACAGACATACACATAGCAGGAAACTGAGGACAGCAAATGAAATAACCTTTTCTGGGTACTTTCAGGGACCTTTGAACTAACTTCCTGCCGGTGTCCCAATGTGCTTGGCATGTGGAAATAACTAGAGAAACACAAGCAAACACACACACAGACACACAGAAAAAACCCTTAGTACACGGAGATACATAAAAGTTTGTTTTGTATTGAAGTCGAATTTGAAAGTTCTGGGACTTACATGTCCTGCGTTATCCTGATCCTTTCATTGGTCGATGACCCATAGGCATCTTCCTTCTCCCTGAAGTATTCCTCCACACACTCCTCCTCATAGTCATGCAGCCTCTCCACGTCATCATCAGACAGGAACAGCTCTGGAGAGACACAAGGTCGCTACTGTTACATACAGGGTAAGGGTTAGGGTCTGTAGATGTGGTACAGGGTTAGGGTTAGGGTGTGTAGATGTGGTACAGGGTTAGGGTTAGGGTGTGTAGATGTGGTACAGGGTTAGGGTCTGTAGATGTGGTACAGGGTCAGGGTTAGGGTGTGTAGATGTGGTACAGGGTTAGGGTTAGGGTCTGTAGATGTGGTACAGGGTTAGGGTTAGGGTGTGTAGATGTGGTACAGGGTTAGGGTGTGTAGATGTGGTACAGGGTCAGGGTTAGGGTGTGTAGATGTGGTACAGGGTTAGGGTTAGGGTCTGTAGATGTGGTACAGGGTTAGGGTTAGGGTGCTAACAGTACTTACTGAGTCCCTTGTCGCTGTAGAGGTTGTTGTGCCTACAGCGGGAGCACACACAGACCAGGTACTTGAGAAGCATGTAGATGTGGTACATGGTTAGGGTTAGGGTCTGTAGATGTGGTACAGGGTTAGGGTTAGGGTTTGTACAGTACTTACTGAGTCCCTTGTCGCTGTAGAGGTTGTTGTGCCTACAGCGGGAGCACACACAGACCAGGTACTTGAGCAGCATGTAGATGTGGTACAGGATGGTGAGGGGCATGGGGAGCATCGGCCGCTGCTCGTACTCCATGATCAGGTGGAACCGCTGGAACTTCCACACCTGGTTGGAGATGGCCTTGATCTGCGAGAAGGTGTTGCTGTAACCAAAAATACAGGACTGGTTTAAATCTATTTCATACTGGGTCGTCAAAATCCTTACACAAGACTTGATTCAAGTCAAGTTGCTTAAACCAAACCTCACCAGAAAATTGCTTTAACTACTGCAACTGTCTAATGTAGGTAAAGCTAAGTATCTTAATGTATTCAATGCAATCCTAGGATTTTCAACAATAATTTTAACTGAATTTTATGACTGAATATTAGTCAATAGAAACTAGTTATGCGTAATTTCACATTTGGTGATCATCTAATATCTTGTCCCTAATATGCTATTATATACTAAGTTGACTTTCCACGTATTTGCCATTTGTTACAGCTATATTTATTAGGACTACCTGTTTATGGATTCGTTAGGACTTTTGATGTAACCCGTATCTTGTTCTTACATTTTATCTGACCCTGACCTCTTCCCTCATGACCTCAAGGCAATCACCAGGCTGATTTGACTATTTGATGAATAAACAGAGTTTCATACAAACAAACAAACAAACAAATAAATAAATAAATAAATAAATAAAACAAAGCTCACTTGAAGACAGCGATGAGGAGGTTGATGAGAAGGATGTTGGCGACCAGGAGGTACAGGGTCATGATGGCGGGGGTGATCCAGCCGCCCGGGATGCAGGCGGGTATCGGGTTACCGCCCCCGTCCAGCTGAGGGGTGCCGTCATCGTTCTTCAGACCACATGGCGCTAAAAACAGGGCGGAGGAAAAAGGTCCTTATGTGAGAAGTTTGCTACTGTTACATGTAAATGTACAAGCCTTAGGTAACTTTCAACTCTGTCCAGCTGGGGGCTACCATCATCATTCAGACCACATGGAGCTGCAAACAATGCATAGGAAACAATGACCTGCAATACTTTGGCCTGCAAAAGCTTAGGAAGCTATGGATGGATTGCAATGACATTTGGTACGTGGGTAGGGCTTGGAAAGACAAAGGTCAAGGTCAATTATGGACCTCCTTGCAGCTTTCCTTGGTATTGGAGCAGCACTTCCTGTTTTTTGTATCTTTAAAATGTCCTGGTCATGCTATGGTCTTGAATTTGATACATACTGACTATACTGCTACAGTAATAATAATGCAAACTGCATCAATGTTGCATTAATCTTGAGTTTGTGACGCTGACTCTGATACATCTGAAACAGATAATACACAAAGCAAGTTTTGTTTAGGTACTGGCAGCATTGCAAAAATGGTATTCAACTTTTAATGTGAAGGTTGTACAAGCTGCCAAACAGAAGGCATGTCATTGAGATTTATTCCCTCGTTACGATCCTTGAACATGAAGAGCTATATCTTATATCCAGTCAAAACCCCATGAAATGGGAAATACTTGTGAAGAAGATAAGTTGCATGGGGGTATAGTTGAGATTGCCTTTTAATGTGGATCACAGACAATGGATAATTACAAAAGTACTGCCTGACTGGCCACAGGTTATCCTCTATACTGTCATCAATTCTTAATGTAGTAATAGTACACCCAGGTGGAAAATATTACACACTTATACAGTTTATAATGACAAACATTATGAAGCATCTGGTTACTTTTAGTGTCATTACAATGGAATTAGACTGCCACATAAAAATGTTAAACATGTTTCTTTGATTTTATTATCATACCCAAAGTTTTAAATCTACTATTAGATCTTTTCTAAAGCAACATTCAATGTCTGTCAAGTGGAATCTTAACTTAAACCATCAACCATGAAACTAGCTAGGGGATCTGTTTTCTGGGGTTGGATTCCCTCTGCACTTAAGATTTATAGATCCAGCGTACACCTCTCCACCCATGAAGACTTAGCACAGCTCCAGGAAGATGTTTTTGGCAAAGTGGGATCTTTAGCCGTAGAATCTGATTTTACGTTTTATGGGAGTGGATTCCCTCTGTACTTATGGTCTCCGGAGCCAGAGTGAGTTCTCTCATCTTCTATGGTCAACCATGAAACTAGGGGATCTAATCTACAGTTTTATGGGGATGGATTCCCTCTGCACTTACAATCTATGGATCCAGTGAACACCTCTCCATACGGCATGAAGGGCCCCAAGAAGATGTTTTTGGCAATGTGGGACTTCTCATCTTTTACATGTACTGTCAACCATGAAACATGGGGAATTAATCTTAGGTTTTATGGGGGTGGGTTCCCTAAGTCGTGTGGCGCAGCGGTAGCGCGTTCGGCTCAGGCCCAACGCCCAAGAGGTCCCGGGTTCGATCCCCACCCATGTCATCGATCTTGTGCCCTTGGGAAAGGCACTTTACAGGACTTTCCTCACTTCACTCAGGTGTAAATGAGTACCTAGCTTCGGTTAGGGACGTCCCTCGGATAGGATGTTAAATGGAGGTCCCGTGTTTGGGGAGAGCCACATTCCAGGCACGTTAAAGAACCCACCATACTTATCGAAAAGAGTAGGGGTCCTTCCCGGTGTGAGTGGTTCAAACCTTACAGTCTTATGGCCGCACCTGGGGTCGTATTGAGGTCACCTGAGTTAGCGCCGAATGGCAGCCGCTCCAGACCCTAATGCGATTAAGCCCCACCACCATTGTAAGCTCCTCACAATTCAGCCCTTGGCTGCAAGGAGAGAGTAAGCCGGCCCACCAATAACAATAAGAAAAGTCTGCACTTACGATCTCCAGTCTTGGGAGCATAGATCTACCATCAACCATGAAACTAGCCAGGGGATCTAAGGTTTTATGAAGGTGGATTCACTCTGCACTTGCAATCTATAATGCCAGCCTGCACCTCTCCATACACTTACTATCTATGGAGCCACAGTGGGATTCTCATCTTTTCATCTTCTACAGTCAACCATGAAACTAGGGGATCTAATCCATAATTTAATGGGGGTGGATTCCCTCTGCACTTGTATCCATGAAGTCACTGTGGGATCTTTCTTTTTCTACCATTAACTTTGAAACTTTGGGATGCTATCTACGGCTTTACGAACTTACGATCGATGGATCCAACGTAGACCTCCCTGTATAAAATGAAGTAGGGCTCCAGGAAGATGTTTTTGGCAAAGTGTGATCTCACATCTTCTACTGACAATCTGAGCTATGAAACTAGGGTGTAATCTAAGGTTTTATGAACTTACGATCTATCATAATGGATCCAGTGTAGACCTCCCCATACAACATGAAGTACAAAGTAGGGCTCCAGGAAGACGTTTTTGGCAAAGTGGGCTCTCACCTTCTATATGTACATGTACTGCCAACCATATGCATGAAACCAGTGGATGTAATCTACAGTTTTATGAACTTACGATCGATGGTCCCAGCATACACCTCCCCATACAGCATGAAGTAGGGCTCCAGGAAGATGTTTTTGGCAAAGTGTGCTCTTACATCTTCTACATGAACTGTCAACCATAATCTAACTAAAGGTTTTATGAACTTACGATCGATGGTCCCAGCGTACACCTCCCCATACAGCATGAAGTAGGGCTCCAGGAAGATGTTTTTGGCACTGGTCCAGGAGGGGTCCTCGTCCGGGTGGCGGATGGCTTGTCGGGCGACTCCGAAGCTCATCAGGACAATCAGCATGATGATGACGAAGTACAGCATGTCCACCATCTGGGGGGGGGGGGGGCAGACAGGTCGTTAACTTTTACCATAATAATCCTTCTCAGCCAGTTTGCTAACCTTTGGCATTATCTCATCAACCTCACCCAAGAGAACACATCCACAACATTATTCAAGATGTATTTTGAGGTATATCTGGGTTGAACTACAATGCCAAGCAGTGATGAAGGTTTAAGTGATGGGTGATAAAATCAAATCTTCGTAAGTACTGTTGAATGCAAGATCCTTTTTTGGTGAGTGCAAGGCAAAGGAATGACTGCCACAGGCCCCACTCACACTGCCTGCAATTCTGATTTTTTTTTTTCACCGAGCTCGCTCGGAATCTTCCCATGTTTTTGATAGGAATCCTACTGAAAACAGGTAGTTCTGCATCTGTGTGAGCAAAGCTCAAAATTCCTTTTTGGGAATAGGTGCACTACTAGGATACCTAATCTAAAAATGTTGGTACACAGAAAAAAATTGGGCGCACAACATGAAGTAAATGAACCACAATTCTATAGCTGTGCATAAAGGTGCATCCATGTACATGTGTATGCACGCAGCATGTCGAAACCTGGTGAAGGTGGCTTTTTCTGAGGCAAAACTGTAGTTACTGTAACTGTTGATAAACTGACCATTTTGCCGATCATCATGACGTAGGGACCGAGGTACTTGTTGACAGAGAGGATGTCGAGCAGTCGGATATACCAGAAGATGATGTCCACACAGTACAGCACACGGCCGTACGGGATGGTGCTCTCCTGGAACCTGCGAGAACCAAAACAAACCACATGAATGGATGTGTGCCTGGAGATCTTGCTTTAGTATGGATGTCCACACAGTACAGGATGGTCTGTTCCTGGAACCTGTGAGAACCGAAACCACCCAGATGAATTGACACGGAATATATGCCAACATTCATTTTGTTATACAGTCAAACATATACAAGCGACCAACTCTACGTAAGGACTACCTGGCCATTGTAACCACTTGTGGGTGGTCCCTTAGATAATTTTCCTATTGACACAAGCATTAAGAATCCTGTCTATAGTGACTACATTTTTTTTGTACCTGTCCACATAGACCAGATTTCATTGGTCCCGAGTCATTTTGGGCAGTTTGGACTGTATGTGTTTTTGTAATGCCATGTATGTGTAAGGATATTACAATAATTATTATATACAGATTTGTCAGGATTTCAATCATGTAACCTGTTTTGTCTGACCCTGACTTCTCAATGAAAAGTGGCCAGCAGGCTGATTTGAGTATTTCGTGAATAAACGAAAATTCGCAAACAAACACACAAACAAACTAACAAACCAACCTGAGCCCCACTCCCACCAGGAAAGCCAGGATGGCGAGGGTATCACAACGGTTCCAGTTGTCGTCCCACCAGACCCAGAACTTCTGGGTCAACTTACTGGGCTCAGACACTAGGATCTGGGGGCAACAGCACATTTTCTATCATACATACAAAATATGCATTTCCAATGTATTTCTACAGTTACTATAACCACAAAAATATTTGTCGTCCCACCACACCCAGAACTTTTGGGTTAGCTTGCTGGGCTCAGACACAAGGATCTGGCAGAAAACAACAATTATTTTTGTCATACTTCCCACTGACCTTGAAATGTTCGTGGTTTTATTCTCTGGCTTTTCTCCACCCCAAATCAATGACATCACAAATATGCGTTGCCAATGTATTATCAGTACTAGCCTGAGTGTCAGACATTTTAGCTTTCGTCTGCTCCCCTGGTAGCGGTTTGTGGGGAGTGGACGAAAGCTAAAAAGGCTGACACTCAGGCTATCATCAGTACTACTGTGCTACAGAATTGTTTAAACTGCATGGTTTAGCTTAAGACACCACGAAAATCTCCTTTCCCTTCTTTTTGGAAATCAAGTCCCAGTAGATAAGAACATAGGGGTCCTTCACGGTGTAAGTGGTTGAAACCTTACAGTCTTATGGCCGCACCTGGGGTCATATTGAGGTCATCTGAGTTAGCGCCGAATGGCAGCCGCTCCAGACCCTTGCGATTAAGCCCCACAAATTGTAAGCTCCTCACAATTCAGCCCACCCAATAACAATAACAACGTGTGCTGCCCACCCACCTCCCTGACTTTCTCCATGGCCAGTGTGACGATGTAGGCGATGATGTACCACTCCTCCCAGCCTGGAAACGGCTCCGTTCTCTCCAGCACCACGTAGTTAAACAGCATCAGGAACACAACATAGGCCATCTATAACATATACATGTACAGTTACTGTAGTTAAACAGCATCAGGAACACTATGTGTGCCATCTACAGGAGAGACACAACACAATAACAATTATGCTACCACTCAACTCACTCCAGTTTGTCTCATTGCAAGCATTAATGTTTCTGTCTTAGGGAGAAGAGATGCTGTCTCAGTGATCCCAATCTTAGTTCAGTGCCTAGAAGTGATCTCTTCGCCTTGCACTGAGCAAATTCATTAAAAGAAAAATGTTTCTTACGGTGTGGACCCAGAACTTGGTGATGGGAGCGTTGTAGAACTCGTAGATCTTCTTGCCGAGCCTGAGCGAGCTCTTCTTGGTTTCCACCACCGGCGTGTTCAGGACCGCCAGGACTTCCTCGTCGATGCCCATCTTCCTCTGAGCAGCAGCAGAGATGTTGGCCAGGTCTATGGTGTCATCTGCATTCTGAAACGTGACAAATCATGGGCAGAAATGTATAACCTGCTCAGTAAACTGCAGGGACAGTGAGTACCTTGGCATTCTGGTACAGTCAAACCTAAACTAGTGGCCACCTCTACCGGAGAACCATTGACAATATACATCATAAACTGCCAAACTGGACTTTAACGTTCTCCATGCTACCATACCCCATTATCAGCATAATGTTTGGGCCAACAGGCTTCCTTGGCAGGGAGGGGGTTAAGTGAAACCGCGTGGATACATTTTTCCTACTGCAGCTTACTTGCACCCTAGTTCACCATGTGTTACATAAACCTAACACATACAGGTATTGCCAGTGAGGGCACGGTCACATTTGTCAGACAATTGTAAACAGAACTGACATTCTTGAGATAGCTGTGTATATGTTGTTCAAAATTCAGCTGTCTTCTTATGGAAAAGGCTGTCTTAGATTGTTGACAGCAGTTGGTTTTGTCACAGACTGCTTGAAATTCTACAAAATCGTACGATGATCTACGACGAATGTGGCCATGCCGTTACGGGATCTTACAAACAGAAATGCACCAAACTGAATCCGACTGCTACTCGCCAACTATAACAGTGAAACCGTTAGTGTGAAGGTGAGTGAAAAGGCAGCCTTGCAGATCAACCTGGGCTGACGAGGAGACAAACCTTTGTTTGGGGGCCAGAGGGCGGGGGGTAGCAGATCGTCGGAGCTAAAACTATCCTGTAAAACCATGAAGGCAACAGAAGAGAGTTCATACTAGGAGATAATTATGTCAAACACACAGGCTGGAAATAAAGCAACTGTATGATGCAGAACAAAGGGAGATGAAAAGCAAAGTCACAGTGATAATCAAATGAAAGTTTATCTGTGACACTAAGTGATTGACATTTAATTTATAATTTATTAAGATTTTATACACTATTTCTGTCGACAAAGTAAAGCGATAACCAATAAGCTTTTGATCAGTCCTCTGGTCCTTCTCAAGTTGAAATGACCAGAAGTCTATGTCACATGACCTGAATGATCTTGATTTTGGGTAACAACATGAGCAGGGTGAGAGGACTGATTGAAAGCTTGTTGGTAAGGGCTTTCCTTTGTTAACAGAAATGGCGTACAATCTTTAAATGTTGCTGTGATAAACTATAAATTTAAAGCGCTTGGGGAAAATGTCAGGGGGGAGCATACAAATTGAAATTCGTCTGGAATAGAATCAATTCTTTTATCACAATAGTGATTAAGAAGTGATTTTAAGTCGAGTTAAATAAAAATAATCCATGCATGTTTGATTCCTTAAGAAAAGTTCTGAAAATCTGATGCTTGAAAAAAGTTGTGCTGCTTTTTCAGATTTTGGGGTGCAGTAAGGTTGCCTTGTGTTAGGACTTATATTAAGTAATTTGTACTGAAAAAATCACTTGTTGGAAATTTGTCGTACGTTGACTATCCTTGCAGCGGGAATCACAGCACCACCTTGGACTTCAAGCCCAATTTCATACAATGTGGCGTACTGTGGGCACAAACACAGACAACACACATGGTCACAAGACAGTGGAGG
The DNA here is from genome assembly GCA_013266295.2 of Branchiostoma floridae x Branchiostoma japonicum. Classification (NCBI taxonomy): domain Eukaryota; kingdom Metazoa; phylum Chordata; class Leptocardii; order Amphioxiformes; family Branchiostomatidae; genus Branchiostoma; species Branchiostoma floridae x Branchiostoma japonicum. The sequence continues at coordinate 2,619,999 of CM023823.1, forward strand.
CCAGGGGTTGTATCCAGAACCGTGCTCTATCCAGAAATATGCTCAGGCACGGTTCAGGATAGTCCGTGCGTATCCAGAACCGTGCTTTATTCAGAATCATGCTCAGGCACGGTTCAGGACAGTCCACGTGTATCCAGAACAATGCCTGGGGCAAATCCACGTTCTTGGATACGCGGAGACTACCCAGAACCGTGCCGGATCCTAACCCTAACCCATTCAGGCATAGAACTAGATAGGCACGGTTCTGGATACAACAGGAGGCTAGAACAGAGGAAAGGACAATCTGTGTCCACTATGAAGGCAAAGTTGACTAAAAAAATTAGTGTTAACCTTTGGAAGAAGAAGGATGTTTGCAAAGCTAGTTTTAGTTTATTGAATTTCATATAATTTTTAGAGCATGCAAGGTAACTAGATGTACTACTAGACACTGTTTATATTAAGCTAATAATTGGGAATAATAGTCTAAGATAGGATGCTGGTCTTTTGACGGAAATGCTGGGAGTCAAAAACCCTTTCATAAATCCAAACGAATGTATGACCACCTAAGACAAGCTGGGAAAAGTTTCCAGCTTTGCTGCAAAAATTCTAACTAAAGGTTTTTAAGGGCAAAATTTGGAGGACGTGCAATTGATTAAATGCTTTTGATCTGGGCATTGCTCCTTTCCAATGAAAATCGCATCATCAGGATTTTTCCGTCACCTTCCAAAAATTTTTAAACCTGCAAACTGAACCTTCAGCAGCTTTAGTACCGGTTCCATCTCCACATGAAGGACAGAACTTACTGCCATGTTGGAGTCATTAATGACATATTAAAGACTGGACTTACTGCCATGTTGGAGTCATTAATAACATATCAATGACAGAACTTACTGCCATGTTGGAGTCATTAATAGCATATTAAAGACAGGACTTACTGCCACGTTGGAGTCATTAATGACATATCAATGACAGAACTTACTGCCATGTTGGAGTCTTCGCTGTCGTTGTCGCTGTCGAACACGGACACGGAGTCCTCCTGCAGGTCCAGGATGTGCTCCTCGATGGTCTGAGGCATGAGCTGCAGCTCCTCACGAGACTTGAACTCCAGCGTCAGGATGGTGGGCGGGCACAGGATTCCCATTATCACCTAAACAACAAGGAGAAGGAATCAAAGAGTTTTTGTGAATTTCTTGTTTTGTTCACTGTTAACACTGTGAATTTCTTGCTGATCCTGGGCATATTCCACTGTCACTTCCTCCCAGCCTGTGGGGAGACCATGACTTGAACTCCAGCGTCAGGATACCCATTATCACCTAAACAACAAGGGCAAAGCATTGGCTTCCATCCTCCAACACAACTTTATCTATTAGGCTTCATGCAGTATGAGTAGAGTGGAATCTTTTGCACTGCAATCATTCCTCAAGACCGTAAGACATCTGGAGCCGCATGGTTCCCATTTAGAACCTTTATTCACCCTGTCACTATTAGACTTCATGCATTTTTATTGTTTAACAGTTGTATTTTGTAATGTCACAATTCAGCCCTCGGGCTGCGACTGTGCTGATATGAAGTTGTATTCCTAACAAACAACTATGATAACTACTACTACTTATACCGTAGACAATAGAAGATATAGAATCAGTGCTTACACTTGATTATTCTCTTTAGTAGATTCTGGTCATCAACAGCCTGAGACTATCCAAGGGAATGTGGAGATATAAACTTAAGGCTCCTTGGTTCCATGGCTTCACCCCTACCTTAAGGTCGCTGCTCTTTCTCTTCCTCATCTGCAGTCCTCGCACTCTTAAGTAGATTCTGGTCATCAACAGCCTGAGACTACCCCAATGCCTGTACTTATAAAAATTCCCTTAGAAGAAATATGAAGAAAGAAAGATGGAAAAAGGCTCCTTAGTGACTTCACCCCTACCTTAAGGCCACTGCTCTTCCTCATCTGCATCCCTCCCATCCACGTGTCCTTACACTTATTAGATTCTAGTCATCAGCAGCCTTAGAATACCAAAGGACCTAGATCTATATGTATGAAACTAACATAACGAAGAAAGAAATCTGCATCACCCCCTACCTTGAGGCCGCTGCTCTTCCTCATCTGCAGACCTCCCAGTCACATATGGAATTAGTGCTGACACTTAGTAGATTCTGTTCATCAGCAGCCTGAGACTTGTACCTGTACCCGTACCTGTACCTGTACCTGTACCTGTACCTGTACCCGTACCCGTCCCTGTCCCTGTACCTGTACCTGTACCCGTACCCGTCCCTGTACCTGTACCATGGAAAAACTCTACCTACCTTGAGGCCGCTGCTCTTCCTCATTTGCAGGCCTACTGTACCCATCCACATATGGAATTATAGCTTGCAGTTGGTAGATTCTGTTCATCAACAGCCTAAGACTTGTACCTGTACCTGTACCTGTACCATGGAAAAACTCTCCCTACCTTAAGGCCGCTGCTCTTCCTCATCTGCAGCCCTCCCAACTGCTAACCAGGAAGCCCTGAACTGGTTGGAGAACTGGCACTAGATAATTATGGTGATGCCTCCCACCCACAACCCCAGGACCTGTATTCATCAAAACTCCCTGGAGAAATATAGAGAAAGAGAGATGGCTACCTTAAGGCCACTGCTCTTCCTCATCTGCAGGAGTCCCATCCACATGTCCTTACACTTCTGTAGATTCTGTTCATCAACAACCTTAGACTACCCCAGGACCTATAAGAACAGCATGTTGCTTCACCACCTACCTATAACCAGGAAGCCCTGAACTGGTTGGAGAACTGACACTAGATAATTATGATGCCTCCTCCCACCCACTACCCCAGGACCTGTACTTATCGAAACTTGGAGAAATACAAAGAAGGATGGCTACCTTAAGGCCGCTGCTCTTCCTCATCTGCAGCCCTCCCATCCACATGTCGCTGAGCAGCACCTGGCAGCAGGTGTGGGCGATGAACTCCCGATGGTTCGCTGCCACAGCCAAGCTCAGGCAGGTCTGCTTGCTCCAGTACTTCAGCTCGTAGGTCAGCAACTGCATAGCTTTGGTGTCGTCTTGGCGGTAGCAGTGATCCAGCAGTTGTAAGGCCAGGTTTTGGAACTTCCTGGTGGGGAGGGGGGTGGATTTAAACACTGTCAGGGCCAATGGAATACCACCAATATCACAATATCTGCCAGTTCTGAAAGTCTTTGTTCTTTTTGTACAAATTAAAAACAGCAACAGCATTGCTTTGGTGTTGTCTTGGTTTGTAACATTATAATTTGCTTTTGGATCCGTGGTTTATGTTGGTATCAGTTCTTGTATTCTACTTCTTTTTCTATTATGTATTGTATAATGAAAGGCAAAAACGACCCAAAAGTCCTGTCAGACCCAACACAATGCCACAATTATCATTCATTTACAACTTACAATTCTTAAAATCCTTGTTCTCTTTGTAGAAATTAAATCAAATTAATTGCAAAACAAAGATTATGTTTTGAGAAATGTTTGAATCTGGAATTTTTCTACTGGAACAGTAACAATGGATTCGAACATGCTCAGTCTGTACGTACTTGGAGTTCTGTCGTAGTTCCTCTGAGATGTCAGGGTCAAGGTCATCCTCAGCTGCCTCATACGCCATGGCTTTGTACAGCTTACTGGCACACAGTGCCTGGACAAACAAACAAACAGTCAAACAAACAAACAAACAAACGTTAACTCTGTAACTGAACACAGGCCAAGCCATTTTGCACTGGAGTACTGAATATAGGAAACCACATCCAAGCTTTACATCAATACAGCCTGTCTGCTGAACTGCAGCAATAGCCTAGTGGGTTGAGTGCTCTCTTTTGCATGCGGTAAGTTGTGGGTTCGATTCCCCAACTGAGTTGTTCAAAAGACTTAAAAGATGGTTAACATGCCTTCTTGGAGACTGACAATTATGGCACTTCGATTATGAAACTCTTTCCCTGACAAGTGTTTCCCTCCAAAGTACAACTCACAAGCCTTAAAAACTAAATGTGCATCATAGTTTTGTGCCTGTAAGTGGTCTTTTGGCCAGTTGCATTGATCAAGCTCATTAAAAAGTAACCCTCACCTTTGCTAAAGCTTCCTCTCCCTGCTTCCAGAAGAAGAGGGCCATTTTCTGTCTCTTCATGAGGACGGCCCAGCCGAACAGCTCGTGGAACGGGTACTGGAACGTGGGCTTGGGCGGGACGGCGTCGTGTTCGATCTTCACACTCGTCAGCTCGGAGGAAATCGCTCGACTCAAGTACTGCAAAGGCATAAGGGCAGATGCCATGCAAACCATAGAATCATAGGTGAAGAATCAGCTAGTAGTTAATGGAAGGCAAGCAGCACAATGAATAAAACCCATCTAGAGTTTGAAGTATTAATGGTTATACACTGTGATAGAGCAAACTACATGACTGTACATGTATGCACCATACTGCAATTTTCATGCATGGTCACATTCATTGTACAATTTTCTGTCCAAGCCTTTTCAGAAAGGCTATGACAGAACCGACGGTTGGCAAAGATCTACAGCAACCTTCTCCGTAACAAGACAACTGAATTTTGTATTGCACATCCACAACTGTCCCAAGAATGCCCTCACTTGCATCAGTAAACGTGAATATGACCAGGCCCTAACTTGTACATGTAGGTGACAATTCAGGTGGAATGCTCATGATAAAAACAATAGGCCTAAAAATAATCTATGGTACTTTCTTCAAAGGGGAATGAAAAAAATGAAAACCATATGACTTGAAAAAAAAATTAAGACCATGCAATGTGTGGTGCAAATCATCTAAGAGTAAGACAGTGGGTAGGGGTGAGGTTTTCCATTGGATACAAATCTGTGACTGCCACACACTTTCTGTGCCTGCAACAGTTGTTGTTGCAATTCGAATAAAGCAACACTGTTACAGTTAATACATGTACTTTGCTAGAGGCGTATTTTGGTTTGAACCCACCTTATGAGAATATTGACAGAAGTGGGAAAGGGGTTGAAAGTACTGCAGGGAAGAAGAAACACAGAGAGAGGGAGGAAAGCAGAGAGAGGGAAAGTATTACTGACTAAAACTACGGAAAGAAATGGACAAAACTACACAGTGATGTACTCAAGAATGAACACTACAACGGTGAACAAGACATGAGTGAATGTACAATGATTGACATACACAAGAACGAAAATGTGTCACGGACTCTGTATATGGTTGAAAACATTTACTATTCTTTGCCTGACTGTTCTTTGCCTGAAAGTTCATCTGTGCTGGCAGAAATCATTCTAAAGCAAAGTTGAACTGCACATTGTAATTTCCAACACAGTTGGTGGATTGCTCATTCCTTGCCAAAGACTGTAGTTGGATTAGTCGAAAATTTGGGTAAGTCAAATTTTTGTGATGGAAATTATACAGTCCAACTTTGCTTCAGAATGACAGTTCACTCACACTCACTCACTCACTATCCGGTTTAACGTTTGTTATTCCCTGTCAATTGGGGTTGGACATGCTTAATAAAAAAAACTGTTACGAAATGAGTCTAGATTTAAGAACCACACAACACCCACCTTCTGAAAATTTAGAAATCTTCATTTTTTTGTTGCGCCATCTTTTTTTGTTCTTGCATTAGCTTTGTAGAGGATGTCATTCATTAAATCTACTGGCCTTTTAAAGAAAAGTAAATAAAACTGTAATGACCATAAAACACCCACCTTCTCCTGAGTGGTCTGTGCATAGTGCATCCTGAACTTTCAAAAGCGGGCAAAAATTACTGCGTGCATAAAGTTTCATCACACTTGGCCTTGATTTAAAAAACAACAACTAATGAATCTCGATTAAAGTCAAGACCCACCTTCTTCTGAAAATTTAGGCATCTTGATTTTTTTGGTCGGGCCATTTTTTTTGTGTGCTCTTGCATTAGATTTGTAGAGGATGTCATCCATTAAACTACTGGCCTTTTAAAGAAAAAGAAACTGTAATGACCGTATGACACCCACCTTCTTCTGCGTGGTGTGTGCATAGTGCATCCTGAACTTCTTGCGAGTGTAGGCACAGCGGTAGGCTCCCCCATCAGCTTCTCCACCACCAGCCCGATGTCTATCAGGTTGTACCTGGAGTTACTCGTCATGTTCTGGGTAGTAAGAACGAAATATTGTTATATGTCAGGTGTAATTCAGGCCCCCTTTCCACTATATACTTAGTCTATTAGACGGCAAACCCTGAGTAACCATTGAGCGAACAAAATTGCTTTGTGTGACCCTTGTTTTCATAATTAGAATATGATGCAGGCTGTAAAAATATGATAAAATTTGTTCTTTGTCTATAAAATTCATTGACCGTGTCAAGTTTTGGTTGCTTGTTTGTAGCTCATTGGTTGCAGCCTCAAGTGGAAATAGGGTGTTAGAGATTTTTGCAAACACTGCTTTGAATTTGTATCCTTGCATTTGTACTAGCTTTTATCCTTTAGAATGAAAGTAAAATACCTTAAAGATAATTATTCCTATATGATTATGAAGTTCATGTGGTGAAGGGAGGAGTGGACACGCTTACCTTTTTCACATCCCTAACAAGGTAGTGTAGAGTATTGCTTGGACCTTGTTTCTGCAAAAGAAATGGAGAGAAAATTGTTAGAGTGACTGTCAAGCCATGTGAACTGTTGAACTTTCATGTATATCTCTTGAACATTTCACCTTAGACCTAGATGTTATACATGTATGTGTTATTATTATATGTTTTTATCATGTCTCTGTTTGCATTGTAATTGTCCTGACACAATTCAGCTGTATTGGCTGCAATGTTTGCGACAATGGTTATTGAAATAAACCACTCATATATATATCTATAGCCTCTTCCTGACCTGTATTTTCATATTTAATCAACCTCAGTGTACGGAGTATTGTAGAACTCCTCTAGCCTGGCGATGGTGAGAAACTTCTGCATGCTGACTACATACATGTCTTTATCCTGTACATGTAACTAATGTTACCGGTAGTGTCCTGTGACTTTGTGACTTGTGCTCTGTGTGACTCAGTGTTGTGTGTTTGTGACTCGTGCTCTGTGTGACTCACCGTGTTGTAGAGCTCCTCCAGCCTGGCTATAGTCAGGAACTTCTGCATGCTGACTCCGTTCTCCAGCAGGAGCTGCACGAAGTCCACCCTGTCGTTCACCAAGGCATCCATCATAGCCTGCTCCAGGGAACCCACCTGGCAAGGGACAGGAGAGACACCTGTCAGTTTCAGTTGGAATGACAGGCAAGCTCAAAATCAGATTGAAGCTGGCTACAAGATTTACAATCATGACAGAAATGCTCTTTCTGTGCAGCAACAAAAGATGTCTTCTACATGTAGCAGGTATGACAATTTATCATGTGTATGTGTATGACTCATACTTCATCAAAAGTAAATATTTCAAAACATGTTCCAGAGAAATAGTTCATAAATTGTGAAAGTGTTAGAAAACAGATAACTGAAGGCTGTGTGTGGTAAAGCAAGTTATCTGTCTACCTTCTTGTGAGGCTGCCAGGTCAGTGCCAGGGTGACAGAGGGAGGCACAAAGAAAAGGACAGAAACAAGGATGCAGGAAGAGACAGTGTTATTTACATGTGGTTATCTAAAAGTTGCCTGCATGGATGCCAGCCATTTTAGCTTCAGTAGGGAAGCAACTAACAGAGCATACCGAAGATATAAAGGCTGGCATCCAGGCTACAAGAAAGTGATCTTGCAATGCTCACAACATTTTTTTCTAAAAAGTGGATCACAGAGAGACTTGGTTAACTTCAAGATCTACACAATTAATCAATCAAAACTTGAGATGTACATTGTACCTGGTAGAGGTGGAACTAGGATAATGTCTTACATTTACAGGTGTTTGAACACTGCTAAGATCATAAACATGTCAAAGTACAACATATAACAGAACTGACAGAATGAACATTTTGTGCAAGAACCATGCATTTATAAGATAAGGAATAGTGTACTGTGGACTTTCCAAGAAATAACACCACTGAAAACACAAAACATTGTATGATTAAACATAAATAGCATGCAAGGTTGCTGACATTTGACAGAGTGGGGCCCAGCACATAGAAAGGAGTGCATTCAACAACTAGACAAAACAATTTCAAGACTCAGTTAACACACATAAGGGGTTTGCTACTGTGGTTAAGCAGCCATGTCTTTTTTTTTTATTATCTTCTAATCTCTGTCTTAGAATTTTGATATGTGAAAAACAGAATTAATCAACTTAATGAGGGATTTGTGCTGATTTGCCTACCAGTTTCTGCAACAACCTCACTTGTTATCTAACAAATCTGTGTCCTCAGAAAGTCGCCAATAAAGAAATCTTGTTGATATCAAAACTCTTAGGAAACTTAAGGAAAGAAACTTACCGGCCATTTCTGTCCGTAGACGAATATCTGGCTGCGAGCAATGTCCACTCTGTCCCAGGTCAGGGCCAAGTTCAGCTGTTCTGGAGCTGACAGGCGCTGGCCTGCCAGGGAAAACACAAGTTTCAATACACATTTTCTAAGTCTGAGGCTAGAAATACTGTGTTATCATACGTACAAATACTTGCACCACTACTGCTAGAACTGTGGGTGTCATACATTTACTATATGTGCTGACAAGACCTGTCCTTGGTACTGATCACCATCCATGTTCAACAGACCTGTCCTTGGTGCTGAACACCAGCCACACACATACAGACCTGTCCCTGGTACTGAACACCATCCACACACATACAGACCTGTCCCTGGTACTGAACACCATCCACACAGGCACAAACATACAAACACATACATACAGACCTGTCCTTGGTGCTGAACACCATCCACACACATACAGACCTGTCCTTGGTGCTGAACACCATCCACACACATACATACCTGTCCCTGGTACTGAACACCATCCACACAGGCACAAACATACAAACACATACATACAGACCTGTCCTTGGTGCTGAACAACAGCCACACAGACATTACCAGGAGACCAGTATGGAAACTCATGCAATACAGAAAAAAATGAACAACTTCACAAGGAATGATTCCCTACCAACAAGGAACCCCACGGTTTGTAGTCTGACATGTCTGAATGTCAATTACTGACAATAGAGTAAACCATTCTAGCACGCTCTGACGAAGGTAAACGATACTCATAGACTACTTCTGGAAGTTTCCAGCCCATAATGCTGAAGAAGAGTGATGGATGTCACTGAAAACGTCCAAAAGTAGTCTACGTAATATTAATAGTAGTATAGAGTTTGAATTGTCTATGACCCTCCCAGCAGGACTCAGGTATCGGGGGCCAAGTGTTGCAAAATTACATATATATAAAGACTAGAAATCCCCCATATATAAGAATAGATTAGTACACATATATAAGGATGGATTAACGCACACATATATAAGGATGGAGTAACACACACATATATACATGTAGGGATGGAGTAACGCACACATGAGGGATGGAGTAACACACACACATATGCCCAGCTTTGTACACACAGATATACATGGCTGGACAAACACATACACATGTTCAACTTTTAAACATACACACACATTGCTAGCTATAGGACATACTCATATATGTTTCGCATTACATGTACAAATAAACATAGTAGGACACAATAATATGCTTCGCTCTACACACAGACACACACACACACACACACACACACACACACACACACAAACAAACACACACACTTATTACTTCGTGTATCTGATGTGTAGAAGTATTGCTATTACAAGCTGGGATCAGAATTTTTCAAAGTTTACACGTCTTAAGATCGTAAAGCCTAGCTCGTGTTTTGTTTCAGAATTTGAAGGGTAGCGTTTGAGGAATCATCATCATGATTGCTTTGAAAAATAATGAGGAAATGTTGAAATACTGCTGTCTTTCATGGACATATATAGGTCCGTTTTCAACTGCACATACATGTGTGTGGTGAAGGACATATATATGTCAAATTTCAACTGCACATACATGTGTGTGGTGAAGGACATATATATGTCCGTTTTCAACTGCACATACATGTGTGTAGTGAAGGATATATATATGTCCGTTTTCAACTGCACATACATGTGTGTGGTGAAGGACATATATATGTCCGTTTTCCAAGACACATACATGTGTGCGGTGAAGGATATATATATGTCCGTTTTCAACTGCACATACATGTGTGTGGTGAAGGACATATATGTATCCGTTTTCACCTGCACATACATGTGTGCGGTGAAGGATATATATATGTCCCTTTTCCACGACACATACATGTGTGTGGTGAAGGATAGATATATGTCGTTTTCAACTGCACATACATGTGTGTGCTGAAGGACATATGTATATGTCCGTTTTCACCTGCACATACATGTGTGTGGTGAAGGACATATATGTATCCGTTTTCAACTGCACATACATGTGTGCGGTGAAGGATATATATATGTCCCTTTTCCACGACACATACATGTGTGTGGTAAAGGATATATATATGTCGTTTTCAACTGCACATACATGTGTGTGGTGAAGGATATATATATATGTCGTTTTCAACTGCACATGCATGTGTGTGGTGAAGGACATATATGTATCCGTTTTCAACTGCACATACATGTGTGCGGTGAAGGATATATATATGTCCCTTTTCCACGACACATACATGTGTGTGGTGAAGGATATATATATGTCCCTTTTCCACGACACATACATGTGTGTGGTGAAGGATATATATATGTCGTTTTCAACTGCACATACATGTGTGTGCTGAAGGACATATGTATATGTCCGTTTTCACCTGCACATACATGTGTGTGGTGAAGGACATATATGTATCCGTTTTCAACTGCACATACATGTGTGCGGTGAAGGATATATATATGTCCCTTTTCCACGACACATACATGTGTGTGGTGAAGGATATATATATGTCCCTTTTCCACGACACATACATGTGTGTGGTGAAGGATATATATATGTCGTTTTCACCTGCACATACATGTGTGCGGTGAAGGATATATATATGTCCCTTTTCCACGACACATACATGTGTGCGGTGAAGGATATATATATGTCCCTTTTCCACGACACATACATGTGTGTGGTGAAGGATATATATATGTTGTTTTCAACTGCACATACATGTGTGTGGTGAAGGACATATGTATATGTCCGTTTTCACCTGCACATACATGTGTGTAGTGAAGGACATTATATGTATCCGTTTTCAACTGCACATACATGTGTGTGGTGAAGGATATATATATGTCCCTTTTCCACGACACATACATGTGTGTGGTGAAGGATAAACATATGTCGTTTTCAACTGCACATACATGTGTGTGGTGAAGGATATATATATGTCGTTTTCAACTGCACATACATGTGTGTGGTGAAGGACATATATGTATCCGTTTTCACCTGCACATACATGTGTGCGGTGAAGGATATATATATATGTCCCTTTTCCACGACACATACATGTGTGTGGTAAAGGATATATATATGTCCGTTTTCAACTGCACATACATGTGTGTGGTGAAGGATATATATATGTCGTTTTCAACTGCACATGCATGTGTGTGGTGAAGAACATATATGTATCCGTTTTCAACTGCACATACATGTGTGCGGTAAAGGATATATATATGTCCCTTTTCCACGACACATACATGTGTGTGGTGAAGGATATATATATGTCCCTTTTCCACGACACATACATGTGTGTGGTGAAGGATATATATATGTCGTTTTCAACTGCACATACATATGTGTGCTGAAGGACATATGTATATGTCCGTTTTCACCTGCACATACATGTGTGTGGTGAAGGACATATATGTATCCGTTTTCAACTGCACATACATGTGTGCGGTGAAGGATATATATATGTCCCTTTTCCACGACACATACATGTGTGTGGTAAAGGATTTATATATGTCGTTTTCAACTGCACATACATGTGTGTGGTGAAGGATATATATATGTCGTTTTCAACTGCACATGAATGTGTGTGGTGAAGGACATATATGTATCCGTTTTCAACTGCACATACATGTGTGCGGTGAAGGATATATATATGTCCCTTTTCCACGACACATACATGTGTGTGGTGAAGGATATATATATGTCCCTTTTCCACGACACATACATGTGTGTGGTGAAGGATATATATATGTCCCTGTTCCACGACACGTACATGTGTGTGGTGAAGGATATATATATGTCCCTTTTCCACGACACATACATGTGTGTGGTGAAGGATATATATATGTCGTTTTCACCTGCACATACATGTGTGCGGTGAAGGATATATATATGTCCCTTTTCCACGACACATACATGTGTGCGGTGAAGGATATATATATGTCCCTTTTCCACGACACATACATGTGTGTGGCGAAGGATATATATATGTTGTTTTCAACTGCACATACATGTGTGTGGTGAAGGACATATGTATATGTCCGTTTTCACCTGCACATACATGTGTGTAGTGAAGGACATATATGTATCCGTTTTCAACTGCACATACATGTGTGTGGTGAAGGACATATATGTATCTGTTTTCAACTGCACATACATGTGTGTGGTGAAGGACATATGTATATGTCCGTTTTCACCTGCACATACATGTGTGTAGTGAAGGACATATACATGTATGTATCCGTTTTCAACTGCACATACATGTGTGTGGTGAAGGATATATATATACATATATATATCCTTCACCACACACATGTATGTGCAGGTGAAAACGGATACATATATGTCCTTCACCACACACATGTATATGCAGTTGAAAACGACATATATATATCCTTCACCACACACATGTATGTGCAGTTGAAAACGACATATATATATCCTTCACCACACACATGTATGTGTCGTGGAAAAGGGACATATATATATATCCTTCACCACACACATGTATGTGCAGGTGAAAACGGACATATACATATGTCCTTCAGCACACACATGTATGTGCAGGTGAAAACAGACATATACATATGTCCTTCACCACACACATGTATGTGCAGTTGAAAACGACATATATATATCCTTCACCACACACATGTATGTGTCGTGGAAAAGGGACATATATATATCCTTCACCACACACATGTATGTGTCGTGGAAAAGGGACATATATATATCCTTCACCGCACACATGTATGTACAGTTGAAAACGACATATATATATCCTTCACCACACACATGTATGTGTCGTGGAAAAGGGACATATATATATCCTTCACCACACACACACATGTATGTGTCGTGGAAAAGGGACATATATATATCCTTCACCACACACATGTATGTGTCGTGGAAAAGGGACATATATATGTCCTTCACCACACACATGTATGTGCAGTTGAAAACGACATATATATATCCTTCACCACACACATGTATGTGCAGTTGAAAACGACATATATATATCCTTCACCACACACATGTATGTGTCGTGGAAAAGGGACATATATATATCCTTCACCGCACACATGTATGTGCAGTTGAAAACGGATACATATATGTCCTTCACCACACACATGTATGTGCAGGTGAAAACGGACATATACATATGTCCTTCAGCACACACATGTATGTGCAGTTGAAAACGACATATATATATCCCTTACCACACACATGTATGTGTCGTGGAAAAGGGACATATATATATCCTTCACCACACACATGTATGTGTCGTGGAAAAGGGACATATATATATCCTTCACCGCACACATGTATGTGCAGTTGAAAACGGATACATATATGTCCTTCACCACACACATGTATGTGCAGGTGAAAACGGACATATACATATGTCCTTCAGCACACACATGTATGTGCAGTTGAAAACGACATATATATATCCTTCACCACACACATGTATGTGTCGTGGAAAAGGGACATATATATCCTTCACCACACACATGTATGTGTCGTGGAAAAGGGACATATATATATCCTTCACCGCACACATGTATGTGCAGTTGAAAACGGATACATATATGTCCTTCACCACACACATGCATGTGCAGTTGAAAACGACATATATATATCCTTCACCACACACATGTATGTGCAGTTGAAAACGACATATATATATCCTTTACCACACACATGTATGTGTCGTGGAAAAGGGACATATATATATCCTTCACCGCACACATGTATGTGCAGTTGAAAACGGATACATATATGTCCTTCACCACACACATGTATGTGCAGGTGAAAACGGACATATACATATGTCCTTCAGCACACACATGTATGTGCAGTTGAAAACGACATATATATATCCTTCACCACACACATGTATGTGTCGTGGAAAAGGGACATATATATATCCTTCACCACACACATGTATGTGTCGTGGAAAAGGGACATATATATATCCTTCACCGCACACATGTATGTGCAGTTGAAAACGGAAACATATATGTCCTTCACCACACACATGTATGTGCAGGTGAAAACGGACATATACATATGTCCTTCAGCACACACATGTATGTGCAGTTGAAAACGACATATATATATCCTTCACCACACACATGTATGTGTCGTGGAAAAGGGACATATATATATCCTTCACCGCACACATGTATGTGCAGGTGAAAACGGATACATATATGTCCTTCACCACACACATGTATGTGCAGTTGAAAACGGACATATATATATCCTTCACCGCACACATGTATGTGTCTTGGAAAACGGACATATATATGTTCTTCACCACACACATGTATGTGCAGTTGAAAACGGACATATATATATCCTTCACTACACACATGTATGTGCAGTTGAAAACGGACATATATATGTCCTTCACCACACACATGTATGTGCAGTTGAAATTTGACATATATATGTCCTTCACCACACACATTTATGTGCAGTTGAAAACGGACCTATATATGTCCATGAAAGACAGCAGTATTTCAACATTTCCTCATTATTTTTCAAAGCAATCATGATGATGATTCCTCAAACGCTACCCTTCAAATTCTGAAACAAAACACGAGCTAGGCTTTACGATCTTAAGACGTGTAAACTTTGAAAAATTCTGATCCCAGCTTGTAATAGCAATACTTCTACACATCAGATACACGAAGTAATAAGTGTGTGTGTGTTTGTTTGTGTGTGTGTGTGTGTGTGTGTGTGTGTGTGTCTGTGTGTAGAGCGAAGCATATTATTGTGTCCTACTATGTTTATTTGTACATGTAATGCGAAACATATATGAGTATGTCCTATAGCTAGCAATGTGTGTGTATGTTTAAAAGTTGAACATGTGTATGTGTTTGTCCAGCCATGTATATCTGTGTGTACAAAGCTGGGCATATGTGTGTGTGTTACTCCATCCCTCATGTGTGCGTTACTCCATCCCTACATGTATATATGAGGGTCTGCATGCTCTTTTCCGTAAGGCGTAGGCGGGCCTTTTAAATTTCCCGTAATTCGTAGGGAAGTTATTTTATTCAGCGTAATTCGTAGTGAGGAGGTGAAAATTTTGCGTAAAGCGTAGCCAGTGCATTTCACGTAAAGCGTAATCGAGCCAAAGAATTCCCCGTAAATCGTAGTTCAGACTCCCAATTTTTCGTAGGCCGTAGTGGATGAACTTGCGGTTGACCTGTTGGGTCATCCTTGTACGCAGGATTTGCACGTAAAAAGTTGCAGAATATACCGTTTCAGAGGGTCAATATTTCAAAATTTTCCCGGGGAAGCATGCCCCCGGACCCCCCTAAAATGTATGCGATGAGTCACGCCTTCGGCGCTGCAGTAAAATATTATTTTGCCCCCTCCCATAGAAGTAGAGTCGCTTTGCTGCCGTCTCTGCTTTCCTTCTCCCATCTGGGTCCAGGTGTGGTGCACGATGGCTCGACCACATAACGCCCGTGATGGTCTGCATTTTATCACATTCTGGGTCCATTCTGACCCAGTATCAGTGCAATTTGGAGTCGTGACAGTGTTTAAAACAGCGAAGTCACTGATGTAAATCAGTTGACAAACAAAATAGACCAGTCAACTCTGCCTGAATTCGAAGCGAAGCGCCAGAATTTAGCGTAAAACGTTGCCGGCCTTCTTAAATTTTACGTAAAGCGTTGCGGGCCTCGATGAATTTAGCGTAAAGCGTAATCAGGACCCCCCATGCAGACCCTCATATATGTGTGTGTTACTCCATCCTTATATATGTGTGCGTTAATCCATCCTTATATATGTGTACTAATCTATTCTTATATATGGGGGATTTCTAGTCTTTATATATATGTAATTTTGCAACACTTGGCCCCCGATACTCAGGATCCCTGCGGCTTACAGATACAATCTACCATCAAGCATCTAGAGAGCCAATCATTCTACAATCAGGTCTACTGAGGGCACTATTCAATCAGGCTTTAGTACAAGTCTGCAGGGAGAAAGGGCCTAAGTAGATACATTGATGAATGTTAGACATCCAGGTAGAACGTTGCATAGTACATGGAATACAAAATAAATCAAGCAGCTTCAATTCTCTGCAGCATTTCAGATAGCGTCCAAAGATGAGATGAGAATGAGTCTCAAGACAAATGTAACCTGTCTAAATTCTCTGAAGAGTCAGATGCTACAGATACATGTAGCATCCACTATCTTTCATCAGTGACTGAGAATGAGTCTGAAGACAATTGTAAGATGTATATATTCTCTGAAGAGTCAGAATGATGTTAAAGATAGCATCCACTAACTTTCATCAGTGACTGAGAATGAGTTACAATGTATGCCATGTACAAGTAGATGACAGTAGGGCCTAGGAAAAAAATGTTGTGTTTCCTGTTTCCCGACTGACCCTTGGAAAAACTGCCGACCCTAGCCTTTTTTTGGGTGGACCCCTGCAAGGGACATAAATTTTTTTGAGCTGATCGCCCTTTTCTAGCTCCATGATCTGACACCTGAGTGATGAAACGTTGTACAATCAGTTTTCCAACATTGACATTGAAAATATATTGTGTCCTTTGTTAAAATGCTGTATACAGTATTGTATAAGTTGGATCACTGGAGATTGCCAAAGTCTTAAACAGAAAAAGATAGTCCCTACCTACCAATCCTATTTTTTTTCAGGACTGAAACAGGAAACACAACATTTTTTTCCTAGGCCTAACTGTTATATTATGATTGATGACCATCAAACCACAGGAGATTCTCATCCAGATTCTACACCCACCCACTTATCAATTGAAGAGGAAAGATGAGCCGAGGGTTTAGTTTCCACAATCTCCCCTCCCCTGAGTACAAAATAAGGGCATGCAATGGATCAGGACCCTCTCAACTGGAGTCCTATTCTAGAGCTCCAAAATCGGTAGAATCTTTGGAACCACTCCAAAGAAGTTCATAGCTAAATGTTAGAAACTTTGGCATGAGAGTTCATCTGAGTTGGAAAAACTTACACATTTATGAGAACCTTTTAATCTGTTCTCCAACAGTTACTCAATGAGTTACATGTTACTCACCGAAATTTTTGCAGTAAGCTGAGGAAGACCGAGTGATTTGGTTGAAAATTTCAGTGAATAATTCTCTGAGTTGGACAACAGTTTAAAGTTTCTCACAATGTTAGAAACTTTGTCTGAACATTGGTACAGAGATTGGATGTATTACTTGTTGCAAGAAAGTCCAAATCCATGCATACAAAAATCCAGAGTCTTGATTAGCTTTGATAACTGCTAGTGAGAACTGAACGCAATAATTATTCCAATCCAATATTAGTCTGTTCACCGTTACATGCTCTTCCATGCTCATGTCACACCTAAACAGCACCATATATCGAAGTTTTGCACACACAAGCTGATGTTAGATTCCATTGGCAACATAAGGTCAGGTCAATTCCGAAGCATATACATCACCTATCACAGTCGGATCTTGTTTTATGATATTGGGTCCTGGCAAAGAAAATGAACAAACAGAATGCAAAAAAAGCAAAAGCACTACAAGCTGATGTACAAAGTTAACATGCAAAACGACTTCATAAATGTCCAAATGCACTGTCACATTCATTATCATTCACTTATCATCCTAGCAAAGCAATTTAATAGCAATGTAGGAGCTATACAGTCAAGCATAATGAAATAAAAAAAAGATAATCAAGTTATAGTCTTCCAAGCTGAAGCTAGGTCCTACCAAATATAAATTTCTCAGGAATAAGTTTGTGCCTCAGTAACCATTCAGCGTTATCTCAGATAGTCATGAAATGTGAGCTCACCTTTCAGCAGGGCAGTCAGAATGGCCAGGTCGATATCCTGACACTCCTTCTGGTCGTCTCCTAGCCGGAACACGGTGATCTGGCGAAAAATGATTCACAGTTTCATTTCATTTATTGCGAAACCTTTTAGCCCTGCAGGGCTAATCTTCCAAGGCTCGAACATTACATAATCACATATAAACATGGAAAACACAGTGAATACATTTAAAAAGACATAAATACATCAAAACATCAACAATGAACACACAAATCAATATTAACAATTTAAAAACTAGAGATTGGGCTCATGTGACACTGTTTAAGATAGCTTTCTTGAACCTTAGAAGGTTACTCAGTGTCTTAACATGATATGGTAGATCGTTCCACAGCAATATTGCATGATACAGGAATGAGCGCTTCTTACTGTTCGTCTTAGGTTTAGGTAATCTGAAATTGCTCTGTGCAGAAGATCTGGTATTGTGAATGTGCGATACATGAACAGGTACAAGAGAGTTATAGGTATTCTGTGGTTCGTGACTGGCAACAATCTTAAAGAACATAACTAACGTGCTGTTGGAGAATCTCACAGTAGATCTTAATATTATTAACAAGTCATAAGATAGTATTACTCCTAGTAACAGTTCTTCTGACAAGTATGCTGCAGCAGAAGAGGCCAATCCCATAGCCCCACCCACCTCCATCAAAATGTAGAAATACAAAAATCAATAAAAGACTTTTATTTAGTGATATTTTATCTTTTTTCTTGACAATTTCGGTAAATGTATTTACAAGTATTCTCATCTCAAGTCAACACAATTCAGACAATTGACGTCACACACCATTTTTTCCTTGACAATTTGTGATGTTTATGGAGTATAAAATATTTTGAATAAAGGCTGATTAAAGGATGAGTCACAAGTGCTATTCTGTACCAGTTCCTTTTTCTTGACACACTCCATGAGGACGATGAAGAGATGCTGTGCCTGCTCGTGGGAGTAGCTGAAGATTGTCTCGATGGTTGCCAGCAGCTGGTCACGCAGGGCGCTCACCATGGTTCTGGAGAAACAGGGATGACATTCAGATCAGCTTCATACATTATCACAAACTTAAGGTAAGAGCACAGAGGATTCAGATACACAATTATTGCAATGCACATAAGTTTTGTTATAGAATGATGGTAGAATGGGAAAAATGATCTAGAATCTGATATTTTTAGCAGTTTTTTTTTCCAATTGCGAGTAACATTCCTGCCAACCTACAATGCTAATAGCAGAAAAAAACCTGTTTCTACCTTCTGTGTTATAATTCAAGTTAATCCCTTTAATGTAAATGTTGAAATATTTGCAGTTGTTTTACTTTCACGGTTTTCTTGGTGACTTCTCTACTGCAAATTCTTGACACAGTGTTTCAATTGTATCACAGTGACTGTGACACTGACTACAGTAACTGTAAAACAGAACTAGGAACACCATGAAAACCTCAAACCTTCCCCCTATTACCAAGACCCCTATGAAGGTAAATGAATTCCCCTTACCCGTTTTCCTTGGCGTACTTGTGAGTGAAGGCCAGGAGGTCGGCTGCCCGGCCGCTGCCGTCCAACACCACCACAGGGACAGGAGGAACCTCCTTGGTGTACTCACACACCGTGTGGATCACGTTGGGACCTCCCTCCACTACTACACACACAACTGGCACTCCCTTTGTATGTCCTGGGAAACAAACAGGCATGGTGAGAATACACAAGGGGTGAGGGTATGGTCATGTTAGGACAGGTCCCTCCACTACCACACACACAACTGGCACTCCCTTCGTATGTCCTGGGAAACAAACAGGCATGGCCAGGTGAGAACACACAAGGGGTGAGGGTATGGTCAAGTTAGGACAGGTCCCTCCACAACCACACACACAACTGGCACTCCCTTCGTATGTCCTGGGAGAGAAACGGGCATGGTGAGAATACACAAGGGGCGCGGGAGTATGGTCACTTTGGGACCTCCCTCCACTACCACACACAAACCACAGGCACATCCTTTGTATGTCCTGGGAGAGAAACCAGTTGAGTACCAGTTAATAAAATGCATTACCTGTTCTCAGACTCATGTACATGTACAAATGTATGGTGTGGTCATGCACCTTTGTTGTAGGTTGTCATACAATTTTGATGTTGTAGAATTTTTAGGTACAAATGCAGGCTATGACAAAAGCAACCACTGAACCACTCAAACACATTGATATATATGGTGACCAGCCTCTCCAACTCTGTCCTGCCACTTGCTACATAATTAACCCAACACCACAGGGTGTCTGCTACAGCACCAGTTACCATGGTGATAGACGTCTGGTTCAGGTCATTGACCTTACGTGTTTGGATAAGAAGAAGAAACAGTGCAAAAGCAATATATTTTTCTTCTGCAAAAGTTAACATTAAAAAAAAAAATATTGGGTCCTTACTGATGGATATCCTCTGCTGTGAGATGTGCCTCTCCAGGTGTTTCCTGAGGTCCTTCTCAGCGCCGTACCTGCCGACCGAGCCGTTATCCACCAGCAGGAAGTGTGTGTGATAACTGTTCAGGATGGCTCCCTTACTCAGGGGGTCTACCATCGTGTGGTACTGCTTTATGTCCTGGAGAGGGAGGGAGGAACAGCAAAGTAAACTCTCAGTGGTGGGGGTGTACGTTCATTTATCATTGTTGTTTAATAGTCGTTGCCATACTGTGTACCTTGTGCAATTGTCGAGTAATAAAGTCAATTCATTACTAGTGACACTTGTAAAAAGCACAGCTCAACACGTATGGTGTCAGTACCTAGTGGGCCATTACCAGGAACTGAAACTAGAATCTTTGGTTAACATTCAACAGCTGTTAATATTACACTAAACAACCTGTCACACCTAACCTTTGCTCATCTAGCTGCAAGTGTTTAAACCTACATGTATCTACTGAGGATGCCCCTACTGTTCATGGTGGCAACGAGTAAAAGATGTGCAAAGTTAAAAAAACAAGACAAGAACTCCCTGCGTACGTACATCTGGACTGATGAGGTCCTCCCTGTTGTCCACCATCCCCCAGGGGGCCACCCCCAGGGTACAGATCCTCATCCTGGTGCGGGTCGACAGTTCCGCCATCGCATCCCCCACCTGCCGTGTCACACCTGGGCAGGGACGGGAAATTAAGAGTTACTAACCATATCCCCACCCCCCAGGGGGCCACCCCCAGGGTACAGATCCTCATCCTGGTGCGGGTTGAGAGTTTTGCCATCGCATCCCCAACCTGCCGCGTCACACCTGCATGGGACGGGAGTTATTAACCATATCCCCACCTAGTGCTGTGTACCTAAACCCACGTTTAGGTTCAGGTCCGGATTCAAGTCCTGAGGTTTAGGTTCAGTTCCGGACTTGTAAGTCCGGACCTAAACCCACATTACCCGGTTATATACAAAATTGCATCTTGGCAACATTGCAATGTTGTTTGGGCAAAACTGGCCACATAACATGGAGGTCGACACTTGGCAATGCCCAAATTTTGCAGCACAGATTTTGCGATCTATGGAAGGTTTTATGTGGTTCGGAACAAAAGGGGTATGTGACATGTTTTTTTCCAACCAAGTCCGGAACTGGTTCCCACAATTCAAGTTTTTTTGGACTTGGACCTAAACGTTTTTACAAGTCCGGAACTGAGTCCAGCGAACCGGTACACAGCACTATCCCCACCCCTATTGTTATTACCTTCGCCAAGAAGGTTATGTTTTTGTGGCCGTGTGTCTGTGTGTCTGTGTGTCAACAGCATAACTTGAGAAGGCATAGATGGATTATCTTGATATTTGGTAGGTGGGTAGGTCTTGATGAGACCTCGAAGTGATTAGATTTTGGGCCCCCTGGTGGCTTGCTATGGTACTGCAGCGGAACTTCCGGTTTTGATATCTCGTGATCTGGACATGCTAGGGTGATGATCTATGGATGGTAGGTAGCTCTTGTGCTCGGGAAGAAGTGACGTAAGTTTGGGCCCCCTAGCGGCTTGCTCTGGAACTGCAAGGCCATTTGTATGAAAATGTTTAAAGTAGGATAACTCAATAACCGGTCGACGGATCGTCTTGATATTTGGTGTGTAGGTAGCTGAAGTGATGCTTGACATGATTAGATGGCAATTATGCAAATTATGATCTAATTTGCATAATTAATGAAGGAATTCTATAATTCAGGTACCTTCCATGATAGGACTATTATACCCTGTAACATGTGTAATTAAGAATGAGAGTAACATCGCCATATATTAATTATGTAAATGAAGACCTAATTTGCATAATTAATTAGAAAATACTATAATTCCATAGTGGTTGATGTTGGCAATTTCATACTTGCGCATTTTGAAGTTGACTGGAGGTGAACATCATTCAACATAACTTATTAAAATCAATACCTCATTTGCATAATTTATGAGGAAATGCTAGAATTACCTTCCTTGTTAAGATAACACTGTCATTGGGAGGAGAATATGATCAACTGATGTGATTCATGCAAATGAGGATCTTATTTGCATAATTAGGGGTGAAATCTATCATTTGTCAGTCATAAAGGGTAGCCTCATTTGGCGAAGGTATGAGGTCGTGGAACTCTAGTTATAATATAAAATTATATTTACTTCTCTTTGTACAGAAAAAATCCATCTCTGTCCATTTAGCGTTGTATGAGAGTTCCCTTTACCTGAGTGAGTGCCACATGTGGGAATCCAGACCTCTGTTACAAATGTATGATATCTTTGCTGCCTTCAGAATTTAGCCTTTGTGGAAGACTCTCTTGAATTTGGGCTGCTCTCAGCAATCGTTATCATAATATTATTATAAATTTTGTATCTACTTCTCTTTGTTCCAATCAGACTTGTATGTCAGAGCTAGCTTTACCTGAGTGAGTGCCACATGTGAGAATCCAGGCTCCTGTTGTCTTTGCAGCCTTCAGCAGTCCCTTCCGGAAGACCCTCTTGAGTTTTGGCTGGAGCTCGAAGTTCTGCAGCCCACCATGCATGGAGATAAGCAGTCTGGGCAGTTCCAGCTTCCACTCTTTGGTCAGCAGCTGGAGAATCACGTCCGACTTGGTGTCGTACGACATGCGAACATACTGGAGCAACACAAAGGTTTCGTTTAACGCTTTGACAGTCTAGTTGGGACATTCGAACATACAGCTACATATAACTGGAACAACACAACCATTAGTGAGATACACAAGGAAATTGTTACTCAAGCAACTGGATAGATATGAAAACTGTCAGACATTTCAAGTAGCATCCACTACTTTTTGTCAGTGGATTCTGCTTGAATTACCTGGATGTCTGAACCTTCATCGACGCAACACAACCATTCTTTTTAGTTACTGGAACAGCAAGCATTGTGTATCTCTCATAACTGTTCAATAAATTCCATACATTTAAGAAACATTCTTTGTGTGTTTGTGTGTTTTGTTGTCTTTTACACATTGATCATATTTTACATTTTGTACATCTTGCAACATATTCAAAGGGTCACACAAGTCCAATTTTGGTCGCTCAACAGTCACCTTTTACCGGAAGCCGGCCTTACTAATTCCCCTCTTTACCAACTCCCTTGTGCACTCATATATATAGTTCTTTCCCGTCCCTACCTGTGCTTTGCTGGTGTGCCCTGCCCCCTGGAATTCCAGTGTTCCAAACGCATCAGCCGGGCTCTCCTCTGTGTGTGCCGCCGGGTTCCACCGCACCTCCTCCATACAGGATGTAATCTGGGCGCTCCTCGCTTCCGAGGAGTGCTCCCCCTCCAGCCGCCCGCACCCACATCTCCTGCAGACACAAGGACACTCAAGGTTAAGGTCAAGTCTGAAGGTCATGTCTCAAGTCATGTATGAAGGTCAAGTCTGACTAACCCTAACCCTTCCAAGGAGTGCTCCCCTCAGCCTCTCCCACACATCTGTGGATGGAACATGCTCAAGGTCAAGTCTGAAGGTCAAGTCTGAAGGTCATGTCTGAAGGTCAAGTCTGAAGGTCATGTCTGACTCACTGTTATTACCCTTGGCTAATACTTCTGAAGAGTGCTTCCCCTCCAGCCTCCCACACCCACATCTCCTGCAGATGCAAGGACATTCAAGGTCCATTCAAGGTCAAGTCTGAAGGTCAAGTCTGACTCAATGGCACTAACCCTAACCCTTTTGAGGAGTGTTCCCCTCCAGCCCCACCGTTAGGATAAAGTTTGTTGACACAAGGTTTACGGTGTCTACATGTACCTAATGCCAGAGAAACCTGCCATACACCCACACCAACATCTCCTGTAGAGGGAAGTACGCATTCATGGTCATGTCTGAAGGTCATGCCTGAAGGTCAAGTCTGACCCACTGAGAAGGTTATCCCTAATGGAGGTGTTCTGTAGCAGCTGTGTAACCTGCTGAGTCTGACCTAACTGTGGTATATAGTAATCCCCGATTACAGTGTCATGTACCCCTTTTATCTGCTGACACAACTTTACAGTATCATCTGAGTATACCGGTAACCTGAGTGGTAAAATGTTACTGAACAGTAACTGTGAAACTGAAAGTACAATATGTAACCCCTGATTGAGGTGTTATGTGGTTCTGTTATCTTCTGACCTGCCTGTGTTGTGTAGTAATCCCCGCTTACAGTGTCATGTACCCCTTTTACCCGCTGACCCAACTGTGTGTGCCTGAGTGGTTGTTACTGAGAAAATGAAATTCACCCTGATTGAGGTGTTATGCAGTCCTGTTATCTGCTGACCTGAGCGTGTTGTGTTGCTTACGTACTGCCCTTAATGCCAGTCCTGAGATGTAGGGCTGTAACCTAGTAAGCTCCCCTAATACTATTGGGTAGGGGTGGCTATTATCAGGATGAGATTTGGAGGTCGACCCCGGAGAGGAATGGAGGATGGATCCAGCCATTTATAACAATTTTCTGTAGGAACTATACAAAGAGCTTTGAAGCCAACTTTAACCATGCCTTTTGGACTCTAGAGATAACCCAGGGACCTTTCAGGTACTGTACAAGAAAAGTTTGGTTCTTAATATGCAAGGCAAGTTACAGAAATTTACCAGGATTAACTGTTAAGTCAATTTGTTCTGCATTTCCATATTTGCAGTCAACCTTTATAAATTAGTTAGGAAAGTCTCTGACAGGTACTTTTTGTTAATCAAAAAAGTTTCCATTATCCATTTTACACACAATACTAGGATTACCTGTTAAGCCATTTCATTTTGTATTTCCATTTTATAGTTTGAACTTGACCTTAAGAAGGTTGCTGCATTTTTGTTGCTTCAATAAACATTAAAATTAATCCCTTTTTACACATCAGCAGGATTAACCTTTAAGCCAGTCCATTTTGTTTCCAATTTATAGTTTGAAGGTGTGGCGTCTGTGGTGTAGTGGTAGAGCATCCGACTGTCAAGCAAGAAGACCCAGGTTCAATCCCCAGGGTTGGACCCAGACATGTCCGGACATGCACACAGACGTTGTGCCCTTGGGAAAGGCACTTAACACCCTACTTAGGGTTTGGGTTGGCGTTAGGAAGGGCATCCAGCCGTAAAAATCTTGCTTCAAAAAAGACTTGCACTTGATGCAAGCACGTCTAACCCCCGTTTCGGGGAAAAAAGACGTTAAACTGGATAGAGAGAGAGAGAGAGAGTTGACCTTACAAAAGTTGCTGTTAGTTTTTATTGAATCAATAAAGCTTTCTTACAATTCCTTTTCCACATTACATGGATTAACACTTAAGCCGATTCATTCTCAGACTCAGTTTCCATTTTGTAGCTTGCAGTTGACCTTAGGAAAGTCTGTAGTTTTTATTACATCTAAAAGTATAAAGCCTAATCTTACTATTTCTTTTACACATTCAGGACTAACTGTTAAGCCAATTTATTCTGAGACTGTATTTCCATTTTGTAGTTTGCAGTCGACCTTAGAAAACTCTCTGTACTTTTTGTTTCTCAATAAAGATTTAATCTCATTTAATCCATTATACACATTTACCAGGATTAAGTGTTAAGCCGATTTATTTTGTATTTCCATTTTGTAATTTGCAGTCAACCTTACGAAAGCCGTTGTGCTTGTTGTTTGATTCAATAGAGCTTTCTCACTATTCCTTTTACACATTACTGTTAAGCCGATTTACTTTGTCTTGCCATTCTGTACTTTGAACTTGGCCTTATAATAGTTGCTGTTCTTTTCGTTGCATCGATAAAATTTCTCAGTATCCCTTTGATATACATTGCCAGGCTTAACTGGTAAGCCATTGCTAATACGACATTTCCTTTTCTAAGCCGAGACTGAAGCAGAATAACTGAGTGTATACCTGTGGTTTTCTTGTTTGATGTATTGACACATGATGTGATGGTACATGAAACATTGTGTGACGGCTCGAAATACCACCTGCATATATGCAGGTTAGTGCAGGTAAAATTGGAGTGGTGCAGGTATTTCTGATGTCTACCTGCACCTAACCTGCACTGGACCATGTACTGGGTTTATATATACATGTACATGTGAATATGGATTGTTAATTGTTGCATTAACCATGATTAAGAAGTATAAAAGAAATGATGTCAATGGTTTCTGCAGAGTTTTTAGTATGATCCATACTTCCTAAATCCAGAGTGGTGCAGGTAAAAATTTGTCTGGTGCAGGTAGTTTTCTATGTTACCTGCACCGTTGCAAGTATGCAGAAAAAAGGATTTCAAGCCCTGGATGTGTGAATTTGTATTCAGCGTGCAGTATGGTATCGTGCGAGGTCTTTAAACCAATAATCCGCAGCAGTTACACATCATGAGTCGTAGCAGGTAATATCCGCGGGGCTCAGGCTCCGGGGAGCAGCAGGAGTAAATCTTACAGCTGACAGGAATCAGGACTCAGGCCAGCAGGGCCTCTGGGGCAGGCAAAAGGGGGTGGCTCAGCATTAGAGCTGTGTAGTACCTAAACAAATTTTAGGTATAGGTACAGGTACACGGGTTTAGGTACAGGTCCGGACCTGAACCTGTACCTGAACAATTCGGCAAATTAACATGTTCTTCTGAACTTCTTCAATAATGAGATATAATGAGATTATAATACTTCAATAATACTTCATAATATAAACTTGACAGTTAAGGTAAATTTTTGTTTATGGAGAATTCTCAGACAAAACATGGGCAAAACTAGGAATGTTTTTATTAGTTTTTATCTCCTACCCTAAGTGGCCTCATGCTACTCAAAGCTGACCAAAGTGACATCTAAAGGGAGCATATCTACATGTAGTACACAACAGATCTTTCCTGGAAGTTAACACTGTCAGTCTGTAACACAAACACACTGCCCTGTCTCTGGGACCCATGGGGGACCAGCTATTTCCCTATTTGAGGTCACAAATAAGCATATAATTAGTGTAACTGTTTACAGTTACTCTATTCAGGTACAGTACCCGAGACTGAGGGATTAGGTATTTTGGACCTGTACCTAATCAATTTTTTAGGTACAGTATTGGTACTGCGTACCGGTACACAGCCCTACTCAGCATGTCGGCAGAATGTACTAACACCCTCCAGTTTAATTTGGGAGTTCCAGTTTAATTTGGGAGTGGACTCCCATAACTCCACAACCTTAAACCCTAATGGCTTACCATCACATATGCTAGGTAAAAATGATGTCAAGAATACGTAGCAGCCATTGATGACCCCCCTGGGGATTAGTGCAATTCTGCAGAAATCTGCAGAAATCTGCAGAAATCTGGGAACCTGAGCCAGAAATCTGCAGAAATCTGGGAACCTGAGCCAGAAATCTGCAGAAATCTGGGAACCTGAGCCAGAAATCTGCAGAAATCTGGGAACCTGAGCCAGAAATCTGCAGAAATCTGGGAACCTGAGCCAGAAATCTGGTTAGGTCTTCCAGTGAGAGTTTTTGTCAAGTGTGTCAAGAGATAATGTGTTTGCCTTCAATTTATGAATGTCCTGATAATGGGAAGCAGTTGTTGTGGCTATGCAATATCATACAGAAATGATACAGATTCCACCTGATGGTTGTGACCACATGATTGATTGAAAAGTGTAATGTTTAGGCATGTGAAAGTGACATGGGTTTCTGCCAACATCAGCTTGGATTTGCAGGACTATCCTGTGGTTGTCAGACAGTGAAAAAAGTCAGACAGTGAAAATCCCATTTGTTTCAATTACACACCAGATTAGCTGCTAAGCCTTTGGAGACCCTGACACCCCAGTCCAACAATGAGATCTGCCTTTTGGACTGAAGATAAATCATTTTGTGTCAGCTGACACGTGGCTACTTCAAGAACTAGCACATGCTGTTTAGGGACCATCTCGGTCTATTTACCTAATTGATAACAAGGCATGGCAGATGAGGGTGTCACAATGATGCCCATACATGTGTGACCGGTGCCACCCGAACTACAATGGCTGCCCAGTAGCTTCTGTCCTGCATGCCTTTCCCATGTCCCCAGCCTGGAGGTCAACGTCCCTTGCCCAATGCCCACATGTGCCCCTACTTATAAAATTGAAATCCTTGCCCTGGGTTACCAAGACTAACTTTTTGAAAGGTAGTTGATAAGTTGGACAAACTGAAACAAAACACCACTATCGTATAAAAGGAACAGAGCACACATTCACTATTTTTGATGGACTAGAGAAGTTACAGATTGAAGATCAATTAGCCTGAAATAACATCTGTTTGACCTTTGGGTCACCTTTCCTCTGCCAGGGACCAATTCTCCCAAGTGGCTTGTCCCTTGAGCCTCAAAGGTACCTGGGCATACTAGTATGTTGCCCAGACCCCTTCTAAACTCAGACATTTTCTGGTACCAAGTGAAACCCAGCACATAGAGACCACTTCTTACATGTAGCATAATAAGAAGTCACAATAGAGGACAAGAAAAGAAGACTGTGTGTGATTGGTAAAACAAAAGGGTAAAAGTACTGCTGGATTTTAATAATACTCTCAGAACACAACACTAGAAGTACAACAGTGGGGGGGGGGGGGGTATAGGCGCTACTACTGTAGCTGATCCTAATTCTTACACAGGTAGTAGCAGAGTCTATACTATTTATACAGAGACCATATATCATCAATAACGTTCTTTTTAATGCAGAAATCTGGGAGTGTGGACCCGGTTCACAAAATGGCTGGTTTGTAACACTTCCAGAAAATAAAAATACTGGTATCTGACTCTGAGATATGTTTCCTGTTCCAAGTGTTTTTTGCCTCCTTACTCCATGGTCATGATACGATTTGCAACATGGAAATCTTTACAAGAGAGACTATACAAGAGTCATAATGCCTCCTTGCACCTGTCAAACTTTTAACAGAGTGAGGAAACAAGCTCCCTCTACCTCCCTAGCTGCATTAATTTTACAAACTGTATGCCCTCTCCCAGTAAGTTCTTGCTGAGATGATGAAGGTGATCAAAGCTTAACTCCAATGTGCTGTGCCTCACTGCAACTGTAACAGGGTAACAAAAAACAGCTTGATTTTCCCGCTAAAACCTAACAGTGCTTTGCTCAGAGCCAATAGGAATGCAGTAATCCAGCAGCATACAACCAATAGGAAAGCTTCAGTGTTTCAATCTGGCTGGAGGGCCTCTGGAGATTTGTTCCCCTTTGAGAAGCAGCCAGTCTGCTGCTATAGCTGATACATGAAGAGATTAAAAGCTGCACCTTGAAACTTGAATGGAAGAATTTTCAAATAGGTATATTTACCTTAAGCACCATTTAAATTAAAAACAATTTTTCTGCCTGAAAGACTTCGCATTACACCAAATGTGTAGTTTATTATTCAACAGGTAAAGTGTTCAAGCAAAGTTCTTAGGTGTATATATACATGTATATAGTATTCTGTATCTGTATCTGTATTACATGTAATTATAGTGTACATACAGTCATGTATACATCGATACATGTACATGTATGACGGTACAAATTCAAACTGTTGAGGATCTATAATCCATCCTGTGGTGAGATGGCCACAGAGTAACCTTAGAAAAACATAAGGCACAAGAATGGCATGTTTCGACCCCTCTCTCAACCCTGGTGCCTTGTGATATCGACTTGTGACCGCAGTCTGAACCCTGGTCTGGGAGACGGGTAAAGTGATACAGCTGGTCATCACCACTGGGATTGTGGGTTTCCTCACACCACTGATGCTTGAAGGCTACAGTGTGCCCCTGGCAAAGTCACTGGGTGTACTAGTATGTTGCCCAGACCCCTTCTAAACTCAGACATTTTCTGGTACCAAGTGAAACCCAGCACATAGAGACCACTTCTTACATGTAGCATAATAATGTACCGAAATGTACATTGTACATGTGTACTAGATACATTGTTACTTAGATATGTCATGTGGAAGCCTTCAGCTTTTGTTCTTGTAGAATAATGACACTAAGGCCACACCAATTTAATTTGTTGGTTCTCGGATTCGCCTCTTCGTTTTTTTCTGATTTGCAAAAAAAAAAAAAAAATGATTCTGGTCCTGAATCAACTGAAAAATGCTCATGTTTTGCCCCCAACAGTTGAGGAAAGTCCTTTTCTTCCTAGTTGTTACAGTTTTCCCATCTATCATTGCAGTGGTTTAATTAAAAAAATTTAATGTTTAAATTTTAACCCAGCCTTTTGTGTTGACTTCATGGCTCATTCCATAGCATTTAAGCCTATAATAGGATGCCTAGACCTGTTTTCATTTTTTTTTTTTTTTGCCCTGTCGCTTCATATTTTTTCTGAAAAAATCCGAGAACCAACAAATTAAATTGATGTGGCCTAACAGTGCAGGTAGGAATGCGTGTAGTTGCAGAAATGAAACCATTCTGTGAAATTAACATCACTAGTTTGGTAACACTGATTCTAGTTGTACTAGAATGATTTGCACTAGAAATACTTTATATGATACATTACTTTATTGTTCTAAGCAGTTTTACATGTATCTGTGTAAGTTTGTTTCTGTATGATTGTTGTGTACTTTCTAGTTTTATTTTGAAGTACAAAATCAATGTACGTACACATGAACTGTGGCACCTCAAGGTGACAAAATCATCTATTCCATACTAGGCAAAGACCCCAGTTGGGATATCACATATCTTGCAACAGCTTGGTAAATCTCAGCCCCAAATCCCTTGTCCACCTAATATTGTCACAGTGTGTTTGTGTGCTAGTACTGTATGGCGAGTTGTCTACAGGCAGGCGACCTAGAGGACGACCCCATCTACGTTACAAGGACGTCTGCAGATCAACACTGAAGGACTTCTCCATCCAGGAGAAAACATGGGAACAACTAGCAGTGGACAGGAATAGATGGAGGGCAGCAGTTAAAAGTGGGATGGCCACCTACAAAGCTTCGAGGGAAGAAAAAGCTGCCAACGCGAGACGAAAACGGAAGGAAAGACAATAGACCGTCCGACAGGATGAAAAGAGCCAGAGTGAGTGGGGTTTGTGTGCATAGACAGGAAGTGGTCTTCGGAATTCTCTTTGGAGCTTGCACTCTCTCCATGCACTAATCGTAACCCAGTTCATTTGGGTCTTTATTTTCAAGGCCAATCCATAACCTCAGATGGCTTTTATATGCCTAGTTTCATGGTGACCTGTGATACAAGAAGTGTGGTGCTGGTTTTAGATGTTGGGTATTTTTCTGTCCCTGCACAGTCATGAGCAGCCAGCATTTTACTTTTCTAATGGGCCTTTCATTGTTATTTCTCTATAAATACAAACTGTAGCTAGACATTTTAAACACGAAGTTCAACTCAAAAGTTCAACTCTCCAGCCTGTACAGGGCAGACAGTACAGTTACATGTGCCCATAGAAACCTATAGTTAAATGCACTAAAAGAGGAACTTATAAAAGTACTTTCCCACATTTCAATCTCAAAAATTCTTCTGCACCAGAAAGTCACAGGGGTCTGCCTCCCAAATATAGAAAGAAAACAGGGGGTTGACCAGCTCAAACTCCAAGAACAGCTGACAACAGTAAACAAACCCTATTTCTGACCTAATTTTCTCATGTATCCATCCGCTCTGGGCAGGCAAGACCTCATCACTCAGGTCTCTCATTACACCCACTAAACTGGTGAAATCAAGAAAACTTGACCAAAGTAGGAAAGTTTAGACCCTACCTGCCACTCCTAGCCCAAAAGTCTCAAAACTGGACCAAAATTTTCAAGAGAAAAAAAGAGTTTCAAAGAATTTAGCTAGGGACTACAATCGTGTTCCCATTTTTTGGCCTCTAGTGCGCAACGCAACTGTGACGTCTGCCCTTCTGGGATACAGAAAAAGAGAATTGAGGAAAAACAACCCCCCTGGCTGAAACACTGAGAGGGTGTGATCATGTTTCCCAAAGATGAAGTTCATTGATAGCTCCCTTGGGAATTGAGAGCTAGGCTTATACCAGTGCTGAGGGCCTATACTGAGGCTTGTACAACAGTGTGCCAGCATACCTACCACTATCACATGACTTTTTTCAAATTTCACATGGGTCTGTCTATTGACAACTCTCAATAAGTACTTACCATAGTCTATTCTACTACTCTGAAGAGAATTTGCAACAATCCAATAGAAGGTTTCCCTTTTATTTTGACTTTTATACCAGGTACCTCACCACACTGACCTATGAAAACCCCCAAATTCACACACAAGGACCTAAGAACAAAGAGCTTGAAAGTCTCTACACACACCAAATCACCTTTCTTTCATAGAAAACATTGTCCTGTACTACATCCATGGCATATATAGCAATTTCCATCCTTGTTTTGCCTCCAACAAACACTAAAAATGATTATTTCTGTGTGCTATGGGGGGGGGGGGCTCCCAGGCATGGCACATTTTGATTGACAGCTGTTAATTGATAAAAATTATTATGTTATAAACCTTCACAAATCAGTCAGTCCATCATTTCCAACAAACCTATACCACTTTTGCAGTCATTCAAGCTTTCCAGGGTATTCCTGGCAACTTTAAATCAGCCACGATACACACCGCCCATAGGAAAACATTGTTTATCATGCTCATATCACACTTTTGCTAAGAAAAAATACCAAACAATACATCCATATTCCCCAAATTGGGTCATCATTTATCTAAAGGCACAGGTAGATAATATTGGGGGAAAAAAAATCCCAAACCTACTCCAGCTAATGAGTATGAGATGGAGGGAGGGGGGGCAGTACAGGGCAGACAGTACAGTTACATGTGCCCATAGAAACCTATAGTTAAATGCACTAAAAGAGGAACTTATAAAAGTACTTTCCCACATTTCAATCTCAAAAATTCTTCTGCACCAGAAAGTCACAGGGGTCTGCCTCCCAAATATAGAAAGAAAACAGGGGGTTGACCAGCTCAAACTCCAAGAACAGCTGACAACAGTAAACAAACCCTATTTCTGACCTAATTTTCTCATGTATCCATCCGCTCTGGGCAGGCAAGACCTCATCACTCAGGTCTCTCATTACACCCACTAAACTGGTGAAATCAAGAAAACTTGACCAAAGTAGGAAAGTTTAGACCCTACCTGCCACTCCTAGCCCAAAAGTCTCAAAACTGGACCAAAATTTTCAAGAGAAAAAAAGAGTTTCAAAGAATTTAGCTAGGGACTACAATCGTGTTCCCATTTTTTGGCCTCTAGTGCGCAACGCAACTGTGACGTCTGCCCTACACATCGGCTCCAAATTTAATAGTCACACTTGACTTGTATTACCCGTGTCTAATAGTTAGGTTGCAGTACCAGGTCTTGGGGTATTGAACTAGTGCCCTAAGAGCAACACATCATTTCCAGCATACAAGCATACATGTACTAGGTAAAATTGGTACATACATGTATAATTGTACTGTAAAGCTTTGCGAAAACCGATTAAATTGATTGCAAGAGTTTCTCTCTGTACTCACGGGACTGTGTAAATTGGGTACCTGACTTTGGTTGGGGAGGTAAAAGGCAGTGGAGGGAGAGGGATTGGCTCTCGACACTGTTGAAAACTTTTGATATTAAATGTATATACATTTACCTGTTTTCATCACTTAGTATAAGTTTGAAACTGGGGAGTGCTTGTAAGGAATTTCAAAGTGCATCCCTTTATGTACGTGTACATGTAGTGCTATACTGTTGCTGATTTACATGTACCTCGTTTATTCTTCATTTTAAGACTTGTTACCATGCATATAACATATACATATAACACTGGAGGTGCTTTTTCACATAGTACTATTAGTAGACAAAGGTGCAGTTGTAAGATGTAACATTTATGGTAACATGGACAAAGTGAATGTATTACATGTGTATGGACAAGCAGGACAGCAACTCCAATACTCGAATACTGTTAATTCACATTGCATTCGCACCAAAGTTGACTGAATTACACAAAGACTTAGAGTGTTAAATAGAAACCTAAGATACCTGTGTAAGAATTAGGATCAGCTAGTAGCATCTATACCCCCCCCCCCACTGTTGTACTTCTAGTGTTGTATTCTGAGAGTATTATTAAAATCCTTTTGTTTTACCAATCACACACAGTCTTCTTTTCTTGTCCTCTATTGTGACTTCTTATTATGCTACATGTAAGAAGTGGTCTCTATGTGCTGGGTTTCACTTGGTACCAGAAAATGTCTGAGTTTAGAAGGGGTCTGGGCAACATACTAGTATGCCCAGGTACCTTTGAGGCTCAAGGGACAAGCCACTTGGGAGAATTGGTCCCTGGCAGAGGAAGGGTGACCCAAAGGTCAAACATGTTATTTCAGGCTATGATCTTCAATCTGTAACCTCTCTAGTCCCTCAAAAATAGTGCATGCACATGTGTGCTCTGTTCCTTTTATATGTCATGATATAGTGGTGTTTCGTTTCAGTTTGTCTTACATGGACATGTAATACTATAAGATGTCAACATGTACATACACAGAAGTCTAAGCATTAAAGTAAAGCAACATACAATGTACTTGACAAAATATTAAACCATACACACAACAAGTTTTATTGCTCTGGTATCCTAAGGTCTGTAAAAAGCCTGATTTTTGTCCCTGACAGAGCAGGTTTGGATCAATTAACAAACTTAAGGGAAATAGGATTCAGAAGTCCTCTCCAGGTAAATTTTTTTTTATTAAAAAGACTTATCGAACTACCCTTCAAAAAGTTAGTCTTGGTAACCCATGGCAAGGATTTCAATTTTATAAGTAGGGGCACATGTGGGCATTGGGCAAGGGACGTTGACCTCCAGGCTGGGGACATGGGAAAGGCATGCAGGACAGAAGCTACTGGGCAGCCATTGTAGTTCGGGTGGCACCGGTCACACATGTATGGGCATCATTGTGACACCCTCATCTGCCATGCCTTGTTATCAATTAGGTAAATAGACCGAGATGGTCCCTAAACAGCATGTGCTAGTTCTTGAAGTAGCCACGTGTCAGCTGACACAAAATGATTTATCTTCAGTCCAAAAGGCAGATCTCATTGTTGGACTGGGGTGTCAGGGTCTCCAAAGGCTTAGCAGCTAATCTGGTGTGTAATTGAAACAAATGGGATTTTCACTGTCTGACTTTTTTCACTGTCTGACAACCACAGGATAGTCCTGCAAATCCAAGCTGATGTTGGCAGAAACCCATGTCACTTTCACATGCCTAAACATTACACTTTTCAATCAATCATGTGGTCACAACCATCAGGTGGAATCTGTATCATTTCTGTATGATATTGCATAGCCACAACAACTGCTTCCCATTATCAGGACATTCATAAATTGAAGGCAAACACATTATCTCTTGACACACTTGACAAAAACTCTCACTGGAAGACCTAACCAGATTTCTGGCTCAGGTTCCCAGATTTCTGCAGATTTCTGGCTCAGGTTCCCAGATTTCTGCAGATTTCTGGCTCAGGTTCCCAGATTTCTGCAGATTTCTGGCTCAGGTTCCCAGATTTCTGCAGATTTCTGGCTCAGGTTCCCAGATTTCTGCAGATTTCTGCAGATTTCTGCAGAATTGCACTAATCCCCAGGGGGTCATCAATGGCTGCTACGTATTCTTGACATCATTTTTACCTAGCATATGTGATGGTAAGCCATTAGGGTTTAAGGTTGTGGAGTTATGGGAGTCCACTCCCAAATTAAACTGGAACTCCCAAATTAAACTGGAGGGTGTTTACTGTGCCTGCACAAAACCCTGATTTTTCACGTTTTTCGTTGGATGTTTGGTCAACATTGCATCAAAATTTTGCCTGTTGCAGACGATATCTTTTCCTATACCACATCTGAAAACTACAGACAGGCGGTCAACCTTATATGCTCTTACTAATACAACCTTATATGAGATGTTCTGCTATGCCAAAGTGCTATGCACAATACATTACAGGTTTCACGCAGGTGCAGTACGTTCTGCCGACGTGCTGGGTGGCTCCATACTTCAACTTTGTTTTGTCTGTGACTGTCGTAATACATCCATTACATCCAAATTAAATAAATTGTATTACTAACTTATATAATACATAATAATTCATTACACATACATAGTACTGTTACAGTACCTGGACCGGTACGCACCCCTATTTGTGAACAAACGCTATCTTTAAGTTAAAAAACTATGACAACTTACAGTATAACTTCAACTGTCATGATTCTATTAGGTACCCTAAGGCCACCAAACCAAAAAAAAGTCTTAGTAAACTTTAGAGATCTACCAAAGCAGCATGTTGTTATCCCCGAGGTATGCACACTGTCAGTCAGATATCCAGGTGTTCAAAACAGTCTTGAGAAGGCCGTGAATAGTTTCATCAGGTTGGTAAGTCACTGAATAAAGAGACTCTTTCTACACAACCAAGACAGTGTTTTATTCAGCCGACGTTTCGGTGACCGTCTGTCACCTTCCTCAGGGCAATTCTGACTGGTTCACATTGCGCACTGCAGCATAGGTGTCACTGCTGTAGATGCGTTCCCAAACGTATTTACATATCTACAAGTAAACATGCACTGTTTAGGACCGCATTCTTAAGAAGTAAGAGTATATGACTCGTCCTATATATTTGTTATCCGTAACTGTTTTAACAACTATTTTGTATATATCCACTCCTGTACGTTTGGGACCGCATTGTATACAGTTCCCTAAACAGTGCATGTGTACTTGTAGATATGTATACGTTTGGGAACGCATCTACAGCAGCAACACCTATGCTGCAGTGCAATGTGAACCAGTCAGAATTGCCCTGAGGAAGGTGACAGACGGTCACCGAAACGTCGGCTGAATAAAACACTAAGTCTTGGTTGTGTAGAAAGAGTCTCTTTATTCAGTCTTGAGGAGGATATTAACACGGTCCCCATAACTTTTTTTAATGTGGCGGCCTTCGGGTACCCGGTGGCATTGACAGCTCACAGTAGACTGAGGAATGATCAGACTTACCTATGGGGGTCTCTTAGATTTGGCACATACTTGATACACTCCCTCTTGCTGAAGGTCTTCTCTATCCAGGACTTCTGCGCCTGAGGAAACAAATTGTCACACATCGTTACTCGTTGCTACAATGTAGCAGTGGTGATAGTAGTATGCAGTATTAGATTACACTGCTGCAGGGTCCCTGACACACGGGTGGGCAGCAGTTGGCTAGTCTTCACACCATGTTTCCAGGCAGCTCTGTCCACGTACGCTGGTAAGGTTGCATGCTTTGATGTCCTTCTTGACACTCCATCCAAGATGTCCTTGGTTTACCCCATCATCTGTTGCCTGATGACTTGTCACCTTCTGCAAGAAAGGTTTCTACTTCAAGTAGTACTTGGGCGCAAAAATTTCACGACCATAAAAACGTTACGGTCACGGATGATGGTCGTATGTGTGAGGAGTCGTGCCAGCTGGATCTTATCCTGCAAGAAAGCGGCGATGTTAAGTGCCATTCAAAGGAGAAGGCTTTTCTGCCTTGCACCACAATCATAGTGGGGAGCTCAAAGCGATATCATCCATGCTTCTCACCACAGAAAACAGACTATTCAGTATTGGGGACTATCTTTGAAATGTTTAGGTCAATAATTTTGGACTGCAAGAAAAAAGGATGTCAGATTTTGAGCTCGAAGTCCATAGCTGTAATGAAAACAGACTGTTGGGAGCTATCTTTGAAAGTATACATATAATCTCAATACTACAAGAAAAAAGGGTGTCAAAATGCAAGCTCGAAGTGATATCCATATTTCACGCCATGGAAAATGGACTATACTGGGACCTATCTTTGAAAGTACATGTTTACCTCTGTCAATAATTTTGGACTACAAGAAAAAAGGCTGTCAGAATTTAAGCTCAAAGTGATATCCATATTTCACGCCATGGAAAATGGAATAGTGGGAGCCTATCTTTGAAAGTACACATCTCAATAATTTTGGTCTACAAGAAAGAAAGGGTGTCAAAATTCAAGCTTGAAGTGATTTTACACCATAGAAAACAGACTATTGGGAGCTGATCTTTGAAAGTACATCTCAATAAGCTTGGACTACAAGAAGAAAAGGTGTCTGCTATCTGGGCTTGTATAACAGACAAAACTTTCCGAACCCTGTATACATGAATCTTTTTATTTGAGTCACAAGTTTTTCCTTTTCATCTTAGGACGGGTAGCTAGCTGAGTCATGAATTATGATCAATCATAAACAGGAAAGCAAGGAATGTCAGATACATGTAGCTGTATAATGCATATATTTATACTTCCGGCAGCTCTTGAAATGATATTCATAAAGTGTGATCAAAGCATGTACACAATATCTGTTATTATAAGAATCTGCAGCTATAACTTAGTATTAGATAGGTATATGGCATGGCATATCCAGGCTTTGATTATTCTGCTGTCGGCTTCCCTGTCTCAGGGGTGGGCAGCAGTCGGCTAGACTGGACTCCATGTCTCCATGTGACCCTGTCCTGTGGGTCAATGTTGGACAGTCCACACATTCATATAATTATGATATTTATAATAAAGTCTGAAGTCACAGTGATCATAGCATATACAGATTGAATATCTCTTATTATAACAACCTGCAGCTATAAGGTATATATTATGATATTTATGATAAAGCCTAAAGTGTGATCATAGGATAATACACATGTACACAATATCTGTTATTATATTATAATTAATAACAACCTGCAGCTAGAAAGTATATATGATACTTAAGATAAGTCTAAAGTGTGATCATAGCATGTACACAACCTCAGTCAGTGTTATTATAGCAAACTGCCATCTCTAATAATTAAGGTATTCCCCAGCGTGTACTATTAAACCCCAGAGAATGGCCACTGTTCTGGACCATTTGGTTAGAAGTCTCCATTTATCTGGCTTTACAGCGAACATTTTAGTACTGCCAGCTTGAGAGAAAATGGACCTTGTGAACTATTGTTTGGTACATGATGTTTTGCCCTCCCTTTCACTTTGTGAAAAATCAAAATAAACAAATAAACAGCAGTATGACCAGTCCTGACATATTGCTAATCTTAAATTCAACTTTTTTTTATTCCAATATTCTTAATTCTATGCTGGATACCACTACTACAATG
Organism: Branchiostoma floridae x Branchiostoma japonicum; assembly: GCA_013266295.2. Taxonomy (NCBI): domain Eukaryota; kingdom Metazoa; phylum Chordata; class Leptocardii; order Amphioxiformes; family Branchiostomatidae; genus Branchiostoma; species Branchiostoma floridae x Branchiostoma japonicum. Next base: position 2,659,668 of record CM023823.1, read on the forward strand.
TTTTTGTTAATGTCAACATCGAAATTCAGCCAAAGGGCTGCTGGAAGTGTCATGGTATGCTAATGTAACCTGTGAATGAATGTGAATTAATAAATAAACCATAATACTAATTAAAACTAAACTAAAAGTTTAAGATAATCATTGCCATTATCATTTCAAATGGATTAAACAAAACAAAGATGAAAACACAGGAAGAAGTCACTACATACAAGTACATGTATATGTTAGGCATGGTTCACCTTTAAACCTATATGTAGTTAAAGCAGTGCTGTAGTACATGTATGTTAGGCATGGTTCACCTTGAAACCTATATGTTACGTTAGTTAAAGCACTGATAAGAAAATAGCTTGCAATGATTGAGCTAATAGGACTCAGGAATATGATCAAGTGCTGATACAGGAAAACTGGTGGTGAATTACAATTGGCAACTTTGAAAGTCATCCAAGAACAGAGAATCAAATGTTCAGTAAACAACCTTAAGTTAGTCCTTGGCAATTTAAGGTCAATGTCAGACACAGAGTAGAGGTATTTGTTATCACATGTCGGTATACACTAGTTGGTTTGTAATAAATGTACTAGTTAGGAAGGATACATTACAACCAGAGGCTGAATTGTGTAATTTAACAAATAGCTGGGGTCATTAAAACACATGAAAGGGTACATTTTTGTACGTAGCAAATTAAAGCAACCCACAATGTACATAATGTAGTCATTTAAAATTGCAGCAATATAGTTGCCTTCGTCAAGAAGGGTATGTTTTCATGGGCGTGCGTGTGTGCGTGAGTCTGTCAACAGTATAACTCGAGAAGGCTTTAATGGATTGTCTTCATATTTGGTAGGTGGGTAGGTCTTGATGAGACCTAGAAGTGATAGGAATATGGGCCCCCTGGCGGCTCGTTATGGTACTGCAGCGGTACTTCCGGTTTTGAAATATGGTGATCTGGAGGAGCTAGGGTCATGATTTTTGGATGGTAGATAGGTCTTGTGCTCGGGAAGAAGTGACATAAGTTTGGGCCCCCTAGCGGCTTGCTCTGGAACTGCAGGAGCATTTGTATGAAAATGTTTAAAGTAGGATAACTCAATAGCCGGTCGACGGATCATCCTGATATTTGGGGCATAGGTAGGGTAAGTGATGCTTGACATAATTAGATGACCAGTATGCAAATGATGATGTAATTTGCATAATTAATGAAGCAATTATATAATTCAGTTTCCTTCCATGATAGGGCTTCCATGATACTCTACCTTCATTGTGACACATGGGCTACAGGCTGTCCCAGAGGGAGAAAGTCCCAGAGGGGATAGTCCATGTAGCTGCAGGCGGTGTTGCCTTACAGCCTGCACAGATGTTTTTTTCCCTTGCCCAATGCACGATTGCAGACTGCATCGGCAGGGGTAATTTTCACAATCCAACTTCCATATTTAGGGGGACTAATATATCACTTCTACCTTCTTAAGTTATATAACGATAACATCTTTTGACGAAGGCATGAGATCGTTGACCTCTAGTTCATTCTGAAATGCTCATTGTTCTTAAAGTACATTGTATAAACCCTTCTCCCTAATTTTATCTCAGTGTGCAATTAATATTATATGAATAAAACATATATAGCATAATTGTAAGTAGATCATGAAATGTACATTGTATAATGTTTCTGGTCACGTAAAGGTGTAACATAAAGTTGGCGTGTATGAAAAGCACATTAAGAATGGGTCCCTGTTGTAGAGTGGCCTTGGCAGTGGCCTTTAGTCATTATTCCAGAACACATCACTGTAAGCACCCATTACTGAGCAGGCCTATATATATTCATAGGCAGTCAGGACCGGAGAGGCATAACCTTGAAGCATGCAGGGAGGCAGATCAATAAATATGCTCCTGCCTTAATGCCTGTTCTCCTTCCCATTTATTATACAGGAGTCGTGTTTTCTCTTCCTTATTGAATCTGGCCTTTAGGCCACACCAATTTAATTTGTTGGTTCTTGGATTTTTTCAGAAAAAATATGAAGCGACAGGGCGAAAAAAATAACAGGCTTAGGCATCCTATATTATAGCCCCAAATGCTGCAATAGCAGCCATGAAGTCAACATACAATGTATAACTTACTATAAGGCTGGGTTAAAATTTAAACAATGAATTTTGAACTTTTAATCAAACCACTGCATTGATAGATGGAAAAACTGTAACAACTATAGGAAGCAAAGGACTTTCTTCAACTGTTGGGGGCAAAATATAGAGCTGTACATAAACATGTGTATGCAAGAAACAGGGACCGTGACTACTTGGTAACCCATACACGTGCACATCCTTTTAAGGTGCTCAGGGAAGGCCATGGGGCCCGACACGTTAATTACAGCTCTCACTACAAATAGCCGCTGGTCGATTCAACCTCTTAACTCGGGTGTCAGTCTTTAATGTTCCCGACGCTTGATGTGAAGTGTGACACCGGGACCGGAGGGCAGGATACATGTTTAGATTACTTTCTAGCTATTAACTACAGCAGCACTTACATTGTAACTTAATGTAAGTCAGAAGGAGGGTGCTATCTTACAACAGATAATAGTTTTAGGAAGTAAAAGCACTAAAGGTAGGAGAAGGGTGTTACTTTCCAGTTATAGATAACAATTTTAGGAAGTAGAAAATGCACGCTGCTTCAGGGTATATGATAAAGTACCGGGCACTAAGTCGTGCATGCAAAAAAAAAGGGTATCAGAACTCTTGAAATATAATCCCAGAATGTACCTCGGCTTCAGCTGAATGAAATGCGATTGATGAAAATTAGATTACAAAAATGATTTACTGGTAGATGATGCATTCTTTGATATCTTTTCAACAAGTTACTCCAAAAATATTCAGACTGAAGTAAAGTGAAATATGTGCATTTGTATAAAGAATGCATGGGAGTAGTGATAAGTACTGATACCGGTATCATTTCACAAAACACATGTCGCACATTCAAGTGGAATTCTGCTAAATGTGGGCTGATTATGTATTCGTTGATAAATTGAACCTATTTGAAAGTAACACCCTCCTGCGGACTCTAGTGCTCCCCTAATTAGCCTCATTGCCTGATCTCCCAACCAATTTCAAACCTGTAGTTATTTCTAATTACCTAACTCACAGTCCTGCAAGCTGATAGCAACCTTAAGAAGACATTTGGCTCAAACAAAATTAAACCTGAGCGCATATTTAGGAAATGAGCGTGGTTATGGACTAATGAAATTATTATCATGCCTTATAATGACATACTGTAAATCATGATTTGTTCCCTGTCACTTTATTTTAGCTGATTTAGCTGTCACTATTCAACCGCTAAAATTTCATTACCGGTATCATTTGATTACTCTTCTGCTAAGACAAGAACTTTGTTCCTACCGCTAAAATTAAGTGCCGGGAGCTACTCCATTTTCTCCCGACCGCTAAAATTACCGACCGGAATATTAAAGTGATTTACAGTATCTGTTCTCGGATTTTGGATTATGTTTTTTTAAAAGGCCACATCAATTTGATTTTTTGGTTCTCAGATTTGCCTCTTCATTTTTTTCTGATTTTCAACAAAAAAAAAGATTCTGGTTCTGAATCAACTAAAAAATGCTCAGATATTCTCTGTTTTGTTTCTTAAACTAGGTGGCAAAAATCAGTACAGGAAACAAAAATGTGTGTAGACTCATAGTGTCATCCACCCAATGAGTGCAGGTTACGTGCACACAGAAATTCCCAGGTAAAAGTGGGAATCAATATACCTGCACAGCTCTATTTTTACCTGCATATTTAGTGATATCTTGGGGGAGACAACTAGCAGAGGTGAACAATCACCTGTTTTATCTCCCCCTCCATTTTTTTTCAAATTGGTTTATTTCAGACGAACAGCTAGCAGCCCACGGGCTGAATTGTGTGTTCTTTACATACAAAAATTTGAGATAAAACGACTTGCACATCACACATTCAATTAGTTAAAATGTACAATAATAAAAACTTCACTGGAGGAACAATAAAATCCGTAACAATATTACCAATATGGTGATATACATCTTATCTAATACATAAAGAGGCTCCTTCTACACACAGTTGTTTAGCAAACTGGTTAAAAATGGAATAGGACTGTTTCTATTAACCGCTCTGTGTGCACTGGCAATCGGTCTAGTTGGTTTCTTTTGTAATGGAGAAGTTTAATAAAGAAATATTTTTAGCCCTACTTCATCAACTGTCAGTTCATATTCATCTCGCATCAATCAGGCTATAGAACAGCCACAAAACCTGTCATTCTGAATACTGCATGGAGCAATGAACTCTGTTCAAGTGTAAAATATCGTCAAAGCATAACCCAACCTTCACACATGCAGACATCTACACCAGAATGCCAAGGCATCGCAGGTAAGCCCTGAATGCATCTCTCCCGCCAGGCTCTTTGTGCAGCCTATAAAGTGTTCTCCAGAAAAGCTATAAGCTATAAAGCATTGCAGACCATGGCTCACAGGCACCTGATGGTTAAAGGAGCTCTAAAGTTAGGAGGAGGCTGTAGGGGCATCGTCACTAGATAGTTTTAAACAATGTTTAGAGTTAGACGTTCAAAGGTTAGGTGTAACAGGTCGTTCGGTGTAATGTAGCCAGCTGCCGCCGCACTGCGTGCCTACGAAGCTGGTGGTTATACCGGCTATACAGAATCTGATACAGATACAGAAGCTGATGTGTTACACCGAAGGGCGGTTATACCGGCTATACAGATACAGATATAGAAGCTGGCCATGGTGTGTTACGCCGAAGGGCTGTTATACCGGCTATACAGATACAGATACAGATTTTCCGATACATAATTTTATAATTTCAGGATGTAAAAATTCATGTCAATTCACAGTATGGCGTGCATACCATAAAGTACCCACTAGTCCTTTGCACGTAAAAGCATCAATGAGTACTTTGGAAAACTCTCCAAATACCCTCTAAACAATCCTAGAATGCATCATGCCTATAATGGTTGAATACAGTGTGCCTGAGAAAAGTTAGGTTTACAAAAATAAGTTCTGTGGGGATAAGAAAATATGAAAAATTTATGTTCCTTGACAACTCATTGAAATGGTATGTATTTATTGAACACCTGGAATGCTCTTTTCCTTGACATCTCATTGATAATGTTCCTTGACATCTTCAATCTCAACTATTGGAATTTTCGAAGCCTTGGCCTGCTCATCCCCCTAGCGTTCATGCCAAAAATATCCTCGTAGGTAAGCCCTGACTGAAGCCCACCTGACAGGCTCTTTTCTATGCCCCACAGAAAACGCAGAAAAGCCATAACCAATAAACCACTGTGGACCATGGATTGCCAGGTCCTTCACCCTATGGTTAAAGGAACTCTTAAGTCAGGAGGAGGGTGGTATTTTCCAAAAGAAAATAATTTTAGGAAGTAAAAAATGCATGATGTATTTTACTACTTCACAGTATATGACCATAACAAATGCTATTGATGATACTACACAAAAAAAAGCTCTCCAAATACCCTCTAATTTAGCTAAATGATTATTGATATATTTATTGCACCTATGACTGAATACAATGGGAGGAGGGTGTGATTTTCCAAAAGTTGCTTAGGAAGTAAAAAATTCATGTGTTTTGCTACTACACAGGACATGTATATGATAATACAACTTACTAGTGATGTACACAAAAAAGCATCAGTACTCTGGAAAACTCTCCAAATACATTCCAAGTAATCCCTTATATTGTGCCTATGGATGAATGCAAATATGGGCTTAATAAAAGCTAGGTCTACAAAAATGATTTCCATGAGGAAAAAGACTGGAGTTGTACTGTCGAAAATTTGGGTAAGTCCAATTTCTTGTGATGGAAATTATAGTTTAAACTTGCTTCAAAATGACTTCTACCAACACAGATGAACTTTCAAGATATTAAGATTTCCATGAGGGATAGGAAAATTTGTCTTGTTTTGTGTTGAACTTCTTTTATATCTTCTCAACAATAGGCCACCATGGCCTGTTTATCTCCCCAGCATTTATGCCGATAATATCCTCCTGACTGCTGCCCCCCTGACAGCTTCTTTTGTGAGCCCCACAAAACATCTCCAGAAAAGCAATAACCTATAAAAAGCCCCATGAACCATGGCTCACCTTAACCCCATGGTTAAAAGAGCACTAAAGTCGGTAGGAGGGTTTTATTTTCAGAAAGATAATAATTCTAAGAAAAAAATATGCATGAATTTTACTACTTCACAGTATACGATTATAAAGTACCCACTAGTCGCATGCACAAAAAAAGCATCTGATTCGGTACTCTGGAAGTTAGGTTTGCAAAAATAGGGGGATAAGGCTGACAGGGCATTCCAGTTTAAATAAAGGTTATTGATTCATTGATTTATTTATTTATTGATTGATAAGAAACTTCATGTTCTTTGATATGTATTAAATACCTGGCTGCCTTGGAATGCTCATCCCCCCAGATATTTATTCCAATAATATCACCATAGGTAAGCTATGACTGCAGCTCTAGATATCTCCTGATAGGGTCTTTTGTGAGCTCCACAAAACGTCTCCAGAAAAGCAATAACCGATATAAAGCCCGGCGGACCATGGATCACCTTCACCCCACGGTGCAAGGTCAGATCGATGCTCCCCCCGGCCTCCTGAAATTACCACTTGCCACTTCAGAGCTAAGGGAAGATGGAGCACAATCATGTCAAGTTACATGGTCATCACTGGCGATCCAGAACAAGGGGCAAACAGTCATCGCATACAAAACTCACGGTGACAGTGAATGGCCGAGTGGCTAAGCAAGCGGACACGAGATCGAGAGGTCACGGGTTTGATTCGTAGCAGCTCTATCTGGATGTTGTGTCCTTGGGAATGAGACTTAACATGACTTTGATCACTCCACACAGGTGTAAAATGTTTGTTTGAACCATTCTTCATTTATAAGAAGCTCAAATTGGCCTGCAGGTTGCTTTTCATTGGAGTCATGAGGGAAGAGGTAAAGGTCAGACATAATATATCATAAGACAAAGTTTACATCATTTGAAGTCCTAATAAATATGAAAAATGGGTACCTGGCTTTGGTTGGGGAGGTAAAGGGCAGTGGAAGGAGAGGGATGGGCTCCGCCTTCCAATACCAAGCCCTAAGGCATAGTGGACTAACAACCCACTGCCCCTACAGCCTAAAAGACTACGGGATTTCCTTTACCTACCTTTTTATACAAAACTCACTATTTCAAAACTTATTGGATCCTTAGAAAACTTGCAGCAATTTTGTTCAAAAGCATTGTTAGTCAAGGTGTATGAACTGTAATGTAGCCATATGTTATAACTACCACGTATAAAAGTGAACCATGGCCCTGTATTCATCACTGCTTTGAGTGTTTGTGAATGTTATATGTTACGGTTCTAGATGTATGCTATACAATAAAGCCAAGAAAAATGATCTTCGTTTTACGATTTTCCCCACTTCAGTAAGTTTCAATGTATGCTATGTAATAAAGCCAAGAAAAATGATATTCATTCATTTTATGATTTTCCCCACTTCAGAATGTCTCAAAGAATATTTCTCCAATAAGCACTAGCCATTGAGAACTGTAAGGCAGCACATTGAAGGAAAGTGCATGTAGTAAAAGCGGATATTTTTAGCACGTTCACTTACATTTGTAACCTGAATGTCACCATTTATCATTCAATACTCTATAGTAATCTCATGTACATTTTGTACATCCATTACTGTCAAGGCCATGTAGTCTCAAAACATTTCCAAAAAAGGTATGATACATTGTAGCACCAAGGACAGCACAAAAGAGACATTCCGGCACCAAGGACAGTACCAAAAGTAAGAAAACACAGGTAAGAAACATTTTAGCACCAAGGATAGTACCAAAGCAAATAATATTAATTGACATTTTAGTACCAAGGATAGTACCAATGTGGAAAAAAACATGTAAGAGACATCTCAGCACCAAGGACAGTACCAAATAAAAAAACAGGTGAGATATTTCCACACCAATAGTAGTTTATATAAGTTTTATTCATTTCTTGTATCTGCCTAATATGTATAATTCAGCGACTTGTACTATGTATAAGTCGCTGCAATGTATCTTAGTGTATTGCTATGTATCGAAACAATAAACCAATGAATAAAGGACAGTAACAAGAAAAACAGGTAAGAGACATTTCAGCACCAAGGACAGTACCAAAAGAAAAAAACAGGTAAGAGAAATTTCAGCACCAAGGACAGTATTGAAAAGGAAAAAAAGTAAGAGAAATTTCATCACCAAGGACAGTACCAAAATAAAAAACAGGTATGAGACATTTCAGCACCAAGGACAGTACCAAAAGAAAAAAAACAGGTAAGAGAAATTTCAGCACCAAGGACAGTACCAAAAGAAAAAAACAGGTAAGAGAAATTTCAGCACCAAGGACAGTATTGAAAAGGAAAAAAAGTAAGAGAAATTTCATCACCAAGGACAGTACCAAAAATAAAAACAGGTAAGAGACATTTCAGCACCAAGGACAGTACCAAAAATAAAAACAGGTAAGAGACATTTCAGCACCAAGGACAGTACCAAAAATAAAAACAGGTAAGAGACATTTCAGCACCAAGGACAGTACCAGAAGAAAATAAAAACAGGTAAGAGAAATTTCAGTACCAAGGACAGTACTGAAATGGGAAAAACTTGTAGGAGAAATTTCAGCACGAAGAACAGTATCAGATGAAAATAAAAACAGGTAAAAGACATTTAAGCACAAAAGGAAAAAAGTTAAGAGACGATCATCACCAAGGACTATATCTTCCCCAACTGCTCACACTTGGGATATGCCCATTTTATGATGCAGATTGTCTTGCCACAGAAAGGTTCACCCATAAATATCAGCCACTTACTGATATAAAACATTGCTCAGAAAGCTCCAAAGACGTAAATCCTTGTCTCTATAGGGATTAGGTTTATGTTACGGCGTGCTCGGATTTATACCACTGCACATGCTGACATTAAAGCACTGAAGTAATAAAACGTGTGAGGAAACAGCATGACATTCAACTGATTTCCATATAGATATTTTCTATAATCCAATTTCACAGAATGTAATAAGCCTTAAACCGCATGCATGTAAATTGTATACATATAAAAGAGCTGGGACCAAAACTACAAAGTCCTTACAAATTGTTACCTCTGTCTGTGTAACTGTAAGGAGGGAAGTTTTGTTTTTCGTATGTTTGCATATTTGCTTGTTTTTCCATAATTATTTCCATGATCTAAAATGCTACGAATGCCAGGGACGCTGACAGGAACTTAGGTCAAAGTTTCCAGAAAAGGTTATCTCATTTCGTCTTCAATTTCCTGCTATATTCATGTCTGTTGCCCTGTGGGAGCCCGTGGGAAAATGCATAGCCATAGACAGAATCAGCAAGAAATTCACAACTGTATGGCCATGAAAAAAGAAATTCTCAAAAACTCTAAATATGACACCTTCAACTTCTTGTATACAAATTGTTTTTACTGGTTGAGGTTTTAATTGCTTCATAAAGGTAATTATAAGAAATGACCCTCATCTAAACCTTCTATAGATATCTTCATAATCATTGATCAGCTACAGTGCAGTGACTGTAAGTTTCTTTCCGTTCCTTTTGTTGCCAGAAAGGTGAGTAACCTGTATAGACAGATATCTTATATAACTATTAAGATAAGAATTATGATATACTTTAACTGTCAGAGTTCACTCCTACTCACTGGTGTAGAACAGCTTGCTTTTATTACACACTTATTGAAGAGTGGAATAACCTCTGTGATGGTGGACTTGTGTAATCTCCTGTCTCCTTCACAAATGAATTACAAAGTTATTTTTGGAGAAGGCAGCTGTTCTTTTATTGCACACTTATTGCACAGGGAAACCTCTGTCTGTAATATCTCCTTGGGTCTCCTTCACAAATGAATTCGTAGTTATTTTTGGTGCAGGCAGCTGAGTGAGAAACGTCCTGCCCCAGCATGCGTGCTCGGTTCACTGACACTAATATCCTGCCAGCATAAAGGAGCACCTTAGGCCACAGCAAGACGTACATTCTATGGATGACATCCTCTGCAGACTCCAAATCTAGTGCAAGAGCACATATACACAAACACAAAAAAACACAATATAGCCCCCCCAAAAAAGATGCCGAACTTTTTCAATAATAAACAAGTGGCAAGAACTGAAGAGATAAAGCAATTTGGTATCACAACCAACAAGTCTTTCATTCTTGTATTTAGGAAGTGCAGAAAGCGTGGTAGCTACACTACCAAAAATGCTTTTTCTTGTTTTTCTTATTTTCTTGTGGGAAGAACATTTTTCTTTGGGGGAGAATAATAAGAAAAAAAAAGATTAAAAAAAGAATGTACCAAGAACAATTTTCTCATTTTTCTTGAGTGAAGATTATTTTTCTTGTATAGGCTTCTTTAAATCTTGATTTTTCTTCACTAAAGAAATATTTCTAGAGAAAATTCTAACTTACTAGATTAGAATTCTTTTAATCTTAAAATTTCTTCAGTAAAGACAATATTTCTAGGGAAGATTCCTAGTTACAAGATTAGAATTCTTTTAATTTTAACATTTCCTCAGACTTTCTTATACAATCTTCATGTAAGATTTCTTTCTTACCTGACATCAAAGTGTTCAGATTTAAGTTGTTTTTTTCTCGCGTATGGCAAACACTTTCTTGTTAATGTTACCTAGAAAGATTGAGAAAGGCCATTCTTGTTTTTCTTAGCAATGTCTAAGAAAATACAAGAATTTAGTTCTTGTCTTTCTTGGCAAACACTGATTAGAAAAGCAAGAAATTTAAGATATCTAAATCTATGATTAGAATAAAGCACTGCTTAGTATTTCTTTCTTAAAGTTTCTTGTTTTTCTTGACTAGAAAGCTTAAGAAAGACCATTCTTGTTTTTTCTTAGCAACATTTAAGAAAATACAAGAATCTAGTTCTTATCTTTCTTGACAAACACTGATAAGAAAAAACAAGAAAGTTAAGATATAAAATCTTTGACTAGGCTTAAGAAATGGCTAGTATTATATTCTTAAACATTCTTGATTTTCTGCCCTAGAAAGTTTAAGAAAGGCCATTCTTGTTTTTCTTAGGAACATTTAAGAAAATACAAGAATTAAGTTCTTATCTTTCTTGACAAACACTGATAAGAAAAAACAAGAAAGTTAAGATATAAAATCTTTGATTAGGCTTATGAAATGGCTAGTATTATATTCTTAAACATTCTTGATTTTCTTTCCTAGAAAGTTTAAGAAAGACCATTCTTAGCAACATTTAAGAAAAGATAAGAATTTAATTAGGCTTAAGATGTATATACTTTACTTTAAATTCTTAAATGTTCTTGTTTTCTTTGTCCAGCAAGTTTAAGAAAGATTATTCTTATATTAAGATGATGTAAGAACTTTTTTCTTAACTTTCTAGGCTGAATACTGATTTGTCATGTGACCTTTTCTGAATCCCTGATTGGTTGATTCAAATCCCAGAATGCAGTTACTAGGGAGTTTTGAACAGAAGTCAGATGTGGCAGTGCTGGTCACTTCTCTTTGTGTCAGTAATGACTTATGTCAGACTCCAAGTCCAAATCAAGGTGAAAAGGACCTAATGTACATCCGAGGCAATGGTGATCCTGGTCAGCTTGCAGAACAAACCAACTTTGCAACAGAAAAAGCATGGAACCAGACAGATATAAAAGAAGGTAAGTGTGCCCCCCTCCCCACCATTCTGCAATGCTACATGGTGGTCCACTGTTTTCAAAGCCAAATTTTGTTACAATACCACTGATTTTGATTACAAAATCATATCTCCGGTAAATTGTATAGTACAGTGTACTACTGCATTATAATTTTTAATTGTTTACCTTTAAAGTAATCAATTAACATACACATCCTCTTTTGACTTTTTTGTCTTCAGTGCATCCTAACAAAGGTCTTTCCTTTCTTTTCAGGTGTCCAAAGATTGTGACCGTGCTTATGCTATAATGAATACCAAAACTGCAGGGTTTCCTGATATCTAAATGTGATATATGTTTTCTATAATCATATGATATGACTCGTGCAGTTAATTAATGATTTGATTGTATAATAGTTTGAAAGTTTACTGTATACTGAACTGTTTCCATTCAAAGAATGTTTTTATCCTATACGTAACGAATGTGGTAATAAACGTTACTATACTGTCATTTGGTTTGTCAAAATAATTGTTAATCCTAACAAGAATTTGCTATTACAACATTATTTTCTGTTTTATATTTCTCACACCAGGCATTCTTGTTCAAGAACATGAATCTTCAAGTGCAAGAAACATTTTCTTGATGTAAGAAGACTATGTAAGAATTTTGAAATAGAAACTATTTCTTGATGCAAGTAAAATGTTCTTGGAGTAAGAATGTCAGTCTTAAGAAGAGAAAGAAATTCCCATGCAAGATCCTGAATCTTAGTGCAAGATACGTTTTCTTGGTACAAGAAATCTCTTCTTGAAGACAGAAGGGTTTACCTGCTACAAGAACCTTCAAGAAACTGCTTCTAGGCTTTCCTGCTAGAAGAAACTTAATCTTAGTACATTCTGGGTAGAAGAAATTTATTCTTGAGAACAGAAGGGTTTTTGCCAAATTTGGAACCTTTCAAGAAACTGATTCTAGGTTTCCCTATGGCAAGAATCTTAATCTTAACAGAAGATACGTTTTCTTGGTACAAGAAATCTCTTCTTGAAGACAGAAGGGTTTACCTGCTACAAGAACCTTCAAGAAACTGCTTCTAGGCTTTCCTGCTAGAAGAAACTTAATCTTAGTACAAGATTATGTATTCTGGGTAGAAGAAATTTATTCTTGAGAACAGAAGGGTTTTTGCCAAATTTGGAACCTTTCAAGAAACTGATTCTAGGTTTCCCTATGGCAAGAATCTTAATCTTAACACAAGATACGTATTCTGGGTAGAAGAAATCTATTCTTGAGGACAAAAGGGGTTTTCTTGCTAGAAGAACCTTTCTGATCTACAGAAAAAAATCTTGCCTGAAGAAAAAATATCTTGAGAAGAAAGTTTAATAACTGTGAGAAAGTAAAGCTTGCTCCAAGAAAAATATTCTTGAATGAGGCAAGAAAATTACATAAGAAAAGAAATCTTACCACAAGAAAAATATGCTAAAATGCAGTTTCTTGAAATTCTTGTCTCATGGACAAGATTTTTTTCTTGTGTGAAGAATAATTTTCTCAGTGGAAGAAAATTATTCTTCTCTGAAGAAAAACAAGATTGGCATTTTTGGTAGTGTATGGCCTAGTATCATTTACCAACTACACGTACACTCAAGGCTACCGCATGGCATATCTTCCCATTTCTACATTTTCTTGTCATCCTGACCATCACCTTAAGGGGACCAAAATTTCCTCTCTTTTTCTAAATCAGGTGAACTTCAATATGCACCTGGATATTATACATAAAATTTCCTTGCTGCGGCCTGAGTCCTCCCGGGGCCCACTGAGGTGCCAACCTCAACTCCTCACATGTCCTGCCCAATACTGCGCCGTCGCTTCTTCGCGTATGCAATTTCAGGCTCAGCTAAGCCTCCAACACAAACTCATAACGGCCTGACAGCCAGAACAGGCAGGTTCCGTTATTGCAGCGCTTCCAGAGGCACCAATCTTTGACACCTCTCATTACAGGCATGTGACAGGAATAGCGAGATACTAAGATAGGGCATTCAAGTTTGCTAAGAACCATGTAAAATAAAATTAAATCTAAGCTTTGCACAAACAGCTATCAGTTTTCTATTTCATGGCTGTTCTTCGAAAATTGAAATTACACCAAATCCATCTCAGGTTCTTTTAATTCTTTTTTGATTCTATCGATGCCAATCCTGATGTACATATAAGATTAAACGGAGTAATTTTGTTTGGGTATTACTGGCAGCTATGAATTAACGAGTGATGTACAGAAAGCGAATCGATATTCATATCGGCCACAGTTTGACTGCCTAGAGCCAGAGCTGTGTCTGCAGTTTGAATTTTTAATGTGATGAATTTTCACCTTAACATATCACTACTTATACACAAAGAAGTCGAGGCCGTCCAACAAGAAATTACATAAACCTACAACACCTACAACAGATTTAACACACATTACAGTCTTGACCTGCCATGTACTTGGACCACTTCTTGTGGGTGTAGTTCTTGTATTGCTTTTAGACCGCACAAAGTCTTGTTTTTAACTAAATTTATACTACTTATTAGATATATGGCATTTGAATTAGATATACGGTATTTGAATTATGCTTAACCTTCTATATTGATTGCCCATTCTGTGTATTTCTATACTTGTCATTGACTATGTAAATTTTGATGTTGTATAATATGTGATTTTGTTTGGGGGAGGGCAACTTGTAAAGGTGCATATGCACCTGTTTTGCCCTCCCTTTCACTTTGTGAAAAATCAAAATAAACAAATAAACCAATTGATGGATGACACCAAGCTGGGCAGAAGAAACCTGATGGTAGAAATGAAGGATAGGAAGAGATGGAGAACAGTCATTGGAGCCGAGGGAATCTCGACTTAGTGAGTGAGTGAGTGAGTGATACATTAAGATATTGAAAATCTTTGACGAAAACTGTTACCCAAATCCATATAGTATATAGCACGCAATTGGCAGAGATCCTGATCGGAGTCTGTAACTTTAACCTTCGAGTCATGTCACTTTAGATCAATAGATTGACTTGAAACTTAGGATTTATAAATGGGAGACTATCCCAACAAATTCCTCGCATTTTGATTGCGACCTCTGTCGACAGAGGCTCCGATCGGGGTCTTTATTGGTAGAATCAGTCATTCTACCAGACTGCAATCTGCACCCTGACATACATATATAGTATAGCACCTTTATATGATCCTTATGTATGTATTATAAGTAGTGTATGTTTTGTCTCCACTTTTCTGTAATATTTTTGTATGTGTTTGTGAAGTATTGACCTGTACATGTACCTAGCCCGTCATGGCATGAATGTACAATAAAGGTCTTTCATTCATTATATCACTGGCCAGGATAACCCTGGCAGCAACTAAATCATCCTCCGGTCGACTGAGCTCTTTTCCAGAGACAGACAATTCCAGGAAAATCACGGCAGCTGACCCAGAGGTTGAACAGTGTCACGCACTCAATATATAAAGGGGATCTTTTATTCTGTGCATCCAACTGTATCAAAATGATGCTGCTGCCAATTTCAATATGCTGAACTGAACTCAGAGGCCTGGGCTCCTGGGCTCCTGAATGCCAGAGGTGGAGAATTTAAGTGGACAATCCGATATCTATACTAATAGACTGTCGGTAATACCCAAAAAAAGGTAAGATACGTTTCAGCACCAAGGACAGTACCGAGGAAAAACAGGTGAGACATTTTAGACCAAGGACAGTGGCAAAAGGGAGAAAACAGGTACATGTAAGACACAGTGGAGAATCAGATCTCAAGACTGCCCCTACGGCTTCCAGCTACGGAACTGAGTGAGGACTTGTCCACTATATTAATAGCAATGTTGGTATGAGGAGATTTGTAATGCCTGGAGTTATCTGGCTACTGTAAGTGCTCTATTAGTAATACTCAGGTTTAAACTGGAAATTTCTCCTTATAGGCAATTTCTATCTACATGTATCAAACTGTGCCCAGGAAATAAACCTGAGTCGTAAAGGCCAGTTAATCTGTCACACCTTATACTAAGTCTTCTTTTTACATGACTACTATTAGTACATTGTAGTACTAGCACGAGGAACAAGATAAAATGATCGGAGAAGATTACAGCCTAACAATATTAATATAACAGAATGCTGCCCTACTACAATATAAGCAATTATAAAACCTACTGCAAACTCCTTTGAGCTTGAGATTCAAGCTGTGCCGAGGAAATAAACCTGAGTCACAAAGGCTACATCAATCACACCCCATACTTCTCTCCACACGTACGAGGAATGAGAAAATGTGGGGAGAAGATTACAGCCCAATAATCCTAATATAACAGAACCCTGAATAGTTTACACGTACAAGAAATGAGAAAAATGAGAGGAGAAGATTACACTTTTACAGCCCAATAATCCTAATATAACAGAACCCTGCTCGCTACACAAACAAAGGCCGCATGGGAAATCTAAGATCTGCAAAGAAACTCTGAGAGCAAAGGCTGCTTGCAGAGAAAAAGACACAGTAAACGAAATGAAGAAAGGCTGATTGCATCCAGAGGTTGCTTCTGTATCTGTATCTGTATAACCGGTATAACCGCCCTTTGGCGTAACACACCAGGCAGCTTCGCAGGTATGCGGCGCAGTGGTAGTTGGTACATCCACCAGTTTATTAGCCATTTTGTACATCATTCATAGTCTGGGCATTTCAACACCTATACTGAGCTGCACAATATAGTGGATCATCATCTTAGTAATACTAGTACTACAAAATAAGTGAATTCTAAAACCTACTTCGAACTCCTCGGAGCTGCCCAGGTTGAGTAGGAAGGGCGTTTCCCAGCTCTTCCTGCGGAGGGTTTTGGAGGCGGGCCTGGTTCTCTGGGACGGGCGGAACCAGCGCTTAAAGCTCCCCGAGGCGGAACGATGTCCCGGCCGGATACTCCGAGTGCGCGATGACGACGTGGAATTGTACAGGATGAAGTCGTCCGAACCAATGGTCACCTTCCTCATGGTTAACTCCTTCTCCTTGTCACTTTCCAAAGATCACCATGGTTAGAACTGAAGCTGCCGGTCTATAGGCATCGTAACTGTAACCCCTACTTCTTCTGAGGACTCCGATGATATAGTAATGTTGTGTTTCCAAGATGTCAATTCAGAAGCAGACGTGGTGTACACAACCAAAAGACAGTTCCCACTGCAGGTTTCCTTTTTGTAGCTTGTCAGTTTCTACAGACTATACTGATTACAACTTGAGCAGCTGGTCCATAGACATCGTAATCATAACACATACTTCTTCTGAAGACTCCAATGATGGTAGGTTTATGTCTCAAAGACGTCAATTCAGGCTGCAGATGAAGACTGCAGAAAGACAGTTCCTACTCCAGATTTGATTCTAAGCTAAGTTGCTTGTCACTTTCCATGGACTATGTTGATTAGAACTGGAGCAGCTGGTCCATAGACATCGTAATAACTGGCTAATACTTCCGACCATGACTCGGGGTGGATTCATGCCCCCAAGATATAACATTCAGGAGCAGACGTGATGCAGACTGCAGAAGAACAGTTCCTACCGCAGGCTCTGGAGACTTGAACTACCTGGGCTCAGGATTAGAATTGGAGTAGCTGGTCCATAGGCGTTATAATGACCAGACCGATGATTCGGGTAGATTCACACCTGGTCCTCCGAAATGTTACATTCAGCAGCAGACACGATGTGCACAACAGAAGAACAGTTCCTACTCAAGCTTTCCCAGAACTGCAATGATTACTGATTAGAACTGTAGCACCTCGTCCTTTAGGTGTCATAATAGTAGAGCCATCCTTCTGCCAATGATACGGGGTGGATTCATGCCCCACAGATTATTACATTCAGTAAGCAGACGTGGTGTAGATTGCAGAAGAACAGATCCTCAGTACTCCAGGCTTCCTTTTTTGTCACTTTCCTAGGATTACCCTGATTAAAACTGAAGCAGTTGGTCCATAGGTGCTGTAATAACCACACTTCTGGTGACGACTCCAAGTAGATCCATGCCTACCAGACATATTCAGCAGCAGATGTAGTTTAGACTGCAGAAGAACTGTTCCTACCGCAGGCTCCGGGAACTGCCTGGGCTCAAGATTGGAATTGAAGCATCTGGTCCATAAACATCATAATTATAAGCATACTTCTTGATCTGCCAATGATTTGGAGTAGTTTCATGTCCCCATTAGATGTCTTCATCAGCAGACATAATGAAGATTGCAGAACTGTTCCCTGTGACTCCAGACTCCTCCGATGACTGGGCTCAGGATTAGAATTGAAGCTCTCACACTCTGATCACTGAGTCCCGTATACGTAGCTGCAAGCCTTAGGGGCAGTCTGACAGTCCACAAATCGAAGCAGCTGGTCCATAAACATCATAATTCTAACCACACTTATAGATCTCCTAGTAACTCAGGGTAGATACTACATGTCTCCGTATTGAGAAGCATAAGAACAGTTCCCTGTAACTCCACACTCCTCCGGTGACTGAAACTACCTGGGCAGGGAAAGAGCCCCTCTCACAGTGGACGCCCCCACCATTGGGCCAGGGAAATCTGACGTCAGTGACTGAGTTGACGGGTGACACACATTTAGCCCGACGAATGCAGGTAGAAATTACCTCCCATCACAGACCCAGGCTCCATTATTGCTGGATTAACCCTGAAAGTCCCTCTCGATATGGGGGGAGATCGCAGATAATCACAACGATATGCATCCGGCAGGAAAGAATTACAGCCCCAGACGTCCCCCGCTGACACAATGGATCGTTCCCAGGTTGATTATCCCAAACTGCTGGAGCACAACCTCCGCATTATCATCCGGTAATTGCCAGATAAAACTCCGACATATCACCCGGCAGAAGCGGTCGCAAGCGGGACGAGGCAGTTTAGCGTCACGGCTACGTGTTCCAGAGATAAGTCCCAGGGTTCAATTGGATCCAAAGTGACCTTGAAACGTGCGGCGTCCTTTGCAAATTGCCCTTGAAGTTCCGTAGATCTGTACACAGGACGGATAAACTTCACAAGGCCGAGCTGAGTAAGACCTGGCAGCGAGGCTGCCGCAAAACAAGAGTGGAAAAAGTGCTGTACCCGGCAGTTAACCGTTCAGTAACCCTGCTTTTCACCATAGGAATGCAAAATTCATTCACCTCACATACAGCTGTCATGGCCAACATATGAATGGGATTGCCTGCTCTTGCGTGGCTCCATTCATTCTTAGTTTACCAGGATTGCTAAACATACCACAAGACAGTTTTCAAAGGGCCCTAAGAGTGAACACAAATATATAAAACACTATAAAATCTAATATATATTGGTCGACGGAGCGTTCCTTTTCAGTGACAGACAATTTATAATTCTCTTCAGCTTCATGTATATTCATACAACATACCACAAACTTAAGGCAGTTTTCAAAGGCCCTTAGGGCAACACAATAACTACCAGCACGAACTACAAATCACCATCTTCATGATTGACAATTTAAAAGCTACATGTATATTCATGGTACATGTACACATACCACAAACTTAGGCAGTTTTAAAAGGCCCCTTAGGGTGAATATAAAGGCTGCAAAAAGGAACAGTAAAATTAATCACCATCTTCATCATTTTCACTCTGGAAAAAACAGGTCACAGGTACGTAATACTATATAGAACCTCCTGGAGCTGTCTACTATCTTCAGTTCTAACATTTATTCACCAGATATGATCTAGAGATGGCAATAAATGAATGAAAAAATTCCCAGTAGCAAAAATTGATGCCTTCAGCAAGTTTTTAACTGAGTAGGCACAAACACTTTTTGATAAGAATTTAGGTCAGCAGAAAGAAAAAAAACTGATATATTACTGTTAATGGCTTCATTAATCATGCAAGTACCTACATGTAGTACCAGCCTAGAAAAGAACAAGAAATAGTCATGCCTTCAAGTACCAGAGCTATCAACCAAGGATTGACGTGTTCAAAAACTCATTTTTTCCTAGAACTATGATTGTAGAGTGGAACTCGCTGCCACCAAGTACAGTAGGGGCATCATCACTAGATAGTTTTAAACATTGTTTAGAGTTAGAGGTCGTTCGGCGTAATATAGCCAGCTGCCGCCGCGCCGTGTGCCTGCGAAGCTGGTGTGTTACGCCAAAGGGCGGTTATACCGGCTATACAGAATACAGAAGTCCCAGATGGAACAGATACATTTTTGTAGGTCTCAAGTTGCCAAGCCAGTTACGATGCACTTCACAATCACTCCAAGAGTCACACTCAGTCTCATAGTACTTGACAATTATGACATATTAATATGTTTATTCCAACAATTCATTCTCTGCCTTTACAGGAAGTGCTGTAACTTACAAGTTAAAAGATGAATCTGTTTGCAGGGTTTAAAATTAATTTTGGGAGAATATGTGCACTGGTGCAGCTAATCTAAAAAATTTGTGTGCACATAGAATTAAGTAGATCTAGAATCCCAGAAAAACCTAATTACAAACCTTACTCAGTTACTACATCTCTTCAGAAATTGAATACAAAATTCTACTTGTAACTTCAAAATCTAAAATAAGTTAAACAAGTACTGCAACAGAGGATTTATTATTTTTCTGATACTTAAATGTCTAGAACACCAGTCACAATGACTCAGACACTGGCTGACTGAACACCAATGTGACAATGATAGACTATTGTATTACACCATTTCTCACCAAACTTGGTATCAGCTGGAACATCATTCTTAATATTAGCTAAGCCAGCTATTCCACACACTCACACTTCACAGCACAGTGATCAGATATGAACTCTCTGGGGAAGACTAAGACTATTATCGCCTCTTCACAGAAGCAGGAGAAGACTGATAGTATTACACTGCACATGTACGTCTGAATCAGCTCAGTACACCATAATAATAATCTGCCTGGCACGGCTTCATCACACAGGCAGAAGCTATCACAATCAAGCTCCACACCACCACACAAACACGTCATAAAGTTTCTTGCCTTGGAGCTACACGACTCACAGCAACAAAGGAGTCTTAAAGTCATGTCAGGTGAAGCTTGGAAGAAGAAATGTTCACTTTTCTGTCAATCAACTGTGCCCTGCATCTGATAATTGCATCAAAATTCCTGCTGTGGTGAGGGAAGATAGCTCTGGGGAAGAGAGGTCCAACAGGCAGTGACTTAAAATTAAGTTAAATGCATTTCAGGGCTTGCCATGCCATCTGAGTAAACTCAATATACGGGCTAGTGCAGGTAAAAGTGGAGTTGTGCAGGTCTTACTTGTGTTCTTTAACGTGCTCGAGGTGTGGCTCTCCTTAAACATGGAACCTCTGGCTTTACGTTCCAACAAAGAGGACTTTCCTAGCTCATTTTCACCTGAGTTGAGTAAGAAAGTAGGTGTAAAGTGCCTCTACCAAGGGTACAACATTGGGACCTGACACGGATTCAAACCCAGAACCTTCAGCTACATGCATGTAGGTACTCATTTTGACCCAAGTCCAGTGAGATAAGTAAAAAAAATGTAGGTGTAAAATGCCTTTCCCCAGGGCACAACCCTAGGCCTGGGGCGTGCCAGGGATTCGAACCCAGAACCTTTAGTTTAGATCTACTAATTATATATATAAAGGAAGTCAACAACCCTAACCACAAGACCACCTTGCCACCTACATGTATGGAGTACATGGCAGATAGATGACTTACATCTCTCCCCCAGTAGAGCGTACATCGTAAATCCGTGAGTGCGCATCACCATTCCTCATCCTCCGTACCAGGGATGCTGAGTGGCCTACATACGCCAGAACCTCCGGGCATGAACCATGGGGGATTGTGAGGGCAGAAGTTTTCAGGTCAGCAGTTTGTTTCTGAGTTTATTACTCAGCTAAGGTTACTCTTTATTCCTGACCTTTTACAGCGCCTTGGGAAGAACATGTAGCTAGGAAATGCACTCTTGTTCATGCACAGTGGATCTAATACATAGTACTGTATGATGTGGTTTGATTCTAGGCTCTATATATATATATACACCAGGCTCCAATACATGTACATTGTAGGTTGCTAGAAAACTAGTTAAAATTGGCCAAGGAGACTGAACAGTATATTTAATTTAATACTATTTATTCCTGACCTTTTACATATACAGTGTCTTGGGAAGAACATGTAGCTGGGAAATGCACTCTTGTAGATGTTTGGCTGAGAGAAAACACCATGTACATGTTCCCTATGCCCTGCAGTATGTGTGACATTCACAGTGCCCAGTGAACTGCAGCGTAAACATATCAGGTAACACCTGGCCTTTCAGCCCCAGGTTGCCATTGTGCAGGGATGCAAAAGACTAGTGTTGAAACAGACATGACGTAATGGAAAGTCCCCCCAGTCAGGCTAGGGGAAACCCAGAACTCTCACCAGTACAGGAACTCTCACCAGTACAGGAACTCTCACCAGTACAGGAACTCTCACCAGTACAGGAACTCTCACCAGTACAGGAACTCTCACCAGTACAGGAACTCTCACCAGTACAGGAACTCTCACCAGTACAGGAACTCTCACCAGTACAGGAACTCTCACCAGTACAGGAACTCTCACCAGTACAGGAACTCTCACCAGTACAGGAACTCTCACCAGTACAGGGACTCTCACCAGTACAGGGAGGAACAGACAATTAAGTCTCTACCCAGGCAGGTTCACAACTGTGGAGTCTCAGACATCCAGGTGAGATTAAAACAAGTCTCAGACATCCAGGTGAGATTTAAACACTTGTCAGACATCCAGGTTAGATTTAGACACGTCTCAGACACACAGGTGAGATTTAGACACGTCTGAAAGTAACTTTCACTTTCACTTTCATTTTCATGTGAGATTTAAATAAGTCTCAGACATCCAGGTGAGATTTAGACACGTCTCAGACATCCAGGTGAGATTTAGACATGTCTCAGACATCCAGATGAGATTTAGACATGTCTCAGACATCCAGGTGAGATTTAGACACGTCTCAGACATCCAGGTGAGATTTAGACAAGTCTCAGACATCCAGGTGAGATTAAGACAATTCTTAGATAGACATCCAGGTGAGATTTAACCATGTTTCAGACTTTAAATTGCTTTGAGGGTAATCCTCCAAATCAGCAGAACCACACACAAGAACAATAATACACGTCAGTCAAAACTGCCCTGCCTGCCTGCCAACCATCTAACTCATCTTTAAGGCACAGCCAACTACGTAAAATACCTGCAGTATGAGTTATAGACATCAAAACAGTCTTTCTCCACTTTTACATACAATTGTATATATAAAGTTGGAGAGAAATTGTTGAGGACTCATTTCACAAGGTAAAATTCAATATATTACATAATTATGATATGTTAATGTAGGATCCAAAACACAGAAGAATTAAAATAAAATGTAGCCAAATGTGGATTAAATCTTGCAGTTCAGCCATCAACGAGTTAAACAACACTGAGAGGGAAGAGTCCATACCTACAAGATGGGGGAAAATATAAGGAAATTTGTAAGAACTGATGATGACAGTCAGGATGCACATCTTCATCAAGACTTAACAAGGTGGGAATCAAATACGTTATATTTCAAAATATTTACAAAGTCTATAAAGTAAAAAATTTAACTCCTCTAAGTGTTTCACTCTACAATACTGCAGATGAAAGAATTGCTTTGTGATAATCAGATCTTGAAAGTTCATGTCTTTGTAGACGTCATTAGATCTCAGACATCGTTTCAACAAAACAAATTAAAGAACCAGGAATAACCAGAGTTACAGAAAAGCTGTTGAAGTAAAAAGACTTACAGACAGGTGAGAAAAATCCAATGTGTGGAAAGATATTAAGGTACAATGTCACTGATCCTTGATAATATTATGTTAGATTTAATGTTGAACATGTAAGGTTCATGAGTCTCTATTTACTACTAAAATTGCTGTTTTCCATTTTAAGACAGTACCAAGACCACCTTAAGGAAGGTGCCTCCTTCCTTGCCAGGACAGACCTGGACTCAGCAGAGCAGCACTTTGCAGCAGCACTCAAGACAGTACATGTGAGAGGTAAGGGGGACTAATGACAAACAGCCATTTTAGCTTAAGTTCTACTTGACTAAGTGTCACAAAAAGCATGCAGCAAACCATCAAGAAAGTCCATCTACTTCACCTTACAACTTATTGTTTGACTGATGTAAAATGCAGGACAAATGTGTCCCAAAAAACAATGATTATATAGTTGTCAAATGAAAATGATGTATATGTCATGATCATGACAAGTGTAATAGCATAGCAATGATAGTTAAATATGAATTTTCCCTTGGCAAACTTTAATTGGAACGTTCTTGGCAAACTTTCTTAACCAAGTTAAGTTTCTTAACCAAGGTTACTGTTAGTAGCAAAATGGCTACAGAAATATTTTTCCAACAACAAAAAAAAAAAACAGTAACTGTTGTTTCTTTAGTTGATGGCATTGTGCATACAGATGTATTTTTTCAACAAAACAATGAAATGTCCAACATGAAGTTGTTTCTCCTCAGACCCCACAGCCCAGCAGTACCAGAGAGAGGTGGAGCCCCTGTGCAAGTTGGGTGATGTCTACAGTAAACAGGGTCAGCAGACAGGAGACGGGGGAGACTTTGTCAAAGCAGCAGCGCTCTACAATGCAGCAATAGCCAGGTCAGAGGATCAAGTCCTCAATGGTAACATAGAAACAGCTATCAGAGAAGTAGACAAGTTGTTTCTGAAATGTATGTTAGACATTCCTAGTGTGGCTCAAGACAACACAGAAACACACAAGAAACAGCTGAAGGAGATGCGGGACCAGATTAAGCTGGAGATGGAAACCATTGACCAGCAGCTGGATCCCTATGTACATGATGAGGACGACCAATGTGTCAGAGAGATAGAGGCAAAACGAGCTCAGGCTGTCAGGCAGTTGTTTGAGAAAATTGCACAACAAAGGAAGGAGTTCATCAGCCTGCTTGTAGAAGAGTGTATTGGGTTAATGGGTCACCCTCCCTGTAAGTATGCCCTGATAGGTTTGGGTTCACAGGCCACAGGACTGGTAACTCCATACTCAGACCTGGAGTTTGCCATCTTGGTAGAAGAAGAAAGTGAAGAATGCCTCGTGTATTTCCGTAAGCTCACCCACTATCTACACCTCAAGGTGGTCAACCTAGCAGAAACCATTCTCCCAGCACTGGGAATAAAATCTCTCAATGACTTCTACTCTGAGAACCCACTTGACAGCTGGTACTATGACTCTGTTACACCTCGTGGGTTTGCATTTGATGGCTCCATGCCAAAGGCAAGCAAGACTCCACTGGGCACGCAGGGAACTAAGAACAAATCACCCAGTGAACTCATCTGCACCCCACAAAACATGGTTTCCAAACTACAAAAGGATGTTACACTATACCTGAAGGAAGGATATCACCTTGCCACTATCTTGAGAAACCCATGCCTGATAGCAGGGGACCAGGATTTGATTGACATGTACATGGAAATTACAGGGAAGATACTGCAAGCTGATGGGGGTAAAATGGCTCAACAACTGGCACTGGAGACACTGAAGGAAAATATGGAAAGCATTAGCAATAAGAAAACAATAACAGCAAGGCTGACTGATGTTAAGAAAGACCTCTATCGCTTCCCAGCTGTAGCAGTGGACTGCTTGGCACTGTCTTCAGGCATCATACCTACCACAGTTTGGGAGACAATAGAAGAAATGGAAAACCAACAAGTGATCAGTCCCAACAATGCACACCACCTGACAGTGCTTACCAGCATCTCAGCAGAACTCAGGCTCAGAACCTACATCGCAAATGGTGGACAGAAGGAAAACTTGTCAGCTATGGCCTCAATGGAAACAGCACAGCACGGACAGGAATCATCCCCACAGACCAATGATGAAGCACAGACAAATATGCTGGAACCTGTTTTTTACATACAAAATGAAAAACAGCTTTTCAGATACTACTATACTTCAATCCCTCTGAAGAAGGTTTTGTCTGAATCATCTGAAAAGAAAACAAACCTCAATTCGTTCTCAGAATTCTATGATAATTCTCCAAAAGTATGTGGAATGATGTACATGGAAGTCTGCAAATATCAGCTGGCTATTAGTTACTTCACTGAGGCCTTGAAAAAGGATGAGCATATAGATACTGAGAAAATGGGCTTGTTTCAAACACTTGGATTTATTTGGTTTAACATGGGAGATTACCAAAAATCAATTGATTACACCAAAGAGACACTACAATTGTGCGAGAGAATCTATGGTCAGAATACAGGACATCCTGACATCACCACCTCACTCAACAACCTGGGCTCAGCCTGGGGTAAACTGGGCGATAACAAGAAAGCAATCAGTTACCATGAACAGGCACTGCAGATGAAGAGGAGTATCTATGGTCAGGGTACAGAACATCCTGCCATTGCCACCTCACTCAACAACCTGGGGCAAGGCTGGCGTTACCTGGGTGATTACAGGAAAGCAATCAGCTACTATGAACAGGCACTTCAGATGGAAAGGAGTATCTATGGTCAGAGCACACCACATCCTAACATTGCCATCTTACTCAACAACGTGGGAGAAGCCTGGAGACACCTGGGTGATTACAGAAAAGCAATCAGCTACCATGAACAGGCACTGCAGATGCGCAGGAGTATATATGGTCAGGCTACAGAACATCCTGCCATTGCCACCTCACTCAACAACCTGGGGGAACACTGGCGTTACCTGGGTGATTACACGAAAGCAATCAGCTACCATGAACAGGCACTACAGATGTGCAGGAGCATCTATGGCCAGGGTACAGAACATCCTGACATTGCGACCTCACTCAACAACCTGGGAATAGCCTGTGGTAAACTGGGTGAGTACAGGAAAGCAATCAGCTACCATGAACAGGCACTGCAGATGCACAGGAGTATCTATGGTCAGGGTACAGAACATCCTGACATTGCCACCTCACTCAACAACCTGGGGACAGCCTGGAGTGACCTGGGTAATTACAGGAAAGCAATCAGCTACCATGAACAGGCACTGCAGATATACAGGAGCATTTATGGTCAGACAAAAGGACATTGTGACATTGCTAACTCACTGAACAACCTGGGGAGAGCCTGGCATGACCTCGGTGATTACAGAAAAGCAGTCAGCTACCATGAACAGGCACTGCAAATGCGCAGGACTATCTATGGTCTGGATACAGAACATCCTGACATTGCTAACTCACTGAACAACCTGGGTTTGGCCTGGCACTACCTCGGTGATTACAGGAAAGCAGTCAGCTACCATGAACAGGCACTGCAGATGCGCAGGAGTATCTATGGTCTGGATACAGAACATCCTGACATTGCAACCTCACTCAACAACCTGGGGTTAGCCTGGCACTACCTGGGTGATTACAGGAAAGCAATCAGCTACTATGAACAGGCATTGCAGATTCGCAGGCGTATGTATGGTCAGAGTAAAGCACATCCTCACATTGACAACTCACTCAACAACCTGGGGGGAGCCTGGCACTCCCTGGGTGATTACAGGAAAGCAATCAGCTACCATGAACAGGCACTCCAGATGAGAAGGAGTATCTATGGCCAGACTACAGCACATCCTAACATTGTTAACTCACTCAACAACCTGGGAGGAGCCTGGTACAAACTTGGTGACAACAGGAGAGCCCTCAGTCTCTGGCAAGAAGCCCTGGCTATGGCAAGGCAGGTTTACCCCCAAGACAAAAGTCACCCACTGATAAAAAACATTGAATCCTGTCTAGCTATGTTATCAAGACAAGTGTCTGCCATGTCCTGAGTACAGAAGCTACAGGCAACAGATGAGAATCTCTTCATATTCCATCAGAAAAGACTTTCATTTTGTGTCTGTAATGTTACATGTAAGAACCATTAGAAACATCTAAATGTAGACTTCGACTGTCAGCACAACTAGAAATAGCAAGAAGACAATGAATCAGGTGATTCATCCCTGAAATCAAATAATCTGTAAAGATATAAATCATAGGGAAAGGTATTTGTACAGTTACATTACTTGTTCCTCATAATTCCTTTTGGTGTTGATTCTGTACTTGAATCTTCTGAGATACAACAGTACTCTAGCACAGCCATTTACCATTCACCGAGCATGAATGAAATGAATAAACTCATCGACAATTATTTTTTATTTCACACACACTGAATTACAACTTCAAAGCCCAGGGGCTAAACTGCAGTTGACTGGACACAGATAAAAGAGATTTAAAGACAGTCACACACTGTTACAGTATTGGTTGTTCACAATGCATTCAAGAGCGTTACACAATATGGCAGTGTTGTGTTCATAAAAGGGGAAGTTCGACTGACTCAAGTTGGGTGAGTTTCTAAGTATGACCTTGAATGGGTGACTTCACTGCTGCGTGGTTCCAGGAAGCCTGATGGATTATGGTCTGTTCCCGGAAAATTCTCCGCTGTAATTACGAAAGAGCAGCAGGGCACAAAGTGGGACGTGTAACGGCCTCTGTGATCAGTAATGGTCAGTCTAGCAAGATTGCCTGGACTCGAAATGACCTGTACTTAACCCAGTGGGTATGTATGTACAATAAAGGTCTTCCTTCCTTCCTTCCTTCCTTCATTCATTCATTCATTCCTTTCCTTTCTTTATTCCCCCCCCCCCCAACTGTACCCCTCGTGGGGTTATTGGGGGGTAACTACATTGTGAGATGATGATGATGATGATGGTAATATACTCATAACCGGCCACACTAACATCATTCTATAATCTTAAGGAGCAATATTGGGTGCACCCAGCAGTATTTCCAGCCCTGAATGCAATTGCTCGGTACATTCTGTCCCACTTAAGAACCTTAACTCCATCAGGACCAAATTGGTGCTCAGCTGAGGAATACCAAATGACTTGGTGTTTTAAAGATTCAGAGGGTACAGTTGAGAAGGCATCGACGACTTAGTAGACCATCGATACAGATCCTAGGCTAAATTAGGACTGAATTAAATAATTTTCAAGACTGTTCCTGACCAATTAAACTTGTACTAAGTTGTAGAAAGGAGACAATAACTAAATAAAAGAAATGTTTTGGCTTGCCTGACATCACTCTTACTTCTTACAGCAAAGTAAAGTAAGTAAAGCATGAAAATAAGGTAATCAATTCACTCTACAATGTAGATTGATGCCGCAGGCTGCTTGAGTGGAATTCCAAACTTAAACTGGATAGTGTCTAAGATGACACCAACCACCTTTGTGTAATTATGAATCAGATACATTTGTACAGTGTACTAATGAGAAATAAATAATCAGATACATAATGATATATAATGAGATATACATTTGTATAATCAGATATATTAAACCAGATATATAATCAGAATATAATATATTAAGTTTGAGCTGACCTGTAACACACGCTGATATATGTACGTGTCTGCTGCTCACACAAGAAACATTTTGTAAATAGTGTTTGATACTACCTACTTTTACCTACTGTGATTTTTAGAATTCTATTTTATCATGTATCATGAATTTTATCCCTGGATTTTAATGGCGGCTTTGTTAGCAATGACGCATTTCAGGTATTGATTTTATATTGTACCTGCTATGTCATTGGGAATAAAATCTGAATCTGAATCTAATGAGAAGTAAGCTGTATTCCAACTTAGGTGAACTTTCATGCAAATCAGATACACTTTAGATTGGTGACATAAAAATCAGTCAGCTCCAATGATGCTTCAATGAACTGCAGATCAACTGTCCTAATTACCTGTACTATAACCAGTATTGATATGATATTATGATATTAGTTAGAAAGGTAATAAATGCCGAGCCTAAATTAGGAATGAATAAAAGGATTTTCCCAATCAAACTTGTAGAAATGAGACAATAAATGTTGAAAGAAAACTTTTGACTGATCAACTGTCCTCATTGCCTGCACTTATAATCAGTATTGATATGATATTAGTTGCCAAACTGTAATCACCAAAGGTAATAAATACAGAGCATAAATAAGGAATCAAACTTGTAGAAATGAGATTAATGTTGAAAGAAAACTTTTGACTGATCAACTGTCCTTAATACCTGCACTTATAATCAGTATTGATATGATATTAGTTCCCAAACTGTAATCACTAAAGGTGATAAAACTCATAAAACTCATGAAGAACAGTTGATGATTGCAAACTGCTGCATTGTAACGTCGGTTGATTTCGAATCGATCGACGATCTCCCCGCTGGGGTCCCCAATGCAATAGCTCTAAAGGTTATTGCCACCGGAGACTGAGGTAGTAAAGTTTTAAGTACGGCGCACTCTTGCTCAACTTCCGGCTCAGGGAAAATTGAAGGCAATCAGGGATGGCAGACTTTATCCCTTTACTGCTTTACAGCCCAATCTAGTTCCGCCCACAAGGACATAATGCAGCACTGAAGATGTATAAAGGGTTATGGTAATGCTGCAGCGTGTTGTTTGGAAGTGAGGGGTAACGGGAGAGACAGCAGTCCAGCTGATCAGAATGGCTGATGACCACCAAAGGTGAAGAACTTTTAACACCCTACAGATTAATTTTGGACAAAATATTGCACTTTGGACAAATGTTTGCAGCCCTTCACAGCTTATACTTACAAAGTTGATATTTTGTGACAAACTTGCTTGCCACCCAACGGATCATAATGACCCCCTGCGGGAGGCGTCACGCCTCATTGAAAATCGATAAATCTTCAGATTTTCTGGAAAATCTGAAGATTGTTTTCAGATTTTAAGAAAAATCTTCAGATTGTTTCAAAGAATCTTCAGATTGTTTCAAAGAATCTTCAGATTGTTTCAAAGAATCTTCAGATTGTTTCATAGAATCTTCAGAATGATGTTTTCAAAGAATCTTCAGATTGTTCTGAGATTGATTTCAAACAATCACAAAGAATCTGAAGATTCTTTGTAACAATCTGAAGATTGTTTTAAACCATAACTTCAATGTGATGTTGAAATCTATGTTGGAGCTTTCTTTAATATTGATTGGTATAAATTTGTGGATGGGCAAACTGCCCCAGGCCTTATAAAAGCTCATAGTTTAACGGGACTGACTGAGTGAGTTCGAATGAAAGCTCATCTGTGTAACTTGGTAGAATCCATAGTTGTAGAGTTTAAACTTTGTTCCAACACAATAAAGGAACTTACCATATTATTAAATTTTCAGTGGAACTTGTCGACCAGTTCAGTGGAACTTGTCGAACCAATCGATCTAAGATCCACTGTGCTGACTTTCCAGAAACCGGACTGAAAATTTATGATGAGTTCCTTATTGTGTTGGAACAAAGTTTAACATTAAAAATTTTACTACAGAGTGAGTGAGTTATTTGAAATGGCAGAAAACACACATAAAGACAGACACACAGACAAGCCAGAAAACAATG
Source organism: Branchiostoma floridae x Branchiostoma japonicum (assembly GCA_013266295.2). NCBI lineage: Eukaryota > Metazoa > Chordata > Leptocardii > Amphioxiformes > Branchiostomatidae > Branchiostoma > Branchiostoma floridae x Branchiostoma japonicum. The sequence continues at coordinate 2,690,725 of CM023823.1, forward strand.
ACTCCATTTCCTGAATTGATTTTCAAAATCTTTTCATAAACTGTACAAAGTCATGTATATTGATTTGGGATGTCCAAACAGACCTTTGGGACTTTATAACTTATAAGGAGAACCCATATACAATCATGTACATGATTGTACAACTGTACTTAACCTTCAGCCTGCTAAGGCTACCTTTAATGGTACCAGCTTTCTATTGCTTAGCAGGATATGCAGCAGGGAGAAGGTTAGATAACGAGTGTACAATGTACTCTAAAACTGAAGTCTAGTTGGCCATTCCGGTGGAAACATAGTTACTTACATTGTACTTAGTTACATCATTCCCAGAGGGCTGCCCTAATCCTTACAACAGGGCAAGACAAATGACAAGATTATGGTCTCTCTGCTGATGGCCTGATGGGCAGAAAGAACTATTTCCTGCGCAGTGCGCACTGACTGACATTACAAAACTATAACAATTCATTCTCTTAATCCTAGCTCAGGAGACAAAACATTACTGTTACACACAGTTACAACTCTTTCCCAGCTGACTTTATACTACATTGTACATGTATAAGCCAAAGAATGTTTAGAGTTAGACGTTCAATGTTTAGAGTTAGACGTTCAAAATGTTAGGTGTAACAAGTCGTTTGGTGTAATGTAGCCAACTGCTGCCGCGCCGTGTGCCTGCGAAGCTGGTGTGTTATGCCAAAGGGCAGTTACATTGAATGTATACCGGCTATACAGATACAGAAGCTGGTGTGTAAATATGCCGAAGGGCGGTTATACTGGCTATACAGAATGATACAGATACAGAAAGAGGGTATTACTAAAGACATTACTAGTATTATTATATAGTCTTCCAGCTAGGATTGGGCATAATGAACTATTTCCTGTACACTGACATAAAAAAACTATAACAATTCATTTTCCTAAACCTCACTAATAGGGAGATAGAACAATATTATTATCAAATGCATATTGGTTGCAGATCCTTCCCAACTGACTTAATTCTAAAAATATAATCAATACAAACAGTAACTGTTGCTGTACCTAATTTACAGCATGAAAAATCTGAATGGCAATTTATATTAACAGTCAGTTATGTTCATTTTCATATCTGTAACCTCCATATACATGTAACCCCATCAGGGGCAGCATGTCGGCAGAACGTACTGCGCCTGCGCGAAACCCGTAATGTATTGTGCATAGCACTTCTGAAATCAGCATAACGTCTCATATAAAGTCGAATTCACGTATATAAGGGTGACATCCTGTCTGTAGTTTTCAAATGTTGTGAAGAAAAAGATATGGTCTGCATTACAGGCAAAATTCTGATGCAACGTTGACCAAAAACCCAGCGAAAATCCAGGTTTTGCGCAGGCACAGTACGTTCTGCCGACATGCTTTCAGCGGCAAACTTGAGGCTCTGGGGAAGGCCCCAGGCAGGCAGGCCTCTAGTCTGTCTGGGAATGACACAACTGTGGGAGCTGTAACTACTTAAACTTAACTACAATCATGTACCGAGCCAGGGTGTTCTATTGGGGGATGGGGCAGAGAAAAAGGGAATATCTACAATGTACATACGGCTGATAATGATGACATGTACATGTGTCTGAGTGTATGTCCACTCATGGGGATTTGGAATTTGGAAGTTAATTAAACTGGTGGTTCCCCCAGGTGAGCACCTTGAGGCTTGACAGCAATCTCTTAACGTGTAAAGTTTCGCATGCATCAGTTTGGCAAATCACATGTTAATAAAGTTCTTTACAGACAACCAAAGAGTTAACTGTCAGCCACTTTCCTCCAGGCAGCACGTCGGCAGAACGTACTGCGCCTGCACAAAACATGGATTTTCGCTGGATTTTTGGTCAACGTTGCATCAGAATGTTGCCTGTTGCAGACTGTATCTTTTTCTACACAAAATTTGAAAACTACAGACGGGACCCTTATATACGCGAATTCGACCTTATATGAGACATTCTGCCGAAGTGCTATGCACAATACATTATGGGTTTCGCACAGGCGCAGTACGGTCTGCCGACGTGCTCCTCCAGGCAACACTGCAGTAACTGGCTCTACTTGGCACTGCGGCTAGGGAATCACTGCTGGAGTTAACATCCTCTGTCGTCATCTTCAATACAAACATGTTCATGACTTCATTTTTTATTTTATTCTATTAGGAGTGTGACAATAGCATACACGTGGGACACAGGCAGCTATTGCTGGTGTTGTGACACACACATTAGACATAACAGAACTCAATGATTAGCAAGACATATAGATCTACAAAATTTTATATAATAAATCTAAAATCTAAAATGCAGAATAACCCACAAGGTGACAAATGGACGAGGACAAAACCTCCCTATTCTCTTGGTACAGGATGAAAAATGACTTCCCAGTCACGATGACAAACTTCCCTTACCAATTTTTTATACAATCATGTACATTGTACATGTGTGTGAACGGATGGGTAATGGTGTTTGAACAGGTGGCTCCCCAGGAATGGAACTTGACAGCAACGTTGTAAGCCATTAGGAGTTTAAGAGTCTGACATCCTCAGTGCCAAATCTCCATGATTTCATTACCTACAAGGTACCTGTGACAAATGGACCAGCACAAAATCTCTCTACCCGGGAGGCTCTCCAGGGTGCAAAAGTGACAGCAACGTTGTTATGAATTAGTAAGAATACCAAGTTGAACATCTTCACAATTTCATTACCTACACTGTGACAAATGGACAAACACAAAAGTTCACTGCTCTTAGTACAGGATGAAACATGACTCTCTGCTCACAATGACAAACTTCCCTTATCATATCATCATGTACAGATGGGTAATGGTACTTGTACTTGAACTTAGTGGCTCCCCCAGGTATGAAACTTGACAGCAACGTTGTAAGCCATTAGGAGTTAAAGGTCTGGCATCCTCAGTACAAACATCTCCATGATTTGATTACCTACAAGCTTGAGGCACCTGAGTGACAACGAAATGGAGGCTGAGCACAAAATCTCTCTACCCAGGTGGCTCCCCGGGGTACAAAACTGACAGCAACGTTGTTAGCAATTAATAAGAATACCAACATCTTCACGATTTCATTACACACAAAGTGACAAATGGACGAACACAAAAGCTCGCAGCTCTTGGTGCATAATACAAAAAAATGACTCTCTGCTCACAATGACAAACTTCCCCTATCATATCATCATGTACATGTATGGATGGGTTGGTACTTGAACTTAGTGGCTCCCCCAGGTATGAAACTTGACAGCAACGTTGTAAGCCATTAGGAGTTAAAGGTCTGACATCCTCAGTACAAACATCATTCTCCATGATTTGATTACCTACAAGCTGACAAATGTACAGGAACCTTGCTACACCTTGCTACTCTGGTGGTTCCCCCAGGTGCACAAAAAACTCTAATTTTACCTGCACCTACCTGTACATTGTACATGCAGGTGTTATTTCCAGCCCTGCAAAAGCTTACTGCTGTTAGAGCAGGATGAAAAATGACTCGATGACAGACTCCCTTATCGCAACATCATCAACTATCTGATGATGACAGAGACTCCATCTGCAGGACATACAGGCAGTATGCTGCTTTAAACTACATGTTAGTAACGACCATGAGGACCTTATCTCTGGAGACACATGTAGATATACTGTAATTCCTGATTTTTTCACTGTACTGTTATGTTCACTGTTTTCACTGTCACTTCTGTACCATGAACTTATCATTACCGTTATCAAATCATTTGTGTTTTGCGCCTTCCCTGCACTTGCCACCACCGTGAATATAAAGTTCCGTGAACATGTCCATTTTCTTCAGACTGTGAAATTTTGCTACCGTGAACACAAAGTGAATTACAGTATCAAGGACTGTCTGCTTATCTTAATTTGTGATGGAAAACTTGGGTCATCTTCCTAGTGGGCAGAGATGTACAAAATAATGTAACTACAGTGACTGGTTTATATGAGGAAACATACAATATGCTGTATTAAATATACCAGCTATGAGGACCTTATCTCTGGTCACACAGATAGCAGGGACTGTCTGTTTATCTTGGTGATGGAGAGCAGGGAAACTTGGGTCACCTTCTGGGCAGAAATGTACAATATAATGTAACTGTTACAGTAGTGACTGGTTTATATGAGGAAACATACGGTATGCTGTATGGAATATACCGACCATTATAAGCACGGATATCAGGGACTGTTTATCTTTGTGATGAAGAGCAGGGAAAACTTGGGTCACCTTCTGGGCAATAATGTAGAGCTGTAACTACGTGTGTATGTACTATAGTTATGGCTTTATTTTAGGAAACATACAGTATCCTGCATGAAATATACAGACCATTAGCACCTTATCTCTGGTCACACAGATATCAGGGAACGTCTGTTTATCTTTGTGATGGAGAGCAGGGAAAACTTGGGTCAGCTTCAGGACAGAAATTTACAATATATTATAATGTACAGTAGTGATGGGTTCATTTGAGGAAACATATTGGAAACATATTTCATTACGGTTGAACACAACTTCACAAGAAAACACAAGCTGTAATTCACAAAAGCATGGCAGGAACATGAATGCTGTACCAGTCCCGTACTATGATTATAGTTTATCAGGATAGTAAGACTACAAATTGAATGTAATATGCATTCTAAAACACTAGCAGACCACAGAATTGATTGTGTTTTCCCCTCGATGGGCTCATTTGTTCAGCATATTTTACCCTGTTTGCACTGAAAACCAAAGCGAGAAAACATTAGCGAGAATGGTTTTCAATGAAGTATGAAATTGCAATTCAGGTCTTGCATGTAAAGTGTCTCAGGAAGTAGGATATACTAGGAAATGCATTATTGTAGATGCACGGTAGATCAACTACTAGTAATGGGGGGGACCTGGTTTGACTCAGAGTCAGACAACATATTCTGCTGAAATCACAACTGTGAAGTACAATGTACGAATACGTGATATAATAGGTATATGTACATGTATCACTGAGGTGCCATTGTTCAAGGAATCAAAACAATCCCTGAATTGAACTATTAAAAGAGCAAACTGAATAGTATCATGCTATTTTTATTTTGATTTGAAATGATATATACTGATAGAGACATACAAATTGTACTGATAGAAACAATGAAGCATATAGAATTATCTTTTGAAACAACATGACAGCCACATAAAGACACAGTTGAAGGCTATTGTATTGTGATTCTGAAGCTATTACAGTGTACATGTATATACTCATGGACTCTATATCAGGTGTTTCCATGTCCTTGTACTGTAACAAATGAATGTTCAATATGGTTACCTGCACGGCAAGGCTTTGCTGACGGAAAAGCGACAGTCGCTCTGTCAACTGTAGGCTGGACATGAGAGCTTTCCTACTGTTCACTGTAATCAAACTGTCAGGATAGAGTTGACATATGTACAATGTATATCCAAAGGAAGTGATATATAAATGTACTATATGTGGGACTCCTGGATACAGAAGGATCAAGTCCGTAAGTGAGCTGTCACCTAGCCTCACAGAACTGGCACCGACTGGCTGTCCCCTAATGTTGATGTTGAAATTTGAGCTGTTTCTTTTGTGTTATCCCATAATACACTCAGTCAAACCTGTACTACATGTAGTAACCACCTCTACATAAAGACCACCTGGCCAATGATATACAGTCAGACATACAAGTGACCACCTCTACATAAGGACCACCTGGCCATTGATATACAGTCAAACCTGTACTAGTGACCACCTCTACATAAGGACCACCTGGTCATTGATATACAGTCAGACATACAAGTGACCACCTCTACATAAGGACCAGTCCTGTACTAGTGACCACCCGTACATAAGGACCACATGTCCAATGTGACCATTTTTGGTGGTCCTTAGATAACTTTTCCCACTGGCACTTTGTAAGCATTAAGACTCCAGTCCATAGTAACTATCTGTCCACATAGACCAGATTTTATCGGTCCCCTGAGTGGTCTTCTTGGGCAGTTTAGACTGTAATCCATTCACCACAATACAGTCAGAGGGTTGGATTATTACGTAGACTCCATGTCTGGTAAAGAAAAGGTTTGAGCCTAGTACACCAAAAAGGTCAACAAGTAAGGGAATTTTCGACTGAAAGAGCGCAACAGAATATTTCCGACAACACAATCGATCATTTCCCCCCACGGACTGTACAATGGGCCCAGGTGGATCTGTCTAACGTTGAGTTATAAATGTCAAAGAGACAGGTTAACAGGGGTGACCATAGCAGGGAGGGCCGTGGGCTTCAGGACTCTACACACGCCTCTAGGAAATGTCAAAATGAATGAATGGATGAATGAATGATAGATTCTCGGATATGAACGTTGAAACGCAGGAGACGCAGCAAAAAAAGGTACTTTGGAGACAAGAACTTGAGAAAGGGTTACAATGGGCGGAAGGAAAATTGAGACTTGCTTCAGAGCTGAGACATTTAAACGTGAAAACAAATAATTAAGTAGAATTGTGTGTAGATTTTGTACTGAATCATAGACAAGTTCGGAGAACTTACAATTGCCTACTAAATGTCAAAGAGGCAGGTTAACAGGGGTGACCATAGCAGGGAGGGCTGTGGGCTTCAGGACTCTACACCTGCCTGTACCAAATGTCAAAGAGGACCCCTCAGGGGACTGATAAATGAATGAATGGATGAATGAATAATAAATTCTTGGATATGGACATTGAAACATGGGAGACACTTGCAGCAAACAAATTAGATATTAACTTTGGAGACAAGAACTCAAGAAAGGGTTACGATGGGCGGAAGGAAAGCTGAGCATTGCTTCAGAGCCGAGACATTAATTTTTATTTCAAAATGTGAAAACAAATACTGTAGAACTGTGTGTAGATTTTGAAATAAATCATAGACAAGTCCGGAGCGACTTACGATTGCCTACTAAATGTCAAAGAGGCAGGTTAACAGGGGTGAGCACAGGAGGGAGGCTGTGGGCTTCAGGACTCTACATGCGTCTCAATGCATCAAATTGGTTCGTAGGTAATAAGTTACAATTCTAAAGGTCGTGATTTGCAAGTCTGGGTTTTATTGGGATGCAGGATTCCCGGCTGACTTGACTGGAAAGGGCTTTTATTGTTCAGGGTAGTCAAAGCCAAAAAAGAAAACACACGGTCAATGACATGCAGAACTTAGAGGAGCTTACTTACACATAAAACTCCTAGAAACGAGGAAGCAAGCACTGGACATAGAAGACCTGGAGAATGGTGCCAGGTGAAAAGAAATCGAAGAAGACGAAGAAGACAGTGCCTTCAGGGATGTCTGCATCAGGGTTACTCAGGAATTGGATTTTCGCCTTTCTGCGCCCTGACAAATGACATCGTTAACCGACCAAGGCAGCTTCTGCACAAGTTTTACATCATAATCCTTAACATCTGACTGCAAGCACCTATAACCCTACCTCCTGAGCTTAATAGTATTTTAACTTTAAGAAAAGGAGACTTGATGAACTAGTTGGCTTTAGTTTTTGGGCAGTGCTCGAAAGATTTGTCTATAGTTGTCAAATAGAGAGCTTTGGAACACTTACTTGTCTAGTGTTTGCCCTTTTATGACACAATGCGACTATGGGTCTGCCATTACCTGTTAGCTCCCTTCTAGGACTCAATAGTATTTTAACTTCAAGAAAAGGCAATTGCAACTTGATGAACAAGTTGGCTTTAGTTTTGAAACCTTCACGTAGGCAACGCTTGAAAGATTTGTCTATGGTTGTCAAAGAGGGCTTTGGAAGACTAGTGTTTGCCCTTTCGTGACGTAATGCGACCGGGTCTCCCATTACCTGCTAGATCCCTTTCAGCAGAGAAAACCCGGTACAAATCAACCGGGCTTAGAAGAATTACCCGTCCAACCCAGAAACTTCGCAGTCTTAGTGCTACGTAAGTGTAGTGTGGTGCGCCCAACAGTATTTTATAGAATTGTAAGATTTAAGGAACCGCAGGTTCACTTAGATCCCTTAAGCTTATGTCCTGTGGCAAGTAGCCATGCATAGGATGTATTCAGACATTAATTAATTCTGGGCCATACTGATTAATTTGATTATATGGAAGACACCTCTGGGCACCCCAAAACTGATGCAAGCATGTGAAAAAAAAAGTTGGGCCAAAAAAAATTGCTTTCATTATGAAATATGAATGGTCAGGAAGGTTGAACAAATGACTGAACACACAGAGCATGGTATACCAAATAATGATTTCGCTATTCTTGTTCTTTCACATCTGCAAAAGTGAATTCAAAGTTATCTCGAACCAGTGGTAATTCAAGCCCTGCTTCCCTTATTCTGGCATCTTCATCTTTTCCTAATTCTACCTGTCAATGACAGGCTGGACAGGCCTCGAAGGATGACAGGCTGTCATCCTTCAAAGACCTAGAGATTACCGTATAGTTGCAAACTTTTTTGGACATGGACAAAAATTGATGCGCATGGGATGCCATCCATCACCAAGTCACTGGAGCCTTATCGATTTTTTCAGAATCTTCACTCACTCTGTCTGTCCAGCCGGCTCAGGAACTCAAACCCTCGGAGATGTTATTTCCCATATGTTATGAATTTCAAATCTCACCATAAAACGCATGTTATGAATTTCAAAACAAGAAATTTCACCATAAAAGTTGAAGGACTTTACCTAGAAGAAAAGACGTTCAAGGACGCTAAAACATCTCTTTGGGACAAACTCTACTGGGATAGCAAGGAGGTGTAAAAGTGTTAGTCACACAGCTCTCAGCATCATAGCTCATCACCTCACATCTCCTAAGCTGTTGAGTTTACCACAAAATAAAATTAAAATTTAATGATGTTCAAAGATGCCAAAACACTCATCTTGCAAAGAACCTTGCCAGGCATTTTAGCAAGAAGGTGCTAGAGCGTGTTAGTCACACAGCTCCGAGCATCATACTATAGCCCCATCACCAGGTCCTGTAAACTGTTGAGTCTACTACAAAATAAAAAAGATTTGACGTTCAAAGTTGCCAAACACTCATGACAAATGGCAAGAACCCTGCCAGGAATTTTAGCAAGCAGGTGCTAGAGCACGTTAGTCACACAGCTCCGAGCATCATACTATAGCCCCATCACCTGTAGACTCTATCACAAAATAAAAGAATAGACGTTCAAAGTTGCCAAAACACTCAAATGGCAAGAACCCTGCTAGGAACTTTAGCAAGGTGGTGCTAGAGCACGTGACTCGACTCAAAATAAAAAAACAAAATGATGTTCAAAGTTGCCAAACACTCAAATGGCAAGAATCCTGCCGGGAATTTCAATAAGAAGGCGCTAGAGTGCGTTAGTCACACGGCTCTCAGCATCATACTATAGCCCCGTAAGCTGTTGAGTTTACCACAAAATAAAATAAAAGTTAATGATTTTCAAAGATGCCAAAACACTCAAGAACCCTGCCAGGAATTTTAGCAAGGAGGTGCTATAGCACGTTAGTCACACAGCCTCCACCTTCCTAGCTCCATCATCAGTGCCTGACACATAAAAGCTGCTTCAGGGCTGGGGAGACTAAAGTCTTACACAACGAAGCTGTCTGATACCCGACGGTGCCTTGTGTTGTCCAGGCAATCAGTCTTGCTTTAGATAAATCGCGCCACAAGAGGCACGTTCTAGATAGTTACATAGAAACAATGTCATAAACTTCTCTGTGCTGTCTGATGACGTGGCCCAGAGTTCCAGCCAGGATTTTATTCTAGCGTGATGGTTATGGCAAGGGAGTGAAGCAACCAATCAGGGGATGGGCAAAAGGGGGTCTTGACCCTTCCACGGTGCAGAGGTTTGAAAAGTTGGCATTCTCAGGGAGTAAGGGTACCCAAGGGGGGACATTACTGTTTTTAGACCACATGCATGTATTAGAAGGTGTTTTTTTTTGTCAGTTTGGAGGGTCATGATCAACATACATGTAGTTCACACATTTGATATGACATTATTGTAAAGTTTAACACATTCACAAGTAGTAATGTGTATAATGATACATAATGCAACCCTGAGGATAAGACAGACCTTTCAAATTTCAATTATTATGAACCATCGTCATAAGCTAGACTGCTGGCGTCTTTATCCCTCAGATATCAAAGTCAGCAGTGCTCGCAGTATCCAGTATTTGAGGGGGTCCCTGACACAGGGGTGGGCAGCAGTCGGCTGGTCTTCTCACCACGTTTCAACACAAAAAAAGATTCAAATTGGTTTGGACACATTGATGTACAACAAGGCAGAAAAACCCCAGGCCTTTTGGCTTGAGCCAGCTAGTAGAAATACAAATGTAGAGTGCCTCTCACATGCAGCAAGCTCACTTACACTCACTCACTGTCCTGGCTTATATTATACTGCTGCGGGCGTCCGTCACAGGGGTAGGCAGCAGTCGGCTGTAGTTGAATAATTTAAACACACTGAAGGCCACAACAATTCAATTTGTTGCTTCTCTGATTCGCCTCCTCATTTTTTTCTGATTTGCAAAAAAAAAAAATTCTGGTTCTAAATCAACTAAAAAATGCTCATAATTTGTCTCCAACAGTTGAAGAAAGTCATTTTCTTCCTATAGCTAGTTGTTACAGTATAACTGTTGTTACATCTACCAATGCAATGGTTTGATTACAAGTTCAAAATTCATTGTTTAAATTTTAACCCAGTCTTTTGTGTTGACTTCATGGCACCTATTCTTACTAGCATTTGGGGCTATAATATGATATCCAGGCCTGATTTTATGTTTTTATTTTTTTCGCCCTGTCGCTTCATATTTTTTCTGAAAAAATCCGAGAAGCAACAAATAAAATTGGTGTGGCCGAATAAACCGTGATGGAGGTCTAGCTTGGGTGACAGTCTGGTCAGGCCCATGTCTCCTCTGTTCCTCTATCCAATTTGACTGGGACTACCGGAGCAGAGACAAACGGAACCAGGGTGCCATACAGGATAATAGAGGTCCGCCCAGCCTGCATTTGATGGTCATGATTTCCTTCATGTGATGCAATGCCGAGTTGGAACAGTGCCACAGACTATTATATTAGCTAATACAACATAAATCAAGCTACTGGATGGATTCTCTGAAGAGTCAGACGTTTCAGATGACTATCTTTCATCGGTGACTGGGAAATTGTTCCACCTAACTGCTTTAATGCGATTAGCTCTAAAACACAGATGCTGTGAAATAAACATTTTATAATAGTTACTGCAAAGAGAAGTTTCGCTTTGAAGTAATATTACAATCGGCCCATAGAACCAGACAATATTGTGAAAGGCCGGTTGTGCCAGCACGTCGGCAGAACGCACTGCACCTGCGCGAAACCCGTAATGTATTGTGCATAGCACTTTGGCAGAACGTCTCATATAAGGTTGTATTAGAGCATATAAGGTTGACAGCCTGTCTGTAGTTTTCAGATGTTGTATAGGAAAAGATATCGTCTGCAACAGGCAAAATTTTGATGCAATGTTGACCAAACATCCAACGAAATACGTGAAAAATCAGGGTTTTGCGCTGGCGCAGTACGTTCTGCCGACGTGCTGGTTGTGCCTCCTTCCTGACAGCTTGTAGGTTGTACATGCGGCTGTTTACTTCAAACTCTGGTAACAAACAGTTCTTGGTTTGACAATAATTAATAGTGGTCCATGTTAGCACATAATGCTAAATCAAGAGAACTAACAAAGATGTTCCCAATTTTTCTGACTCAGAGGTGTTGGCCATCAAGCTACTACATTTGTAGGTACATTAATTTTGTACCTGACCTGTGGAAGGGTTGTTAGAAGGCTTAGCGTGATATAGTCAAAGTGAGGTGATTGTTGCTGTGTAAAGGCTACCTTGTTGGACAGGTCCCAATATTGACTGAATCAATGGTAGATATTAGTACACAGAAGCTGTAGAAGAAACATAATTGTGCAGAGTCTTGCTCTGAAATGATTTGTTGATACATAATTATATACAATGTCATGTAGAACCAGATGATATTTTGGAAGGCTGTGTTAAGGTGACTGTCGCTGCTTAAAGCCTACCTTGTCAGCCAGGTCCCAATACTAACTAATGGTAGATATTAGGACACAGAAGCTAGAAGAGTAGTCTTGTTCTGAAACGATTATCATAATAGTTGATACATAATAGAACCCGACGATATTTTGGAAGGTTGTGTTGCGGTGACTGTTGCTGTGTATACAAGACTACCTTGTCTGCCAGGTCCCAATACTAACTAATGGTAGATATTAGGACACAGAAGCTAGAAGAGTAGTCTTGCTCTGAAACGATCATAAATAGCTGTTGATATATAATAGAACCCAAAGATATTTTGGAAGGTTGTGTTAAGACGACTGTCGCTACAAAGACTACCTTGTCGGCCAGGTCCCAGTGGAGTTCGTTCCGGGAGTGGTACCCCGAGCTGGGCGTGCTCATGGCGAGGCCGCCTGTCTGTTCTTCTTCCACCACCCTCAGGCTCCTGGACTCCCAGTTTATAATCATAGAGGTCCTCACATCACATGTACAGACACACTACCACAAACTTCGGCACACTTCAGCTCCAAGCAGATCTTTTTGGTGGCTCCAAGACAGTATCAAATTGGCAAGACAGTATCAAATTGGCAGGGCAGTATCAAATTGGCAGGGCAGTATCAAATTGGCAGGGCAGTATCCAGTATGCCACTGTTTGGGTGGTGAAAAAAAGATAGTCTGGTACAACAACAAAAAAGAAAGCCTGATAAAAACGCCTAAAAAGATGTCAAACCTAAGACTAAACCTCTGCTTGGAGAGTACAGCAAACTGGTAGCATTGTGCAAACACACGACGTACTAACAGTCTGAGCTATACAGTATTGCATGTGGGTTGCGCAATGCAGGGCAATGCTGTTGTTCGAGACGGACGGTTAATTCAATAAAGTGATTGGATTGGCGTCCCCCCGGGACCCTTGCTACGTGCAGACTAAGCAATAATCCTGCTTCCTGTCGATACTTGGCGGCACGGCGGGGTAAATTAGACCAGACATGCCTGGGAGAGGAGACTTGTTATGGTAACCGTTGTTGGTGGGGCAACCTGGCTGGAGAAAAACTGGGTATCACTATTATCAGTTGTAGATGGGACTCCTTGTTACAGTCAAACCTGTACAATTTACTACAAATGACCAGAGTAAATTAGACCAGACATGTCGGGCAGTGGAGACATACGTATGATGGTAGGTGGTGGGGCAACCTGGCTGGAGAAATGTGGAATATGAATGTCACTATCAGCTGTAGAATTGGGCAGTTACACATACATTGTAGACAGCACAAACTCTACTACTGGATAAAATATGATTACTTCTGGACATTCCTAATGCCATCCATCACTCTTCTTTAGCATCATTCTAATGACACCGTTCTCTTTGAAGCTAAAGAAGAGTGATGGATGTCATTGGACACATCTAGAAGTAATCTCCATATTTTATCCTGTTACAGTTGTCTATGATCATGAGTATTGTTTACCTGGATGTCTAACCTTCAGCAACGTTTCAAGCACTGTTAGTAGCAGTTCTTAATGTTTGACTTGACATATAAATATATAGGTCAGATTAATTCACTTACAATATATCCCTTGAAAATTCTACTACAGTAACTGTAACAAGCATTTAACCAAAAGACTGCCTCATCATTAGCTCCCCCTTGTAGTTTGTTACCAAAGTGCAGCCATCACAATAGACCAGGATGTGCTTCAATGACAATGTGTGAAAGCAACAAATGACCAGTCCTGTAATATTTTCTGTTCTGGGTTTTAGTTACTAGATTGCTACTGAACTTCCACCCTCTCATTTTGACTTAACTCCCAGTACCTTTCAAATAAAACACCTTTTCAAAAATGCACATTCAGTTGATAACAGCCTGTTTCGCATACTGTTGCCCTACTCCAATTCTTTTCCTAGCTAGATTTACTAATAAAAAATCAATGTAGCTGACAGACTTGTACCTTGGAGAAGGTTTCAAACCAAAACACGTCAAAGTTAAACACCATGACTATAGAATTGTTTCTTGAATATGTACCTCAAGGAGGAGCAACTCTGCGTTGTGGGTCAGAGTTCCTGACAGGTCCTGAAGTGCAGTGAAGAGTTTGTGGATGGATTTACGCCGGCTCAGGCTGGACTCACGCCGGGCAAAGCTAGACAGTGGAGGTGACTCTGGCTCTTCTGACTCTGTCTGAGGCTTCTCCAACGATGACAAGTCCTTCTGAATACCTTGGTTATTGTAGTGAGGCATCTTCATACAGCTGAACGTATTAATCAAACCGGTTATGTTGTTGTGCTATCCCTGCTTGTCCAGCTGACATCTGACTCCTCTGACCTGATTCTGACCACCGCAAATATATATTAAATTTTGGGGCAGCAGTATCAACATAAATAACCTGCGTCATAACATAAATAAGCCTGCGCGTAGGACATGTCCTCAGGCTGTTGAGTTTAGAGTTTAGAAAAGGCTAGGCTGCTCTTCTGTGTCCTGGTCCTTTTAAAGCATGTACATGTATGTCTACTACTCGTAAGTAGTCATGATATATGACACTAATCATGTACATGAAGCCAACATTCTCTTTAACATTCTGATGAGTGACGTCCAAAATAGAACAACCAACCAACCACCCATTCATCATCATCATCCTCCATAGTGAGGGTCAGATCACGTTTCAAACACAAGCTCAGGAAAAAGAAGAGGAAAGTAGTATGGACCAGGCCGACTATTTCTGGTAACAACACTAACATTCGTGTGTGTGGAGCTTGGGAAAATGACACATGTATGACTATTGTACATGTATGTCTACTGAGGAGTAAGTGTTTTATGGTCAATGTCTGCATACAAATGTACTCTTGGCACCCTAATGGCACATGTTCTTCTATCTTCAGCCAAACAGCCAACATTTATGGTGAACATTTAACACCAGAACCGTTTAGAAGCCAAGGCTCAAATGCCAAAAACTACTTACCCTTCAGAAAATACAGTCAGACTGATGCCTGATGACTCATCAAATATAATATATTGGTTAGCTAGGCTAGCATTGGCATCAATTAGGTCCACAATATCTTCCTATACATGTGTGGTAGTGACTCATATTGGTTACATGTAAGTCTGTAACAATAGTGTTGACATATACAAGTCATGATCAAGATTGTACACAACAAGCTGTGTAAAATAATACTATAATAGTGACAAACTCTACTTTTGAATATACAAATGAGTAATTGTGACTGTGTTCAGTTTTTCCATAGACAACACCAATAATCATTATCTGGAACAATTAGAAGCAACATAATTCCATAGAACAATGTCATGGATATTCCTAGACTAAGTGCTTTGCTAAATGAGTGCCCATTTAATTCCATGAGCCTCATCGACATATGATGGACGAACATCACCAATTCCAGAGCTCGAAATACCCAGGTGCAATGTGCAAAATGCACACAATTTTCAAGATTTGCACGTAAAAATATTTTGAATGTGCAATTTTGCACCTGGAAAATACCGCTATATGATCATGTTTGCACTGCGTATCTCCGATGTTTCATGCTGTGTCTTATCATGCCAATTACACAAACTAGGAAGATTAATTTAGTTTATTGTGGGTTTACATAATTTTTGTACGTAAATTTTTCAAATTGCACCTAAAATTTTTATCAGTGTGCAATTTTGCACATACTTGAAAACAAGTATTTCTAGCCCTGAATTCCATGATAATAATATCAATGCTTTTCTGGGCTGAATATTACTGAAACCTACAATGTATTATAAAGCCTGGGGATTTCCACATTGCTACCCCTCCAGGTGAAATAATAAGGCCGACTTTAGACTGACGACGGTATACGATCGCACGACAATCGTTGTGGGCGACGGTTGACTTTAGACACAGGGGCAGGCAGCGTGGCGGACACCCGCAGCGCAGGCTAGCGCACGTATGACCCTCATTGACATATGACCTCTGACATCTTGCCGCGCGAATTCAAAATGGCGGGAGAACCGCTGTTTTTCGTCATGCTGCAGCAGATTGTCCTTTTTCTGCTTTTAACTCGTGCTGCCATGCGGGCGAGACGACGAGTACGTGCCCAGCAAAGGAGGGCTATGAGGCGCATGGTACGAGACGAGCAATACCCGGGTTTGGACCCGGCGTTCGGTGCTGCGGCCGGCCTGGCCATTATGGAAGCCAGGCATGTGGATCGGCGGTTCGGTTCGTACCGAAGAAGTAACCATTTCCTTCGCCGGCGACGGTTCACTTTATACGGGGGAAACTGCGTGTCGGACCCCCCGCTGAAGGATCGCACGATAGGGTCCGAGGTGGTAGTGACGACGATTCGAGGATTACCGTCGTGCGACTATTTTGATCGTGTTTAGACGGTGATAAAATACCGTCGCCGGCAACATCTTGACGATAAACATTCGTACGACTATCGAACCGTCGTCAGTCTAAAGTGCCCCTAAGTCTTCTTCCCATAAGCCAGAAAAACAATTATCCCTTCATGTGTATGGATGATACCAAATGATAAATGCAGACACCAACAACTCTTCTTTCTGACCTAATTCCATAACATAATGCTTTCTGGACTAAATATCGCTGTAACTTATAAGCCAGGATTTCCTAATTGATACCAGGTGAATCATTAAAGGCTTCCTGTAAGCCAGGAAAAATCATGTATAATTATGTGTTATACCGGTACCAAATGAAAAATATCTCTACCACCAACTCTTGTGTCTGACCTATTTCCATGACAATTGCTTTTCTGGACCAGCTGTAACCTACTAGTACATGCACAAGCCATTATTTCCTCATTGACACCCTCTTCATGTGAAATAATAACCCAGAAAAGCAATATCTCCTGTATAATATATAGTATGATATCATATGAAAAATGTTGACACCGCTGTCTCTACTTTCAGCATCACTGCTCCAGGCAATCATGCATAATAACCTGCAATCCAGAAGATAACCTTGCCGTTATTATATGTCAACATCTATTCCATTGCTTACATGTAGTACTGGCATTGCATACCTAAACGTAACCTGAAAATACACATCTGTAACCGTATAGTCTTAACTACTTGACTGTGTACATTGTAGAGGTGGTCACTCGTACAGGTTTGACTAGTACCTAAAAAACATGACATTCAAAAGTAACCTGTGGATTTCAATGATGACAAACACAGCAATTCAGCAAACAAACTCTTTAAAGCTATGATATATAAATTTTATGGTAAACCGGCTTTAGGCGTAACCCGTGTAACTCAGCTGAGCTAGGGACTCATTCCCACCTGACGCGATGTGCAAAGCACCATTCCTAATGGACCAACACTGCTTAAATATAGGGATTCGAACCCGGAACCTTTATTATTTATATATATAAATCAACAACCCTAACCACAAGGCAACCTTGTGCACATGCCCAACAACTCCAGTGAAGCTTGACAGATTGCACAGAAGGGACACAGAAGCTGAGCAGGGTAATCCCTGTTCCATGGGGAATGTTTCTGAGCAGGCAGTTAACTGCCTGGGGTTATCAAAACCTTCAGACCTCCATTTATCATACTGTAACATGGTCTGTACACACTGGGAGCTACCAGTACATGTACGGACTGGCACTATGGAGGTCTATTGGCAAATGTTGCAATACAGTACACTGTGTTCAACAATCGAAATTTTATAATTAAACTTACTGTTAAAAATCCTAAGCTTGGATTACATGAATGGTAACATTACATACATGTACGTTTTAGATAGAATAGTTTAGGTACGAAGTTTGAGGGATACATTGTAGGTGAGGGGAGGTGAGTTTAGGAACAAAATTTGTTCAGAGTTCAAGTTGAAAAATAAGAAAACTTTAGTTCAAAGATGTTACAAAGTCCAAGATGTAAATTGTACCTGACAGTACTCATGTTGGCAACAAAAGCTGGAAGAAACAGGTGGAAGTAGCTAGAACCGGTTTGTTGATGGAAATAAGCACTGTGGAGAATTCAGCCTGTCGCTCACAATGCCACGAGACCAGTAGAGAGTAACATGGCAGGAGGCAAATCTACTGTGATGAAGCTTCTGGGAAACCATGGTGAGAAACACTCCTGAGGGTTTACCTGAGGGATCACAGCTAAAAGGTACAAATGTAGGCAGGTCTAAACTGGTTTTTGGTAACCGGTCCTTGGAGTTTTTACTCATCTGCAATTTTTTTTTCAAATAGAAGATAAATCATATTGCAGAATGAAGTGCAAATTAATAGGAAATTGCTAATATTTCTATAGGGAAGCAGGAAATAATCTAAGTATGTACTTATTACTCCGTGAAGGAGGTCAGGACCTCCGGACGGAGTGTTGTAATCGGCTGATTTTTCATGTTCGCAGTCAAAACACTGGGTTCTCTTTGTGTAATCGGCACGCAATTTTATACGCCGTCTGCGGGCATGCCCGTGTTGATGCACGAATGTGTATTTTTGCCGTTGCTGCTTTCGCGGTCAATGTAATATTGCAAACGCACCCCTACAATTACGAGGCGAATTGGAATGGTCCAGAAAAACGCGTTGTTTGGAATAGCAGTGGGGGGGTGGAACTTCATGCAGATACGGGGTGGTTTTTATAAGTGGTTCCAGATGTTTTTGCCCATGGTTAAGAGATGCCAAGTTTTTTGGAAGATGTTCGCAGCCAAAACTCATTCTTCCGTACGTCGCATTTCTGTGTAATTTCGCATGTGGTGTTGCATTATGTCCGGGATGATGCACGTCTTTTTATTTTTACCGTAGCTGTTTTGATATTGGAGTAAATGGTTATTTTCGAAACATCCCCATGTCGTTGAAATGTTGTCGTCCGTTTATGTCACCGGTAGTAAGTCGGGGCGGGGCTGATGGGGACGGATATGTGGCGTGGTCAGAGGTCAACATTAGGAAAAATTTAATGTTAATACCGATGACCGAGTCCAAAAAACTGAAACGTGAAAATCGGATGATTGGACCTGATGTACATTTCTGTAGATTGTACACAGAATACACACATCTTTAGATAATCTGGCCATGGCAGGTATACTAGATTAGCGTACATCTATGTTTATGCGTTCAAAACAAGAAAAGTAATCGTTTCCCGGTATTATTCTCTCGAAACACGGCGCTGAATATAGGAAGAAGTAGCCTGTGTTACGCAATGCTTTCGGCCGGATTGATGTGCAACTGTTACTAATTGCAGGGTCTGGGCTTGGCCAGTCGCGGTGTATGGCCAGTCGCGCTTATATGCGAGTGTTCCCTGTAGGCAGTCCTGGAGTTAACGTTGACTTGAGCGGTACCCGTTTTTCCGTGTTTGCAGCTAAAACCCACGGTCCCCTTTGTTCAATCGGCATGCAATTTTATACGTCGTCTGCAGGCATGCAAGTGCCAATACCACCTCTCAATCTGCAAATTATAAAATTTCACGGAGAATTGTCGCCTATGGCGTCTTGTTTATAAATTATTTCTATTTTCTTTCTGGTTTATTTAGCTAGGGTGACCCATAAGTGACATAGCACTGGTTTACAGTAGGGTCCAAGAATAACACCTGTTGATGTGCATTATTAGCATTCAACTTGCGATTTTGCAAGTGGAAAGACTACATGCCTGTATTCACCTTCATCTTGAGGGCATCACAAATTACAGGAAACAGATGGAAATAAAGTTCCAGCTCTATGATGTGAATGTAAGTAGCTAAGAAGTCAGAGACGCCAAGATGCTAAACTTACGAACAGTATTTTTAATTTTTCCAGGAAAAATGTGAAAAGATTTAGGTGTGACAGGTTGTTCAGTGTAATATAACCAGCTGCTGCCGCGCTGTGTGCCGGTGTGTTATGCTTAAGAGCAGTTATACCGGCTATACAGGTACAGAAGATGGCACCGTGCCTGGAACTGAAAATGTGACAGTGCAAGGCCATACACAACACTCAGTCTGGGTTGCATCATCTTCCAGTAACAGTCAAACATCTAAATCATCAATATTGAACTGCAAACAGTGGATAATACAACCTGCAGCTAGCTACATGTAACTAATATCTGTCCTGTTTTTAGGGTAGAAATACGTTCTTGGAGAATATACATGTAGCTAGTCAGTGCCAGTCCAAGGCCATACATTGTACATAGCTCAGGGCACTGCTAGAATCTTCCAATATCAGACAAATGTCAATGGTTTGTTCAATTATGGATTTTTTATCTGTGCAGTTATGTTTATCTCAAATGAGCTTAGATCTTAGATACAATACATTATGATAATAATCATAAATATGCTACAAACAATGGAGACAAGATGCAGCTAGCATAGCTAATACCAAACAAAAGTAGAAAAAAAAAATCTGTCCTGTTTAAGAGAAAAAATCCTTTGTCCCAAAACATATATATATATATTATGATAATATAAATATTATTGGTTTGTTCATTAATGCAATACAGCTTTATGATGTTTATCTCATAGGTTAGTTACAATCTGTTATCATCAATATGCTACAAACATTTTGGACATACAAATGCAGCTAGCTAACCACAGAATACCAGCAGAAATAAATGTATCGTTTTTAGAGTAGAAATCTTTTAAATTTGTCTGAAACACAATATGTTCAATATTGCTGCTCTGTTTGATGGGTTAGAAAATTTAGCAAATGCTAAAGCAGCAAATTTTAGATAAAAAGTAAAGACAAGTGGAATGTCTTCATTTCGGATACAGAGACCCATAGCAACATAAGTACAAGCATAAATACACAAATAGACATAATACACATTTCATACACATTGATATGTTTCTGTACTAGCAGTCTGATTTAAGAAGACATTATATCACTCTGTTGTTGTGAAAGTGAAAGTAATGAGCGTCTTTACAGGTACTCACCTCGATGACACTCGAGGCCCGTAGCAGGGACCCTCCAGAAACGTGGCGCTGCCTCGTCACCTGCAATTCCATCGCCATGGTAACCCAGAGAACAATCCAGCTCGACGCCCAGAACTCCTGCCACCATATTAGTACAATAGCAGTCGGCCATCCACAACGGGGTGTTTCTTCTGCGTAAAGTTCAGCTCAATTCTGGAGTCGACTAGATGCAACTGCCTCCACGCAACCTGCTGGCAACATAATCGGGTAACCGGTGGTTACGTCAGCAGAGAGAGGCTGTATATGGAAAATTTATCGGCACATGATCTGGGGGAGGGTCGGAGGGGTTAAGGTCTACACCGACAGAGTTACACAACGACGTGACGTCATCTGCAATCACTGGCCAGCTCTGGTTTACTGTTCTGGTAGATATGCAAAAATATTAAGCGTTATGCAGCCTTCAGGTATTATACGATATTGTCTGGCAACAAGTCATACCGACCAATAAGATACAATTTGCATGGTACAGTTGAACACTCTCTTTCCTAAAAAAATCTTTTTCTGGTAGATATTCAACGAGGGAAAAAATATTGAGCTTGACAACCTTCAGGGTTATACAAAATTGTCTGGCATCTATTTATGTCGACCAACAAGCTATACAATGTACAAGTCATACTGTATTCCAGCCCCCTCTTACCGTATTCTGGTAGATATTCAAGGAGGGAAAAAATTTTCTGTCAACAAGTTGTACTCTAACTCTGTCTTTCCTATTCTCAGACTGGTAGATTCAACAATGGAAAATTATTGAGCGTCACAACCTTCAGGTACACACAAGTCGATCCGTAGCCCAACCTTCTCCCTCCTATTCTGGTAGATATTCAACGAGGGAAAAAATATCAAGCATCGCAATTGTCTGGCAACAAGTCGTATCGACCAATAAGCTTCCAGTTGGCGCGTAATACACCCCGTGGGTATTACGGAATATCAAAGCTCGACAATCAATGCAGCATTATGCTGCTTTCATCCGAGGTTTTTCCATGCACCGCGGGAGGTAACAACATTACATGTATCACCGGGACTAGTCTGTCATACCTGCGGCAAAGGGTGGCAATCTGTACATGTCAACAACTA
Organism: Branchiostoma floridae x Branchiostoma japonicum; assembly: GCA_013266295.2. Lineage (NCBI taxonomy): Eukaryota > Metazoa > Chordata > Leptocardii > Amphioxiformes > Branchiostomatidae > Branchiostoma > Branchiostoma floridae x Branchiostoma japonicum. Next base: position 2,712,659 of record CM023823.1, read on the forward strand.
TCAGCTATGCAGAAGCCAATACTGTTATTGATATCCTTTATCAGGCTTGCATAAGATTGTGCAAGCATTCTGAGTCATTTTTATGCAACTGCAATTTATCTTTTCCTAATGGCAAATCTTTCCAGAGAATGTATTTCAAAGTGGGACTCACCAGGTAATGGAAAAAGAAATAAAAATCTATGCACGATTCTGATCAAAGATAATTGTATATTTATTGACATTTTCTGTTACATGTACAAGACTTGAATGAAATATACATGTAAATCATTGGAACAGGTGATCCAAAAAGATTCCAATACCTAAAGTATGTATGTGAATAAATCTTACTGTTGAGATTTGATTATAAATCATCCAATCTAAGTCTAAATTGAAATTGCTAAAGCATGTTTACACATTTTGGAATACTATATTCATAATTAGATTTTGGAGTATACATAATTACATACAGCTCAATTAGGTGCACTCTTAATCTAATGAGAACATCATTTAATTTATCACTCTCCTATCTGATGTGCATGGTAATGATACTAAGACATTAATCATGGCAAAATTCATCATTATACACTTGGCATTTCAAACACACATGACTAATAACTGCTGAGAGGCAACATTTAGGTTTCACTGTTCAATGTGAAGACTGTTAAAAAGATTGTGATAAGAAAGTTGTTTTTATAAATTTTGTTTCAAAGAAATTTCTGCATGATTTTTTACTTTACCACTGTGACAGTAAATTTTTTATTGAGCATGCAAAATTTGCCAACACACTTATTGAAAAGAGTAGGGGTCCTTCCCGGTGTGAGTGGATCAAACCTTATAGTAGCGGTACCCGGTCTTACAGCTTGTACTTACTGTACAGAACTGGTGTGATGTGCCTAAAGGCAGTTTACCACAACCAGTTATAAGCAAAACAGACTCACCACCAATGAAAACCAGTCAGTACCAGTCCCTCTCTCTGCCCACTCTCACCTCCAACGTACCTGCACCTACAGAAATGAATAAATCAAATCAAACTTGGTTAAAATCAGCATGGCAGTCACGTATGTGTTATACTGAATTGTGTTGACTTACCAAACACCGTGTGTGTGATAATCCTGTCAGTTATAAACATGACCATGATACATACAATCAAATTGATTAAGACTTAGAATGCTTAAATGAGTGGAATAAAAAGTTTTATACATAGATAGTTTAAAAAACTGAAACATATTTTTCAAAGATAATCACTGAGGAATCAATTATTGAAAGACCTTATACTGTACATTTACATGTATGCTCTAATAAGCTAAAGTACAGGTCAGGGTGATAAAGTAAGACAGTACATGCAGTTCTACTAACTTCTAGGTACAATAATTGCAGTGATATAAGATTAAGAGTCTGTATCTTACTACATCTACAGGGGCTGATGTACATGTAGGCTGATGTACATGTAGGCTGATGTACATGTAGTACTAGTTTGTCCCACAAGTTCATGATCAACTTCTTCTAGACAGAGCTTAAGAAGATTAGTGCTGTCTAACCCAGGACACCTCCCCATCAGTCAATGGTTATTTATGTCCCTGAACAGACAACATGACACACTCCCATTCCTACCAGGAGTTACTGATGTCCCTGTACAGACAACGTTAACAGGACACACTGACTCCCAGTCCTACCCTGGTTAATGGTTATTGATGAGGTACATGACAGGACTCTCCCCGGTGCCTTTTGTTGATTTTCCCTGCATCACTCCTGAGACATCACTGGTAATTTAGACATTACCAGTCACCGTTCTACCATGGATCATCGCAGGTGTCCTACTTACATGTACATTATCACTGTTCCATCATCTTACATCAAACCAGAAGACTGGAAAATGTTCACAGGTCAGAAAAGTTCAAACAGCAAGAAATTCAAGTTGAATGTACAAAAAGAAGTACCAGGAATATTATTTCAATACTTGCTTGATGAAGTATAGTCTGATTATCTCCATTTTAAAGTGTATACATCAATTGCTTGTTTTTTTGACACTCATGCAGTAATGTTGCTTCATTTTGTTTCACACTTTGGTTGATTTCTGAATAATGATTTTGACATTAAGGCTAATGGCTGCATTTTAGATAATTATTAGCAGTGAATGAGGCCTACAATACCTGTACTAGTAGGTTTCTGCATGGTGCTCCTGTGAATGTTTCTTCATTTTAATGCAGTTAACTGTATTTTGTTACTGTTAGGTATGTGCATTCAAACAATAAAGAAACAAATTCCAAAGGTATCAAGGCTTATCTAAATAAAAGTTTACCTTTCTAAACCATTAACATTGATCATATCTAATAAAGGGTTAATGCACCGCCCCGAGGTGTATATGGTGAGATAATCCCTGGTCAGGTGCGATAACCACCGAATAAACCACCAAGTGAGCGTAGCGAACGAGGTGGTTTATTCGGTGGTTATCGCACCTGACCAGGGATTATCTCACCACAGAGGATAAGGCGGGGCATTAACGTTATTATCATATAGCCTAATAGGGTTCTCCCCAGACGACGGAACAACGGCGCCGGTATACTGCTTTCCAAATTTAGGGTGTTTCATCCCTGTTTTTCCGGATAATTTTGCCAAAATTCGTGAAAATTCGCTCATTTCAGGGCTGAGTGGCGTCTATTTTCCCGTCGGCATTGTCTGTGAACTTGTGAATGGGCGATAATCGCGTCAACAATGACCATTTCGCACATCGCTACGCGAGACATTCTGTCAAATTCGGCGAAGCGGGAGAAAAATGACTCGTGCAATACAGCGATATTACCCATGAAAACAACGTACGAGGCTTTATTTTCCTCTAGAGTGTTTTTTTAAGTCACAAAACCTCTACAAATACCGAAATTTGTCCACAAATACGGCCTCGAGCTACCGACGAGAAGCCTCCCGGTCAGCTACCAATCAGCGTCGACCTTATTACCGCCGGTGACGTCAGTGACGTCACCGGCGGTAATATAGGTCGATGCTGATTGGTTCTTGTGTTCGTTGGATTTTAATAACCTCTGCGTGGGTGTGTTATGGTGTCATAAACAATAGCAAACGGGGACCTCTGATTGGTCAACGCTACCCGGCTATATGATAATGTAGAATAAAGACTCTGCAATTTCATACTTCATTGAGAACGATCCTAGCTGATCATGTTTTCTCGTTTTAGTTTTCAGTGCACACAGCCAGGGTACAACATGCTGAAGAAACGAGCCCATCCACGGGAAAATGAAATCAATTCTGAACTCAGTCGAACAGCCAGAAAACTCCTAAGTAACCATATCTTTTATTTTCCTACATGCCATCAGCCACAGATGCTATGAATAGATAAGTATGATTCTATTCGAAATCTAAAGCCTGGTCAAGACAGGTCAGTGCTCTATCTGGGGGCTGAATGGACATTTCCGATACACATTTTCCACCACGGATTGAACGGAATAGAGTTCGGGGTTATTGTGTATTCTGCCCAACACGTTACAAAATAATGGCTGATAGCCTGTGGTAAACTGCATTTAGGGTCATGGAGCAATTCTGTGGCAGATACTGTGATAGCACATTATACATCAGGCAAAAATGTCATTTGTTTCAGGTCGATACATGTTGGTCGATTGCATCATAAATTGTAACTTGTACATTCAGATATGATATGTATATCATGACATTCAGACGGCATGACATTTGATGACAAATTATAATTGATGACTAGCAATTGACTTCCAGCTTACAATGATAACATACAAATGCAAAAGCTTCCCACACAAACCTCAACTACTATTAGCTCTCAGTCTGACTTTCAAAATTTCAGTCAGAATGAGCACACAGTGTCTTCAACTTTGAGCTTTTAGTTTCAATGGTCTTCCACAGCAAGGGGCAAGTACAAAATGTAATTCTAATTGCGATAAATGATCTTAAAAGGTTGCGTAAAACTAAAAGCACTAGAGTATTCCCAGACCAGTCATCACAGCCAATTAAACCGTCCTTAGTTTAACCAACTTAGTATACCGACCACCCTCCCAAAACTGCCATCAATGTTACACATCACCTCTTCTGGTAAGAATTTCAAAGCGTGAAAGGCTGTGATTTAAAGTGGGCACCTGCCAGGTCCATGTCTTTTCATGTACAGTTACTACAGTATGAAAGGAACAGCAGGGAATTTAGATGCAGAAGCTTTATTTTGAAGCCAAGTCAGTAACTATAAATTACAGGCATTCATAATGACCTTGATTTTTTAACCTACAAAAGAGCATCTTTTTCTGCAAATTTCGAGCCCTGATTACTGAAATAAATTCAAAACGCTAACGTACATCATTACATGTGTAAGTGTAATTATTCCCACATCCGCCATCATGGTCAATTAAACAATCCTTGAAGTTACAATCACCCTCGTAAAGCTTCTTGTGAGAAGTTAAAAGCTTTTCAACACGTGAATGATTACCACTGACACACTGAGCCTTAAAGTGCAACCTGAGTATCTGCCAGTTGCCCTGTGGGTATTAATAGTTGTTGTGGATACATGTTGGCTGCCAGTTCCCTTAGTACATGAAGTTGTTGTGGATACCATGTCACCTGGGTCACATCATCTTTCTGCAAATGTTGAGCCCTGGTTGCAGAAATTATTCCCAGATTCGTCCTCACAGCCAATTAGTTACCGATCACCCTCCCAAAACTGCCATTTCTGACAATCAGCTCTTCTTGTGACTGTGAGATTAAAAGGTTTCCAACATGTGAATGATAATCCTTGAGCCTTCAAAGTGCCACCTGTATGTAGTTGCTGTGGATACCATTAGTCACTTGGGCTATATCAGGAGCCCATGAGCACAACAGTGTAGAGAATTAATCACCATTCAGGACTTACATGTATTATTAGCCTTGCTTACATGTACATTATATTCACAGTTACTCAGTCACCCCAGCCATCAGTAGGCTAATGTGCTTGATCCCAAAAAACTCTGTGTGTGTACAAATGTACACGTGTACAGGAATACTGTGTCACATGCCAGTGACGATATACAAGTTGCATTGGCCCTGTGTAACACTGTTGGTGTACGTAACAGCTGTTTTAATGTCAAGGTCAGCCTCGCAAAAATACCGGCCACAATTTTGTGGTGTCTGAGAAAAAAAGGCCAGTAGAAAAGCAGTACGGTACCTGTCGTTAAGATTGTGCAAGTAGTTTTCAAACTACCGGTACATGTAAAAGCGATGATCAAAACAGAAAGTAGCCTTGGGGCATGTTGGTAAAGACATCCAGGTAGACCATTACAAAATAAATCAAGCAACTGGATATAAAATAATCAAAATTCTCTGAAGATTCGTCTTCTAAAGAAATGTTTGACTCTTAAGAGAATATCCAGTTGCTTGATTTATTTTGTATTGCATGTTAGCCCTAGGGTAGTGGGATTGTGTGTATGTGTACTGTCAGGTGGGATTGTGCATAAATATACACCCCAGGGCAGTGGGTGTGTAAACTGATCAGCTGGGTAATTACTAGTAGAGTTGTCTTGAGCCGACATGTACACGTGGCAGGCTACAATACCTTCCACCGGCCCTTACTATCAACCTTATTGTTCTCACATGTCATGACTTACCAATGTGGAAAAGTCTGGAACACAAAAAGCACATTCAAAATTTGCTCAAATATTTTACTTGAGTTTGGGTTAGAAAGATACTGTACCACAGGTAAACCAGTTAAATCCAGTCTAATGCAGACAACTACCCTACAGCTGATCGTAACCACAAGGCCACATAGGGCCACATTGTCTGCTTACTGCAAACACAGGAAGAACCAGAACCTATTGCAATGTTAGTTTTAAAAAAAAGGATTACACACTAATGACAAATGGTATTTCATTTCGTTTCAACTCAAGAACATATTGCAGTGTTCTTTGCTTATAATATTCTACAGTATACAACTACTAGTACTGGTAGGACCATCAAGTTTCCCCATATCAACTACTAGTATTAATACTAAATAATAGAACATGAGAAAAGTTGTTATTCTGCTTTTGATTGCTTGAAAAAAAGGTCCACCCTGATGTGCAGAGGAAGTATGTAGAGGGTTGATGGGAAATGTAAACTAACTGGACATAAGTGTGTTCTCAGTTTACTGATCCTCTGCCTAGACAAACAAACTCTGCTGCAAGAAAACAACAACCACCACTTTCCTTACTAAAGACAACCACAGTGCCACAAGTGATGAAAGCAAAAAAATAGCATCCACTATCCTTCGTCATTGACATTCACTGAAAGTGATGAAAGATAGTGGATACTGTCTGAAATGTCTGGCTCTTCAGAGAATTTATCCACTTGCTTGATTTATTTTATATAATTACGTACATTGTAATTTTCTACCTAGATATCTAAACTTCATCGACTCAAAAAGACGACTGTTCCTCGAATGTCTTGATTGTATTGACTACAGTGAGGAGTGGGTACCGGTTTTGCTGGACCGGCTTGGGCCAGTGCAAGATTATGATACGCTGGTATAGTGTTACTATCAAACTAGCCGCGGCGACTGTTGTAGGGCTTCTCTTGCTTGCGACTTCTTTTTACATTAGCCCTAACAACATGCGGCGACTGTTGTAGGGCTTCTCGATCTTGCTTGCAGTCTTTTTACATTAGCCCTAAAAGACTGCAAGCAAGAGAAGCCCTACAACAGTCGTCACAGCTACTATCAAACAGGATCAGGTCGTGCTTCAGGTCCCAACCAGAATCTGTACCTCCAGGCCTGAACCTGGACTTGAACCTGATCAAGCTAATCCAGTACCCACCCCTAACTACAGTGTATTGGGAAACGAAAATTAAGAACATAAACAAACATGCCATAGGCACCATATTGTAATCTGTATTGGCATGTTTGTCTGTGCGCTTCCATGAATCCTAAACACACAACACAGCGTTGAGTTGACATCCATCCTCAGTGCTGCTATTTTTGTCTGTTTGACAGGAAGGATTGCAAACCAGTAGTATGGGCAAGAAAGCTGCTCCTTGGTAAAGTGGTGAAGTATGTCATCTCTGGCTGCCTTGTTTTACATCCATATGGTATGGTAATAATTGATACAAGCTTCAATTGTTCATTTCTAATGTTGCAAACAGTGTACATGTTTGCATTCCTGTTCCTAACAATAGCAACTGGAGCTCACATTTACAGACGGTGTTGCTTTAAGGCAGCATAAGCCACAAACAAGGGCGGGGGTCCAAGTTCATGACAACTTTCACTGATCCGAAAATAATAAACAAACATAAATCAATTTCGCGGGTCATTGCTATGCGACAAATCAAACTCACCCCGTTTTTTCTACTCTCTCCCGAAACTGAAGACGCTCTGCCCCGCTCTGGTTTCTCCGCAGTAGGTCCAGTCCCTGTTCGCCTCTCTCATGCCACTGGCGACCACAGAAACACTGAGAAAAGCAGAAAATTCCGGCAGACAACCTGACCGTACTAGCTGGTCACACGCCATCGAAATTTCGAAAGAATGCGCGACCTGTGACCCCGAATGACCTTGTAAATACACAGAGAATTGCTGATAAAAATACTATTATCTTCCCTCACATTTGCCATTCTATGCAAACACATATTTTGAACAATAATAATTCCAAGTGATGAAATAGTTTGAACCATACATTGATATGTAAATCCTGTAAAACTCGTCCATTGTGTTTTTATTTATTAGCGTTTGCATTGTGAGAGCGAACCAATCAGCGACGAGTCCCACGGGCTCCATCGTGAGCATCGGGTGATGCACTTATTTTGCATGATAACAGGGGGCGCTCTTAAGACATCGAAGTGCTTTCATCTATTCAGATCAGAAGCGAATTGAAGTACTTTTATTATTTATACCGCGACACTTGTCCTAGAATATATCCAAAATATATGAATATGCGGGCTTTGAGAGCAAAGTTCATCCATCATCTCATATACTGCTCAACCCGCTATGAAGCGGTTTATTAGCAGGTGCGCATGCCATTTGATGATGCTGTGGGTGCAAACAAAGGGGGAAAAAGGGAATAGACGCGGACAAGTGCAAGGACGGGACAAGTGGAATCACACATATATATTTACATATGTACAAGGACAGGGGGGCAGCTCAGTGCAGCGAAGCCCGTCCCAGCTCAGCTTTGAACTGGGAGATGGACTTCGCCTCCGCCACTCTGGGCTCAATTGATCAAGTTCATTCCACTCATTGAAAATGATGGTGCGAGGGAATAACGAGAGCCCGTATAGTTGTTCCTACTCGCGATGGTCTGCATGATTAGTGTGGCGGGAGCACCGCCTGAGCTGCCGGGACGAGACGAGAGGTGTGTGGGGCAGAGATGGTGTTGTGCAGGACTTTAAACATGGTGGTCAGTCTGGCCATTTTGCGGCGATGTGCAAGCGACTGCCATCCCAGGTTCTTTGCTTATGAAATAGTCTCTTGGATAGTTAAGTTTTTGGTGCTAAAGTGTTTTTGTGAATTTTTAAGACAAAGGTTTGAAAATGTACTGACAATAACCCGAGCAACATACTATTCACTTCGTGACGTGATCATTTAATGTTGTCAACAGTTGACATTGTATAAACAGTATAAACGTTGAAACAGGTCTGTTCTGCTTCATTTCACATTGAATTTGGGAGAACTTCAAAAGAAGAGAAAATGCAAATAAACTTATTATTCCAACCATATTTTTCCCATATAGCTACCAGAACCTTTAGATTCTAAGTCAAGAACCCTTGCCTTAAGTTAAGACCACCTTGCTATACTCTCCAAACAGAACTCAACTGTAAGGCTTGTTTTGAACATTCTTTAAAGCTTTTTTAAAGAACGTTTTGTGGTTTTCTATTATATCGGCTTTTCCTTCAGTACCACCTGGCCAACGTAAAAGGGCATACACTATACCAAGCAGAGTTCTTGATCTTGATCTTGATCTTGAAAAAGTACTGCGTAACACCCCTCTAGTTGGGGTAAGACGCGCGGGGGGGAGTGCGCTGCGCCCTTATCCTTAATGACTCCTCAAGTCTAGCAGCACTGTTTCCTTGAACTTGTCTGTCTCTGGGACTTCGGAGGAAGCGTGTGTAACAGTGTTCCAATCCCTGACGGTCCGAGGGAAATAGGAGGTTTAGACTTCGGCTTATTTGTTAACGTCTTTTTAGGCGTTTAAACTTTTATCTGGCTTTTGGTTTTTTGTGTGTGCTCTTTTAATAGGTGCGTGCACCGGTATCTTTTGTTTGTGGCTACCTATTTGGGTGCTACCCTGCCAATTTGATATTGTCTCGACAATTTGATACTGTCTTGTAGCCACCAAAAGACCTGCTTGAAGATAAGACACAGGTGTTCCGGGACAACGCCCTACGTACAGGTGAGTTCTTTTAGGCAGGTGAGCTGTCCCCTTGGGACTCCCCTTCCCGTCATGCACCGGGCGGGACACTACGTACAAATGGCGGCTTCACAAACTTGCTACACAGCAACAGGAGGTACTCTGTAAGGGTCAACACTTTTCTTTGCGTAAAGGTCGACTTTCTCACCCTCTAAAACCAACCGGCGGAACCATGAGACTCTGAGAACAAGGTGGGTCAATTTTTAAACACGTAGGTGGGGGTTACTTGGCGAAAAGTGGTCTTTATTTGCTGAGTACGCTAAGCGTCTGGTAGCGTGGGGCAGACGACAACAACAACATCGGTGCACTTTTCCTTTTAGTTCAAACATCTAGGGTTTATACACTTTTAAAATTTCTTTGACTGCAAGGACCTATGGTTTTGAATATTTAGTACATGTGTCTTTGGTCCTTGGAACTTGTTTATGTCTTGTGTACAGTTTGTGAACTGTAAAAAGGATTTCGATCGTTAGTGATTTTGCGGAAGTGTGTTATGAACGATTTGTACACATCAAAGGGTAGATAGACTAGAACTTTATTTCGGCTACTACAAGGATTTAAAAGACTGCTGCCTAGGCCAGGGCAAACCTACGTGCGGTTTACTTGTCGTAAAGTTTAATTGAATCGATCAAAATACGTTTTTTATTGTTATAGTGAGCTGTTATAGCAATTTAATTGATTTAGGACATGCCATAAATATCTTGTTGATAATTTGTTGTCTTGAGGTCTATAGTTGATTTAATTTTTCAAGGAAAAACAAGGATAAGAGACAGGTTTATTGATAAAAATTTCAACAACCCAGGTAAAATTGAGAGGAAGTGAGGTGTGTATACTGTATAGTATACTATGCATATAGCAATGATAAAGATAACGTTAATACATGTAAACCCTCTAAAATTGTCTATACTTGCCTGTGTATCTATGCAGTCCTGCTGTTACATATGACATATGACATTTCCAGGTGCAGTGAAAGATCTTGTCTGTCCTGTTGCAGGTAAACAGACTGGTTGCCTAGGCAGTTGGCCTGCTGCCCCTGTACTTACCCTGAGGCTGGCTGTAGACTGTACCTGTACTACCAGTAGTACGTCTACGTGTACCTGCACCTGTACCTGTACCTGCACCTGCACATGTACATGTACATGTACCAGTACCTGGGTGTTTACTAACAGGACCACAGCTGTGCCCGTCTCACCATGAAGAGCCTTCGAGCAAAGTTCAGGAAGAGCGAGGTGTGTACTCTATATAACAACGGTTATATTTCTATTACTTGAATGTGTATGTAATTATTATTTTACACTGTCTGATGTTTTTTGTAAAATCAGGAGGCCAACGTATTGTCACTTCTGCAAGGTTGGTTGGAATGAAGAAAGTTTGAAGGCTCGAAGTATTTGTTTAACGCCATTATTGTATAAAATAAAAACTGTAAGTAAGTCATGAAACTTTTGAAGTGGTTTTATTTCTGGAGAGAAAGTGAGGTTTTCATAACTTGTTTTGAATTCATTGTTGAAACAGTTCTGTAGTGCAGTTAAAAAGTCTAACTCTTACATTGTTAGGGTAGCGTTACTAATTCACACTCACTGTGCAATTTCAGTTTTAAAAATGTGGTCGTTTGTTTTGACTGTTATTAGCCTTAAGGCATAGTTTTGTCCTGAATTAGGGTTACCCTTTTTTTCAGTTACATTGTGACGTGATTCATTAATAAATCATGTATGTCCAAGAATTTAAGATTATAAGATTATATAAGAATTATTCTTTTGATTGTGTACTAACTAAAAGTAATACTCAATATATCTATTGTGTAGGGCCCGTGATAAATATTAAGCTATGTGAGACATTGCCACTGACAGCTGCATCAAAACGTTCCACCACAAAAATTATTTACAGTTTCACATCCTCCATAAGACTCCATCTTTCAGATTAGAAGCCACAGGGGAGCAGTCCTTTTGCATAATGGATGACGTGGCCTAGATACATGGAAGAGATTGTCCACATGCAAGGATAGTTCTTGCTTTAAGGCAATGATAATACTGGGCTCGAAATCCCTTTTTCTGTACACCTGCACTGGTGCAGGTAACACTGAAAGTTACCTGCACCAGACAAATTTTACCTGCACCACTCAGAATTTAGGAGGTATGGATCACACTAAAAACTGTTCAGAAACCATTATTATTACTTGTTTTACACTTCATTCAAAATGCAGGTGGTACCAGTCAAAACACGACTAAAAATACATATAACTGTTACATACTATAAACCCAGTACGTGGACAGTGCAGGTTATATTAATTAGGTTCAGGTAGACACCAGAAGTACCTGCACAGTTCCAATTTTACCTGCACTTAAACCTGCAGGTGGTATTTCCAGCCCTGTAATACCAGATGAATTATTGAAGTTCATAAATGTGACAGGTAACTCAATCTTCATAGAAGGAAATTAAAGAGCTGCACATGACTGAAGAGTAGGTTAGCTGCTGCCATATTTCATTACCCTAGTTGTAACTGTGATGTTTTGGACAGACATGAGCAGTAATTAAATGTTGAAGCTAGATCTGCATGATTGATTAAAATCAAAGGAAATTTTATTTGCAATCTGAAATATTCAATCAGTAAGAGTCAGTGATCGTAGATCGTTTCAATCAAACAGTTACTAGAAAAGACGTGGAATAATGAAATAAAGTTATTAAAGCCTTATTTCAATGATACACAGTCACGACTCCCTTTACAGAATTTCAAACACTCCAGAAAAACTACGGTCTCAGCCACAAAACTACAAATCCAATTGAAACCAATGTTGATACAGGCATTCATGTACTATGACTTGTTTGTTTGTTTGTTTGTTTGCTTGATTGTTTGTTTGTTTGTTGACAGACCCAGGAGTGGGGTAAACATGACGAGCGGCTGTGGCAGGCAGTGGAGCAGGGTGACGATGAGAAGGTTGTTGCTGAGCTGGGGAAGAAGGCTTCGCCTGCCAAGATGGGCCCAGAGGGGACCTCAGCGTGAGTGCTAGTAACAACATATGTGCTGTTACATTCTGTACATGTATCTGTATAGCCGGTATAACCGCCCTTCGGCGTAACACACCAGCTTCTGTATCTGTATCTGTATAGCCAGTATAACCGCCCTTCGGCGTAACACTCCAGCTTCTGTATCTGTATCTGTATAGCCAGTATAACCGCCCTTCAGCTTCGGCATAACACACCAGCTACATGATATTGTAAGGTAAATGTAAAGGTCCCATAGCCTTGAGGCCGTAGGGACAGTGGGTTGTTGAACCACTGTGTCTAGGGCACGATATTGGAATGCGGAGCCCATCCCTCTCCTAATCCACTGCCTTTTACCTCCCCAACCAAAGTCAGGTACCCATTTTACACCTGGGTGGAGTGAGGAAAGTTGTCAGCATCAAGACTAGTATATACATGTTTACATGATATTATACAGTATTGTAATGCAAGTAGCTGTATTTTCCCAGTGTCACGAGACAAAGTTTAGTACTTTTGAGAAGTTTGTATTCTTTTTCTTTAGGTTCCACCTTGCTGCGTCCAAGGGTCAGCTGGAGTGCCTGGACATCATGGTGGCTCATGGGATAGATGTCCTGGTGACAGACACGTCTGGTCAGTTCTTTTCTTCAGAATGGAATCTTTAAAAAAATTAGGTGGAATCTTTTTAATTCACGTCCCTCAGTTTAATAAATGCTCTTTTGTTAAAGTTTTAAGCCTTAACACGTTAGATATACATGAATTCAACCTTCTCCCTGCTGCCTAACCCCATAACCAATATAAATTTGGTGCCTTAGCAAACTGGGTGTGAAATATGGCTTTGCCGTTACTTATTGTAAAGAAATTCAATTTCTTTTTGTGCAGGAAGTGATTTTTTCTACCAATAAACCATATGTATTATCTATCTATCTAAAACAGCCAAACGGGTATTCTTTTTCCTCATAGGGAGAACTGCACTTCACACTGCGGCCAGAGGGGGCAGTGCTGAGTGTGTAGAACGGTTACTGCAGGTAAGACATTCATTTAGACCATCTGTTGAAGTTCGAAGTTTATGTGGATTTCTGCTGGCATGAATCCTAAACAGGGTGAAAGAAGTTAACACCAAGCAGATGTATTGTTTATACGACTCCTTTTTATTGACGCAAAGTTGAATATTATTGTAATTTCCAGTGCCAAAATTTTCGACTGCCTAACTCGAGTCTTTGTCATGGCATTCTGTCACAAAGACTGGAGTTGGACTGAGTTGAAAATTGGACAAGAGCTTTGTGTTAGACAGTCCAAGTTGGTTCTTTCAAGCTCCTTTTTTGTCTACATCCAAGACAAAAGTGGCTTAGTTGTTATTAGCTTTATGGTGGGAACATGATATTTTATTATTGTGTTTTACAGAACAAGCTTCCTGTGTCCAGTGAAGACACAGATGGAATGAGCCCACTGCACCATGCAGGTAATTCAGCTTTGCACCTTTGTCAGAATATAAACTACAGAGTCTTTAAATCTTAGGCTAGTCATACATGAGGTAGTGACTGTATAAGGTATTGATAACTATCAAGTAGAGTTTGGATCTATAGCCACTTTAGTTTTAACTACTGTATATGTATGGATAATAGTACTCACTGGCAATGTACTCTCTGTTATTCAAGTTAGTAGTGTCATTTATTACTTCACCCCAAGGGAAAGAAGTATTTAATATGTATTGTTTTTGTCTTGTTTCTGCCCGTGTGTGTTTTCATGTGTATGTGTAATGTGGTATACATGACAGACTATGTATTTATTTCCAGCTACAGGAGGCCACATCTCAGCAGCCCTTGTGCTGTTACAGTACCAGGCTTCCATCAATGCACAGGATAAGGTCAGGCTTCTTCCCATGATCTTCTACTGCATATTCTGTTAGGCAAGAAGCAGGCAAAAGTGGTCTCAGTTTGCACATAAACTGACTCAGTGAACCGAGAAGCTGTCATACAATCATGCACAAGTATTATGGAGAAAGATATGGGAAAAATTTCACAGCTAACTCTGTGACAAAAACATTCATTCTGACATAAAACTAAAAGATGTTCAAGGTCTGGGCTGAACCAGAAAATGTTTGTCCATTTGAATTCTTCATACTATACAGTGGCAATTTTCATTCTCCACTTTCATGATTTTTGGATCTTAATTGTTTTAAATTTCCTGGTTTGTGATATGTGATTGATTGATTGATTGATTGATTGATTGATTGTTTGACTGTAGGAGGGAAAGACCCCAATGATGCATGCCGCAGGTATGGGCCATGTGAACATGGTGAAACTGCTGGTGGATCAGGGAGCCGACATGAATGCACAGGACGGGGTCACTAACAGGTAAGCAGTCACAGATATACAAACAACAATTGTGTTATTACAATCCAGAGCCGTGCTTTGTCCAGAACCATGCTCAGTCACGGTTCAGGATATTCCACGCGTATCCAGAACAACTCTACGTTCTTGGATACGCGGAGACTATCCAGAACCGTGCCAGATCCTAACCCTAATCTATCCACACATAGAAAGTCGATAGGCACGGTTCTGGGTACCATAGGCCGTCTCTACTCTTTCTTCCAGCAACCAAATTAGTCCGGTGATATAGTGCCCATTGAATGGGTTTTATACCTGTAGTATGGGTAAGTGGTTGAAGTCTGCCATCTCTGATTGCCTTGTTCTTGCTCTCTCCCTGAGATTGCTATTTGGATTACATACAAGGAGGTATGTGTCTGTACTGGTGTCAGTGTTTTGATAGTGCTGCCTGTGATGTTATGTACATCCACATCCTTTTTTTCAGTTTTGGTCTTACATTTTGTAAGTTGCACTACATGCGCTTAAAGTCTGAGGTGAAGCATTTTATTATGCTGAGGCCTGTAACAACCTGCCTTGTATAAGCTGGTTCACACTCTGAACTGCACATGTGTGAGGTCAAAGGTGAAGGCAATTTTGGCTTATTACCCACAATGCGTCACAGTTCAAACAGTAAACCAACTTATTTTGTGTTCTTCCAGTAGTGCCCTGAAGCACCATTTTTTCAGTGTTGGTCCTGAGTTGCATTACGTGTATGTTAAGTTGCAGGTGAAGTGTCTGTGGCCTTAGTGTATAGGTTTGACTGTATTTTGTCTCCTGCCCAGTACTGCATTGATGCAGCGTTAGGGTTAAATGTGACGCCTGACTATTCTGTGTTCCCCAGTACTGCGTTGATGCAGGCGTGCGAGCGAGGAAACACGGACGTTGTTGAGCTCCTGGTTCGGAAGGGCGCGAAGGTGGACCTGCAGGACGTCCTGGGGCAGACGGCGACGGACTACGCCAAGTCGGCCGGACACAGCGAACTCATCTCCGTCCTGGAGATGGCACCATCCACGGCCACATGGGACATCGATGGTATTTCTTAAATAGCAATGAGTACTCTCAACTGCCGAATAAACATACCCCCCGGAATAAACGTACCCCCCGGACAAATCTTCAAAATCTAATAAACATACCCCTCGGAATAAACGTACCCCCCGAAAAATTACCAAAATTGACCGGGTAACCTGTGTGTGTATTACAATGTATACTAAAATGCGCCCTTACTCATATATGCGCAAATCTTTAACTGTTATTTGCAATTATGAATTTAAATAGACAACAAAGAGAGCATTTCTGGTACAAATGTACACATGTTGTTGTGAAATACATATAATCATTGTTACAAAAAAGGCATGCAGCTGCCTATTAGTACAGGTAGTTAGAAATGTACTGACAAGACTGTACTCATCAAATGTACTGTCAACATCACAGCCACATTGCACGTTGACTTGACATGCACCACTAGCAAGCATTGCTAAGAAAACACTCAAGTTATAGTTTGGAAATATTCGAACACGGTCATCAATACAAAGTAAAAAAAACATGCAACTGCCTTGTTAGGTGCTTCCACAGTTCAACAAGTGAAAAATGTCATGATACAAACTGTACATTTTCTACCCAGGAACTTGGAGCAAGTATTCCAAAGGTGTTACTGATATTAATATATTAAAACTAAACCTAAGCTAGTACCTACCCAATCATATTTCACCACTTCCCCAACAAAATCACATATCAACACAGCTGAACAAATAAAAATGTGATTATGTCTAAAAAAATAACTAAAAATTAAAATTAAATTGAAATCAAAATTAAAATTAAAATTCACATTTTACAGCTTACCAAAAACGCTGCCAACAATTTCTAATCTTGTACAAAATGAAGTAACATCGCGATATTCAATGAATCAACGTTTAATCTTGCACCCAGAAACAAAATTCTACCTTGGCCACCTAGCGAAATATGATCATACTGCAGCTCTTGAAAAACAAGATGGCCGCCTTGCGTGCCGAGCGCTACAGATTTTCTTTTTCAAGGCCGAAAAAATGTGCCCCAAACTCGTAAAAATGGATTGAATACAAGGTCAGTAGAACGAAAAAATGTTGTTCTCTCGATGTTTAACTTGTTGGAGCACTGATGCTTCATTCAAAGGGAAAATTTGCGTGAGTTATTTTTCTCCATGTTGCCGATTTGAAAGTAACAGCTGTGTTAGCGGCCGGCCGGCGGCGAAAACAGGCCCGAAAATGACAAGTTTCCCGCTGCAATACGCGTTTGTAAACGTATTCACGTCGAAGATTTGTCGATTTTTTTCACGCGTATTCGAAAAAAAATACTGATTTTCCAAAAATTAATAAACGTACCGTGCAAAATAAGAACGTACCGGGTGGACGTTCCGGCCCAAAAAAATAAACGTACCGGTACGTTTATTCGGCAGTTGAGAGTACATATATTGTATCAATACTGCTTTGTTAGGTTCTAACAGCTACAGCCAGCTACAAAATTAAAAATAAACTAAAAGTAACCTGTTACGGTTAGACATCCAGGTAGAACATTACAGTCATAATACAACAGCATAGATCAAGCAGCTGCATAAATTCTCACTAAAGAATCACTGATAAAGATAGTGGCTTATAATCTGAAACCTCTGATTCTCATATAGAAGTAGTCGCTGTATGGGTTTAACGGTAGTTACATGTCTGTACTGTATGTTGTTGTTAATGTGTGTTTCATGATTGTATGTACAGATGGAGAGGAGGAGAGCCCAGTAGACCCAGGAGAAGTGGACTATGTCGCTGCCTTTGACGCGTCGGACGAGTCTCGTCCTGCCAGCCCCAGGAGGTCCTCCACATCACCAGGGAGACAGGAGGTGAGAGAACTCACAACTCTGGGTGGGACAAAACTTTACCTGGATCTAAACCCTCTATCGTGGGGTCGTGTGGCGCAACGGCAGAGTGCTCGACTCCAAACCAAGAGGTCCCGGGTTCGAGTCCTGCCATGCCACCGATCTTGTGCCCTTGGGAAAGGCACTTTACACGACTTTCCTCACTCCACTCAAGTGGAAAGGATTATTGTCCTGTCTTGTATTTGGCCTATATTGCCTTGGTGTCGGCATAAAATAAGTTGAAAAACTTGAGTTTGCTGTCACCTTGTCTTGTCTTGAAATGTTGGAATAAAAAAAACAACCTCTGTCTGCTGTCAACTTATTTATTTACGTATTCAGAAGCAATTTTGCTAGTTATAGCAATAGGAAATCATACATAGCCAACCATGGTCTGTAATTTGGGGATGTTGTTGATGCAGCCTGGTGACTCAACGATGAATGTGTCTGTTGATGTTTCTGTACAACAGGTTGTGTCAGTGGACAGTGGTCAGTCCTCCCAGCACACCATCACCAACTCTGCCTCCGCTGTGACAGACAGGGGCAGTAGGGACTCACTCTTACAGGTAAGACTGTATCTGTATCTGTATAGCCGGTATAACCGGCCTTTGGCGTAACACACCAGCTTTGCAGGCACGCGGTGCGGCGGCAGCTGGCTACATTACACCGAACAAGCTGTTACACCTAACCTTTGAACGTCTAACTCTAGACATTGTTTAAAGCTATCTAGTGACGATGCCCCTACTGTACTTGGTGGCACCACTGGGTTGGCAGCTCTCTGAGTGCTGGACAAAGAGCTTGTGTGCACAGGCTACTCAGACCTACATCTTGGTTAGTGTTGGACATTCTAACATTGCAGGCTCCCAGCACACCATTACCAACTCTGCATCCAGCTACAGGTAAGGGGTTCCAACACTAACCAAGATGTAGGTCTGAGTAGCCTGTGCACTCAAGCTCTTTGTCCGGCGCTCAGAGAGCTGCCAACCCGGGGGTGGACTATCGGGAAGCCGGCAAAAAGCGAGGTTTAGTCAGACTAGAGGTTTGAGGTGCAGATATGTTTCTTTTTATTATAACCAATTTGCTCAGTGCAGGGCTGTTGCATCCAGAACCGTGCCTATCTAGTTCCATAACTGAATAGGTTAGGGCTAGGATCAGGCACGGTTCTGGACAGTCTCCGCGTATCTAAGAAATTCAATGTAGTCTAAGATTTGCCCCATGCACGGTTCTGGATAAAGCACGGTTCTGGATGCAACAAGGGCCTTTTTTTTTTAACGAATTTGCTCAGTGCAAGGCCAAGAGGCCACTTCTAGGCACTGAACTAAGTTCAGGTTACTGGAACAGCATCTCTTCTCCCTAAGTCAGAAACATCAACACTTGTCCTTGCGCTGGAGGAGGAGAATGAGATGCTGGAATGTCTTGACTCATGACTTAAGACGTCTGTTTTCCCTGTAGGAGTTGGAGGAGGAGAATGAGATGCTGAATGAGGAGGTGAACAAGCTGAGGTCTGCCCAGCAGGAGGCCACAGACATGCTACACAGGCTGCAGGAGGAGATGGAACAACAACAGGTACTGCCTGCCTGCCTAAGTGCTTATGCCAGTAACCGGCCCCTTGTTCCCTCCATGAGTTGTCTCGAGGCCTTACGGTCATTGGCCCTCTCTTTGGCATTCCTCAGACTGAGTGTCGAGTTCTTCTCTATTTGATCTTTCCACCTCTTGGGTACTGGGAAGGGCTGAAATACGGCACAATTCTGTGTGGGGCAACATGTGAAGCTACCTGATGTGGTACATACTTCTAACCATCTCCCTGCTGAAGTACTAGTAGTCTTTTGGCTTGTATTTGTATTGGTTACAGGGTTAGGCAGCAGGGAGAATGTTAACTTACATAATCATACCCAGTTGCCAGTAGCTGTTTTCATCAGTAACAGTTATCACAGTCATGTAGCACTTAACTAATCAACTAAATGATTGTAAGAAACAAAATATATATATTAATGGTCACATAATGTATCGATTGCAATTACCTGCATTTAGTATGTTGGGTTACAGTTCTCTATCTAGACTTGTCAGAAACATACATGTACTAAAAATGTTTTCTGTCATTTGTGAGTGAGTTCAGTATGATGTTTTTGTGAAATTCAATGTCAATGATGATCAGCAAGAATGCATTTTCATTGCCCTTGATTCAGAATTCTGACACAGAGGAAAAGTTGGAAGACGAGACGAAGAGGCGGATGGAACTGGAAGAAGAAGTCAGACTGCTGAAGGCACAACTCTCCACCTACCAGGTCTGTTCAGCTCAGCTATGGTGCTGTAGTGCCCTCTAGCAGCTAACCTGGGTACTGCAACAAGGGAAGCTATTACAGTTATACATGTACATGTTGTTGTATCCAGAACCGTGCTCAGACACGGTTCTGGGTAGTCCACGTGTATCCAGAACCATGCCTGGGGCAAATCTATGTTCTTGGATACACGAAGACTATCCAGAACTGTGCCTGATCCTGACCGTAACCCACTCAGCCATAGAACTAGATAGGCACGGTTCTGGGTACAATATCTGTTGATCTCAACCGGTGTTGCTCTAGCAGCTAACCCGTGTACTGCAAGAAAGGAAGCACGAAGGATACATTTACATGTCAATTAAAGCTATTTTTTACTATTAAAAATTTAGGGTATCTTATATGAAAGCTGTCTCTCCAGGCCTATCAAGCCATTAAAGTAGCTGTATATTACAGTTACTGTAGCTGTATCCTTTTTTTTTTCAGTAATATATTTTATTTTTCATAAGCCTTGCAGTTAACTGTGCAAAGGTTATGTGTGACAGGTTGTTTGGCGCCATGGAATCAGCTGCTGTCGTGCCATGTGCCTGCAAAGCTGGTGTGTTTTGCCAAAGCGTGGCTGAGTTTGAAGCTGACCATTAAAATGTTCCCCCCTTCCAGCCTGATGATGATGATGATGACAAAGACAGCGACTCCTGGGGAGACAGCGATGATGATGACCTGTTTGACCTTCCCGGTAAGTGATTGACATCAGCGAGTAAAAATTTCAAAATTTTGAAATAAAGAACTTACTAAATCATCAACTTTTCCAATGGAAAGTAAACCTGCAGTTTACATTTGATTGTTACGTGTAAAATTCATTACCTCTGTGCATGAAGGTTTCGTTTTTGGTGTGTTTGTCTGTTTGTTTGCTTGTGTGTCCCTAGTTACACAGGGTCACAGGAAGTGAAGGGGGAAATGGTGTAACCACAGACTGACAGGAAGGTGGAATTGACAGTGTAATATGCACAGAATCAGTGAGAAATTCACAAATAATGAAAACAAGAAATTTACAACAACCCAAAATACTTCAAGGTCTTAAATCTTTGATTTCTTGTTTTATCTGATTTCCAATCTTGATTCTACAGGGACGGAAAAAACAGGCACCAGCCAGAGTAAGCAGAAGCCAGCCCCCGGTGGTGAGGACCCCCAGCTGGTGGCCCTGCTGCGCAGTCAGGTGGTCTCACTACGGCTGGAGAACGACAGGCTGGAGGAACAAGTGGAGGTACAGAATGTACATAAGGACTGGTACTAAATAATGTATTAGGTAACTTACTTAGGCCTATAATTACCCATCCTTGGGCATAAGTTCTCTCCATTTCATGCAGTCCTGGGCCCTCTCTACCAACTATCATATGCAGAACTGTGCAAATGAAGATGGAATGATAAATTGATTGATTGATTGATTGATTGATATTTTCTGACCCATTTTGCTCCTGTGTCCCTTCAGCATGTGGAGGACGGCAGGTCCCCAGCTGGAGACCCTCCTGCCAAGGAAAACGGGTTTCCCGAGTCCGTGCCTCTGTCGGAGTACGAGAAACTCAAGGAGAACACCGTGCCCCGATCTGACTACGACCGACTCAAGTCCGAAACCGTCCCTCTCTCCGAGTTCAACGACCTCAAGGCCAGCACCGTTCCCATGGCAACCTACAAACAACTACAGGAAGGTTCCGTCCCGAGAGAGGAGTACGACAGACTCAAAACAGACATGGTTCCTCGGGAAGAGTACAGCAGACTGAGAGAAGAAACCGTCCCCGTTGTTGAGTACGAGAAACTCAGAGCCGACACAGTTCCTAAGTCTGAGTTTGAGAGAATGAAGGCCGAGCTGATCTCCATCTCACAAAGCAGTAAAGATGATGCAGAAACTGTCCCACTGGAACTGTACAACAAGCTGAGAGAAGAGACAGTGCCAAGAGCAGATTACGAGAAACTTCAGGCAGAAACCATCCCCCTAGTGCAGTATGAGAAACTCACGTCTGAGACGATCCCCAAAGAAGAGCTGGAGAAGCTGAGGTGAAGCTATATTTCTGCTATGTTTGATAATGATTTTTAGACTTATTTGCTACAACTATATTATATTAATTGTATTAAGATATTATATTAATATTACTGTATTATTATGTATTGCCTTCTTCTAGTGTATATTATACACGTACTGATTAACTTATCCCATTTATTGCAGGATTTGTATTAAATTTTTATCTTTGAGTCTAACTTACTTATTTTTTATGTATTACATCAGAATGTACTTTTTGTGGGTCAACTGTTACCAGCTGAGTCTGCCTGTGCTGACCCAAGTAATGACATCATTGCCAATGAATACAAATACAAATTCAAATACAGGTCTGAGATGGTCCCCAAGGAAGAGGTGGAGGAGATGAAGTCGTTGATGGTCAGTCTTGAGGAGTTTGAGGAGCTTAAGGAGGCGAATGACTCAGAGGTGGAGTTTCTGTCTAAGAAGGCTGAGGAGACAGAGAGGCAGTGCAAGGAAGCCAAGGCAATGGTGAGGTCCTTACAATGTGTTGTACATGTATATGTACATGTATATGTATATCAGTGAAGGCATTTTACAGTGGTAATCATTTTAGAAGCTTGCCATGATAATCTAAGTCAAGTCAAAGTTTATTTCTCAACAACTGTAACAGGTAAGGCAAAGCATTGATCTTGTACAATCTACAAATGTATACAATTAGGTTCTAAGCTATACTATTATATAAATAGAAGCTTAAGACACAGTGTATTATAGTGTAAAGCGAAGCATTGTATAACACTACTGACTAGTACAATGCATTCACATGATAGTATTCATTACTCAGTCTACAATACAATACAAAATACACTGTTCATCACTTTAGAACTCTTTAGGTGCTGTATGACACCTGATTCATTCTCGCCCACACTGGGTAAATACATGTGTAAGAAAAGGTGATAAAGGTTAGTGTTTTACTTTATTTCGACTGACTTTCTTTAATATATTTTTTCTACTGCTGATGTGCAGGTGCAGAAGTTAGAAGATGATAATGCCTCCCTGACCAGGCAGCTAGAGGACCAGGTGTCTCCAAGTAAAGTTCTTGCGGACAAAAATTCCCAACAGGTAAGTCTCCTCTACTGCTTCTTACGCTTCGATAGATGTCTTCTAAGGTTCTCTACTTCAACTGTTACAGTTACTGTAGTAAACTTGAAATAGAAAACCTTTAAAACATCTTTTGAAGCATGCTTGTAATGGTAGATTTTGTTAGAGAATGTCAAAACATTGGGCTGCTTCTAGTAAATGCAGAAATCTGTGCACCCAGGATCTTGATGTCTAGCATAGATTTTTGTAAGAATAAGTTGTATCAAAATGCTTTCCAGGTGAAAGAGCTGAACAGCAAGATAACACAGTTGCAGGAGTTCAACGAGGAACACGTGGAAACGGTCAAAATCACCAAAGAGCTGCTCCGGGAGAAGGAGAAAGAAAACAGAGAACTGAAACTATCGGTGAAATCTCTCCAACGCGAGGCCGACGACTCTCAGGAGGAAGTCACGCTCTTAAAGGACCAACTTAAGAAAGAAACGGACGACGCGGCTTCGAGAAGCACCTCGCAGGAGAACGAAGTCAAAGCCATGAAGCAGGAAGTCAAGTCGCTGGAAACACGAGTGAAGAAACTGACGGAAGAAAGCCTACAGCTGAAGGACCAGCTAAGGGATCGGGAGAAAGACTCGGCCAACAGAGTCGCCGAGGAAGAGAACCATCTGCTCGAGATGGAAACTTTGAGCTTCGAGTTAGAAACGACAAAACAGGACAAATCCAAACTAGAAAAACAGCTGAGGCTACTGCAAGAAGAAACCGCCATGAGAAAGACTAACGAAAACCAACAGCTGGAAGAGATTGATAAACTTAAAGATGAAATCCAGGGGTTGAAGTCAGAAAACATGCAGTCTAAGGAGAAACTAAGAGACCTGGAAGAAGAGAATTCTCTGAAAGCAACGTTTGTGGAGAAGGAAGCCGTCCAACTGCAGTCCCTGAGAGACAAGATTGAGTCGGTTGAAGGAGAAAATCTCGACTTGAAGGTCGAACTGGAGGAAGCCAAGGACGTCACGGCTCAGCTGAATGACAGAATAAAAGAACTCCAGGAGGAGAAGTTACAGAAGGTGACTTAGTTTTTGTATGGTATCAAAAAAATTATTACATATACATGTATATGTATCATCATCATAGTACTATCATCATCATCATATATGTATACATCATCATCATATCATCATCGTATGTATACACATAGGATTTAAGCATTAAATCTGTAGGTGTGCCTTTAAGTTAATGTTTTGTAAAAATCATCACAATTCAGCTGTATATATTATCCTGTATGCTCCTACTTGTTTATTTATTTATTTCAAATGCAACAAGACATTACACTGACTTACAGGCAGCTAGGCTGACATTCTTAGTCAACAATTATACATACATGACTTTGTACAAGGACAACAGGTAACGTTACATAGATTACAACAATTCTAATGTAAACCAGCTAACAGCTTTAAAATCGATATTGCACTCATACCAAAAGATAACAATGTCATATAACTAGGCACTTGTTGATTCAATAATAAAAATTGAATTGAAATTGAAGGTTGGAGAGGCAGAGGAGAGGGAGTCTGTGCAGATGCAGTCTCTACGGGACCAGATCAGCACCTTACAGCAGCAGAACAACGACCTTCAGCAGAACCTGAGCAGCCAGGAAGGTCGAATGAAGGACGCGCGGGACATCAACAGCCAGCTGGGGACGCGGGTACAGGAGCTGGAGAGGGAGAAGGCTCTACGGCTCATCGGGGAAGAAACGGAGTCCAACAAGGTTTGCTCGTTCTCTCACCAGTCTCTTGTCCCATCCTCATCTGGAGGGTCGGGGGCAGCACGTCGGCAGAACGTACTGCACCTGCGCAAAACCCTGATTTTTCACGTTTTTCGTTGGATGTTTGGTCAACGTTGCATCAAAATTTTGCCTGTTGCAGACGATATCTTTTCCTTTACAACATCTGAAAACTACAGACAGGCTGTCAACCTTATATGCTCTTCAGACTAATACAACCTTATATGAGACGTTCTGTCAAAGTGCTATGCACAATACATTACGGGTTTCGCGCAGGTGCAGTACGTTCTGCCGACGTGCTGTCGGGGGCTATGGTCCCTTCCAGCACAAGCCTTCTCCAAGCATCTCTGTCTTTCGCTCTCTGTGTGCACTCAGCCAGGGACCTGCCTGTCCATTCTTTGATGTCATCTCCTGCTCCTGGTGCCACGGATCTTGCCTTGCAGGATGTGGGTTGAGATATTCTGTGCTCTGGTTACATGGCCGAAGTACTGTAACTTCCTTCTTCTAACCATGGATAGGAGTGATCTTTCCGTCCCTATCTCCTCCAGAACTGACAATTTTTATTGTTCGTACGATGTTCTGCCCAGCTGACCCTCAGGATGCTTGGCTGCCATCACAAAGGGGGGATGTTTGCAATAGAACAGCAAAAAAACTGACACAGTTTAAGTGCCGTATGCTAAACAGTACACTACCTTACTGTGTCCGCCTTCTGAATGACAGTTATTGCTAATTAATGTTATAACAGAATTTTAAGTCGTGCCATCATGGTAGTGATTTTCCATTATTTGTTACTTGCTTTAATTCTTATTTGTAATGTATGATGCTGATAAGTTCTGCTAAGATTTGAACTATGTTATTTGTGTTAAGAAACCGCAATTCAGCCCTGGTGCTGCAAAGGTTTTTTTATTAGTGAATAAACCATTCTCTCTCTCTCTCTTCTCTCTCACAAGATGCAGTCCTTAAAGAACCAGGTGCAGTCCTTGGAAAACCAGGTGCAGTCTCTTGAGAAGGATAAGGATCAGCTTCAGGACAGGTTAAGGCAGAAGGATGCCGATATCACAAGCAGGGCGGCGGAAGATGAGAAGATAGAGGGGAAGTTGGAGGAGTTTAAATCCAAACTCGCTCGGCTGGAGGAGATCAACAAGGAACAGCAGGTGAGATTCTGTTTCTTCAGTTCTTTCTCTCACAGTTACTTTATTTAAAACTGTTTCTCACCATGTTTCTAACCATGTTTACTTCTAAATTCAATCAGCTTTTGTCCACTGTTTGCAACATTGATGGAAAAGATATTCCATGTAGATTGCTATTAGTCGAATGAAAGTTCATCTGTGACAGTAATTGACATTAGAAAGATTTTGTACGCTATTTCCATACACAAAGTAAAATGCTTAAACCAAGAAGCTTTCTAATCCTTCTCAAGCTGAAATGACCCAAAGCCTATGTCATGTTCTTTGGAGTACTTTGGGTCATTTCAACTTGAGAGGCATCAGAGGACTGATCGAAAGCTTGTTGGTTAGCACTTGACATTGTACTTTGTGTATGGAAATAGCGTATATTAAACATCTTTCCACAATGTAAACAAATTGGCAGCAGTTTCATTCACTTTAAATCAGGTTTAGTAGTAATGACAGTTGGTTTGATAACACTGCACTGGTTTATTTTTTAGACAAGACTGGAGAAACAAGAGTCTATAATAGCCAAGTCTGCAGCAGACGCCAAGCTGAAGAAACAGGTGGAAGTCCTCAGGAGCCAGGTTTCTAGGCTACAACTCCAACATGTGGTTTGTTACATTCTGCACTTATTGAAACTTAATAATTCCTCAGTGAAAAAAGTATCCAACACACATGCAGCTATTTCATTTGCTGCATGTGTGTTTGGGTGTATAAAATGTAATATTTTATTGAGAAATGTGGAAACACACAATCATACATTGTAGATACACATAAACATGAATGCGAATGCATGCACACACACACACTCACACACCATGCAGAATTGCCAAACATCCCCAGTGCTGTTTTTTTTGTCTGTGGGACTGCAAGAGTTGCAAAGCAGTATGGGTAAGGGGGTGAAGTGTGCCATCTCTGATTGCGTTGTTCTCATGTTTTGTTCAGGAAGCCGACAGGAGACACAAGGAACAGATCAGCACCTACCGTACGCACCTGCTCAGCTCCATACAGGTCAGACTTTTCTTTCTTTTTCTTCAGTTTTTCAGACAGAGATAGAAACAGAAATATTGGGTTGATGGGACCTCATAATATGGGCAATGGAGTCTTCTGTACATAGTCTAAGTTGTGACTAGAAGAAATTCATAGCAGAAATTTATTTTCTTACTAAAATGCAGTTTGTGATGTGTTTATTTAGTATTTAGCTGGCTTCATTACTTCATTTTTAATACCATTGACAGATGAATCATAATCTATTGTTAAAGCCTGTCAAAACTTGAGGAATAAAATTAATGTTCAAAACATCATTGCTTAGGTGTGAAAGGCAATGTCTTTACTGCTTTTTCCATCTGAACTTGAAATCTTCACTTGTCTTTTTCTAGGGCACGATGGACATAGAGGTGGAGACGGCCCTGAAGCAAATTCTGCAAGTCCGTGGGTCGGCAGAAGACTATTGTTAAATGTAAGACTTCAAAGCAAACCAGACTTCCTTCTTTACATTCCATCCAGTATGCAGCCCTCTGTAAAACAAGAGTTACAACAAGATTTATGTATTTCTCTTATGTTAGGAGACGTACAATGTCTGTTTCATGGGGAGACTTGAACTTGGAACCCTGCCAGGCCAAACATCAGCTACTAACGTTTACATATCAATTCAGACACTCATTTATATACAGCTTACACTTAGTCTAGCAGATGCTATCTGAAACGTCTGACTCCTCTGAGAATTTATCCAGATGCTTGATTTATGTTGTGTTATGTAATGTTCTACCCGGATGTCTAACTTTTATCGACGTAGCTTTAGTGACAGAACGTTGCATTACCTGGCCCATTGATCACAGGACTCGGGAGTATTGGCAGTCATCTAAAACGATCAATCAGAAAATACTGCAGCTTACATAATCCTGTGCCTTAGAGACTTGTTAGTTATCAGGCGGTATCAAACAAGCAATATAGAGTCTATCGATTGGTGCAGTCATAATGGCACAAGAGACCACTCGGGGGACTGATAAAATCTGTTTTTTTTGGACAGGTGGTCACTACAGACAGGATTCTTAATGCTTGTGTCAATGGGAAAATTATCTAAGGGACCACCAAAAAATGGTCACAATGACTAGGTGGTCCTTGTGTAGAGGTGGTCACTTGTACAGGTTTGACTGTATATCAATGGTCAGGTGGTCCTTGTGTAGAGGTGGTCACTAGTACAGGTTTGACTGTATATCAATGGCCAGGTGGTCCTTATGTAGAGGTGGTCACTAGTACAGTTTTGACTGTATATCAATGGCCATGTGGTCCTTATGTAGATGTGGTCACTAGTACAGGTTTGACTGTATATCAATGACTAGGTGGTCCTTATGTTGAGGTGGTTGTACCGTTTTGACTGTATATCAATGGCCAGGTAGTCCTTATGTAGAGGTGGTCACTAGTACAGGTTTGACTGTATATCAATGGCCAGGTGGTCCTTATGTAGAGGTGGTCACTTGTACAGGTTTGACTGTATATCAATGGCCAGGTGGTCCTTATGTGGAGGTGGTCACTAGTACAGGTTTGACTGTATATCAATGGCCAGGTGGTCCTTATGTAGAGGTGGTCACTAGTACAGTTTTGACTGTATATCAATGGCCATGTGGTCCTTATGTAGATGTGGTCACTAGTACAGGTTTGACTGTATATCAATGACTAGGTGGTCCTTATGTTGAGGTGGTTGTACCGTTTTGACTGTATATCAATGGCCAGGTGGTCCTTATGTAGAGGTGGTCACTTGTACAGGTATGACTGTATATCAATGGCCAGGTGGTCCTTATATAGAGGTGGTCACTAGTACAGGTTTGACTGTATATCAATGGCCAGGTGGTCCTTATGTAGAGGTGGTCACTAGTACAGGTTTGACTGTATATCAATGGCCAGTTGGTCCTTATGTAGAGGTGGTCACTTGTACAGGTTTGACTGTATATCAATGGCCAGGTGGTCCTTATGTAGAGGTGGTCACTTGTACAAGTTTGACTGTACATCAATGGCCATGTGGTCCTTATGTAGAGGTGGTCACTAGTACAGGTTTGACTGTATATCAATGGCCAGTTGGTCCTTATGTAGAGGTGGTCACTAGTACAGGTTTGACTGTATATCAATGGCCAGGTGGTCCTTATGCAGAGGTGGTCACTAGTACAGGCTTGACTGTATATCAATGGCCAGGTGGTCCTTATGTAGAGGTGGTAATTTGTACTGGTTTGACTGTACATCAGTGGCCAGGTGGTCCTTATGCAGTGGTAGTAGCAAGTACAGGTTTGACTGCATACATATATCATACATTGATTGTTACATGTACATGTTTTATTGCTTGAGATGATCCTGTTGCACTAAGGTTCGCCCCAGGTGTTCGCAGACCTCTTAACCCCACCTGGTGACCCCATGCCCGGATATGTAGCACTGGTACACTCAGCATGCTAATGGTTTCTGCAGGGATTTCTCAGTTATATACTGTGAAATTTGAAATGTTAACGGTGGTTTTATTTTGGTGGTGACCTCCACTGCAAAATCACGACAGTGCAAACATGAATTTCCAACTGTGTTACTACTGTGCTACAGAATTGTTCCAACCACACACTTAAAACACTGAAATTAAGTCCTGCGAAAATAAATGAATTCATCTGTAATGCAAAATTCAAAAGACTGAGAAAATCAGCTGTAAAAAAATGTCCATGATGAAGCAATACTATCCAAGGAGACCAATATTTAGAAACCACAGCACTGTAATATTTGATTTTACAACGTGGTAAAATTGCATCCCAAGGGGGGACCCTGAAGGTGGATTTACAATCTGATCAATACTTCCAGGTTACGCCATGTTACACTCAAACTGACTGGAAGAAATCGCATTACCCACTGCTGTATCCACTTACACATTCTGGTCACAAGGTGGAAACTTGATTTCTGGTTTTCTCCTTCGATAGAACGATACATGTACAGGGCTCGAAATACTTTTCGCTGCATACATGCACTGGTGCAGGTAACATTGAAAATTACCTGCACCAGACAAGTTTTACCTGCACCAATCAGAATTTAGGAAGTATAGGTCACACTGAAAACACTTCAGAAACCATTGCCATTATTTCTTTTACACTTAATAGGTGGCCACATACATGTACACCTACATTTGTATATAAACCCAGTACATGGACAGGTTAGGTGCAGGTAGACATCAGAAATACCTGCACAGCCCCAATTTTACCTGCACTAACCTGCATATACCCAGTATTTCGAGCCCTGTACTTTGGAAGATCTCCAAGATTCGCAGCTGTGCACCCAACATTTCAGTCAGTGAGAGTGCCCCGTGTGGCTCTCTACCATTGTCTACAGGGGCTCCTAACCTTTTTACCACTTTTCAACTTGCTACATGGCCAGCGGCTTGGATTTGATTGCGGGGCAACAAAAGGATCACATTGGGGCCCAGTAAACTGTTTGGAGCAATACTCAGGGTACCTTTCCGTTAGGCAGATTTACATGACGTTGTAGGAGTGGAATATTAGCTTCAGCTTCATTTTGAGAATACCGCGCAAAGCATTGTGAGAGTCACTGAATAGTCCCTGTGGGCAGATATCAGTCAGGTCAGGTACATGTATGAATGACCCATGGTGACATGTGGCTCAATCTAAGACACTGGCACACCTACAGAATACTGAAGAACTGCTTATGGGCCCGGTCACATATGCCGTGCGATCGTGATATGATCACAAACTGAGGACATTTGGCCCGATAATTGTGCATGTGTCAAGCACAATTCAGCTGTCTTGTTACTGAAAAGGTTGTCTTAGACCTTTGGCAGAATATTTGTCACAGCCTGCTTGAAAACACTATGACATCAAAATTATACAAATACCTAGGGCTTGTACAATCATGAATAATTTCATCAGGTTGGCAAGAGACTGTATAATTAGAAGGTTCCTTATTCAGCAACCAGTGGGTTTTCACATCCGACATTCCGGTGACCGTCTGTCGCCTTATTCAGGGCAACAATGACCTGGTTCTGATTCGTACACGTACTAACTCAACACCTAGCTGCAGTACGAATCAGAACCAGTCCCAAAGAAGGTGACAGACGGTTACCGAAACATTGTATGTAAAAACCCACTGTTTTTTTAATATAGTCAACCCTAGTATAATACTGCCTACATGTAGTGCGATGAATATGACCATGCCATTTGTTAGTATTCAGCCTGGCTAGCAGGGTTGTTGAGGACCCCTTGCGGATAAGATATCGGGTTCCCAAGATGATGGAAAACCCAAGAACAGCCCGCAGGCAAGGTGTGGAAGGAGCCTTTATCACGGCAGCAACAGTCGGCCGCAGCTCTATAGACAGATCAATACAAAATGGATTTTTGCTTCCAGCGTTCATATCGAGATAAGGAACAGAAAGACATTAAACAGTGAAGAGCAGGTGGTGGTGATTTTTGCCTGTAAAACTGCAGCTACAGTCAAACCTGGGCAAGAACACCACTCAAGGGACCGATAAAATCTGGTCTATTCGTTCGTTTATTCGTTTATTTCGATACCCTTTAGTCAATGACTAATCTTCCAGGGTTCAAAAGTTAAACAAAAGTCATATAAACACACAAACATACTACCAGCAAAATTAAAAGAGAATGAACATACATAATCATCACAAATTATATACAGGTTAAACAAAACGATCATGGCTCAACTTAATATATACAACTTAACTTATGTACAACTGGTGGATAGCCTTTTTGAATTGTTGTCGACTGGTCAGTGTTTTGATACTGGGTGGCAGGGTGTCACTATAGACAGGATTTTCAAAGCAATGGAAAAATTATCTTATCTAAGGGGCCACCCAGAAGTGGTCAAAATGGCCAGGCAGTGTAGGGTTGCTTACTTGTACATGTTAGACTCCTAATTGGGATCAATTTTTTTTTTAAATCTTGTGTGGTCAACACATTATATTCAGATTAGGTAATTTGCAACAGTACTGGAACTTGCTTTTATCATGATTTCACACTTCAGACTGTCAGTCTACTTTTAAGTAGACTAAAAAGTGCCATGCCTCCGTGCTGAATCTTCCATGGTACGAACATCAGGGCAGGGTGACTGACCGCACTACAAAGGAGGCGATTAAGATGAAAGAGCTCCAGAGCTTCTCAGAAAGGAGATTATAATAAGCAATGAACATCCCAACATGTAAGAACCTGGGAGGTTATGATCGATCTAGCTTTAATGAACACGTTCCCACTAGATTGTGTTTTACAGTACATGTGCTTAATGTGTTTCCACCCAAGCTTCTCAGAAACAAGCGAAGCATTGTGATGTCATGCTACCCCAACACGTAACATGCAGGTTAACCTTCTCCCTGCTCCCCAACCCCATAACCAATACAAATTTCTTGCCAAACAGCCTACCTTAGCAGGCTGAAGGTTAATATAAGATTGATCTGTGGTTAATGAAGCTTCATGTAGGTTAACCTTCTCCCTGCTGCCTAACTCCATAACCGATGCAAATTTC
This sequence comes from Branchiostoma floridae x Branchiostoma japonicum, assembly GCA_013266295.2. Classification (NCBI taxonomy): domain Eukaryota; kingdom Metazoa; phylum Chordata; class Leptocardii; order Amphioxiformes; family Branchiostomatidae; genus Branchiostoma; species Branchiostoma floridae x Branchiostoma japonicum. Next base: position 2,745,064 of record CM023823.1, read on the forward strand.
TTGCCAAACAGCTTACCTTAGCATGCTGAAGGTTAATATAAGAATAATCTGTGCTTAATGAAGCTCCATGCAGGTTAACCTTCTCCCTGCTGCCTAGCCCCATAACCAATACAAATTTGGCACCAAACAGCTACCTTGGCAGGCTGAAGGTTAACATAAGATTGATCTGTGGTTAATGAAGCTCCCATGGTTTATTGCCTCCCCGCAGTCTCAGCCAATTACCTGGTCCTTGAACAAGATTACAGGAGTGTCCCGCGGAGTGATTAGTGTGGATGGATGGAGGGCGCTCATCAGTGTCAGTAGCGAGGCCTAATCTCCTGCATCCTACATAATTGGTGCAGCGGGTCCAGTTAAGTATTAACTCTCCAGCCCTGGGAGGATGGACCGCATCTTGGAAATGGTAGACATGGACGAATTCCAGACTCCTTTGTCTGTGTGTTTGCATTGAGAGTCTTTCATTCTCTATTTTGATATATGGTCGAACTTGTCGAAGTTACCACCTCTACATAAGGACCACCTGGCCATTGATATCATATACAGTCCAACCTGTATACTTAAGTGACCACCTCTACATAAGGACCACCTGGTCAATATGACCATTTTTGGTGGTTATGTACAAGTATGGGGTTTGATTTCATTTTCCAACTCCTAAAACTGACCAAGTGTGAGGTTTTATAGTTAATGGTACCAGTCAGTCACTTGATTGTAGTGGTTCCAAACTGCTACTTCTCTCTGAGGCCAATGTCAGTAGCCAGGCCTAATCTCCTGCATCCTACATAATTGGTGCAGCGGGTCCAGTTAAGTAGTACACTCCAGCCCTGGGAGGATGGACCGCATCTTGGAAATGGTAGACATGAACGAATCAATTCCAGACTCCTTTGTCCAGGCGTTTGCATTGAGAGTCTTTCATTCTCTATTTTGATAATTATTATATGGTCGAACTTGTCGAAGTTACCACCTCTACATAAGGACCACCTGGCCATTGATATCATATACAGTCCAACTTGTATACTAGTGGCCACCTCTACATAAGGACCACCTGGTCAATATGACCATTTTTTTGGTGGTTATGTACAAGTATGGGGTTTGATTTCATTTTCCAAGTCCTAAAACTGACCAAGTGTGAGGCTTTATAGTTAAATGGTACCAGAGTCACTTGACTGTAGTGGTTCAAAACTGTTACTTTTCTCTGAGGCCAGTCATCAGTGTCAGTAGCGAGGCCTAATCTCCTGCATCCTACATAATTGGTGCAGCGGGTCCAGTTAAGTAGTACACTCCAGCCCTGGGAGGATTAGACTGCATCTTGGAAATGGTAGACATCAATGAATGAATTCCATACTCCTTTGTCCAGGCATTTGCATTGAGAGTCTTTCATTCTCTATTTTGATATACAGTCACTACCAATCTACATACTGTAAGGACCACCTGGCCATTGTGTCCACTTTTTGGTGGTCCCTCAGATAATTTTTCCCATTGACAGATGTACAAGTATTAAGAATCCTGTCTATAGTGACCACCTGTCCACATCGACCAGATTGTATCAGTCCCCTGAGTGGTCTTCTTGGACACTTTAGACTAGAGCTAGAAAAGTATTGGATACTATTGGCTAACTATATATTTTTCCTACAAAGGTGGAGGGTAGGGGAAATTAGATAAAGGTACAATATGTACCCAAAGATGTGTGATTTCGGCAAAATGTAATGAGATTACCAGATTACCAACTTTTAAAGATGTGTGTTTCTATGAATTATGGTATGCGCTATAGGTGTCTATAGCTTTTTTAATCAGACGTTTGTTGACTTGATACAGTATGATTGTGCAGTTAACAAGGTTGCAGGTATCCTAGATAGCAAAACTTCCAATGCAATGCAGTAATCAGGAATTCTAACCACATCCATGACAAGATACAGAACAGTGTACATGTGCGTGTGTATTATCAGGTTTTAGAAACATCTTTAACGTGATGTTGAAATCATTGCAATGTCTTCTCACATGAATTCTCTTGTCATACTTTTGATAATCGACCAAAGTTTGAAATGTGCAGGAGTGTAATCAAACGACTACATTTTGTAAATATTTTTGACATTATAAAATGTTTTTAGAAGCCATGACTGTGTACTGTGCCCTTGTGTCAGTATCACAAATTGCCTATGCATCAGAAACAGATTATTGCTTATGCCACGTAATTTGTAATTTGCATCATTGTCTACTTCTAGACTTATTGTCACTGCTATAGCCTACATGACCGGAAAAAAATTGTACACTTTTTCTACCATTTCTGATTAATTAAGCAAGTATGTCATTTCAATTTAAGTTCAGTTAATAACAATTTTGCTTGTGGAATATTAGTGTTTTTCTCGCTAGATTTTGTATATTATTTTTTTGCTGGTGTGTTGGACCCTACAATATATGGTGCAGTATGGTGGTAACAAGATTGATTTTGTACTTTGATTACTAAATACAAAATGTGATATGTGCCTTCTTCTTTATGCAACTTCAATACTACATGTATGTAGCACGTCGGCAGAACGTACTGCGCCTGCGCGAAACCCGTAATGTATTGTGCATAGCACTTCGGCAGAACGTCTCATATAAGGTTGAATCCGCGTATATAAGGGTCAGACTCTGTAGTTTTCAAATGTTGTGTAGAAAAAGATATGGTCTGCAACAGGCATAATTCTGATGCAACGTTGACCAAAAATCCAGCGAAAATCCAGGTTTTGCGCAGGCGCAGTACGTTCTGCCGACGTGCTCATGTATGTTGAATTACCAACTGCCACTTGCAACTGTCAGTCATGTAATTTGAAAAATCCCAGTCCAACATGTGCAGATTCAAAGGCTTTCCTTCCAAGGTTGAATGGATTGAACATTATTGCAATACATGCTTATGTTTAAGATACTTTAAGCAAGTATATCTTGAACAGTGTTCAGACAATTTTTGTACAGATTCCAATTGTACCTCCAGAAAATCTCTATTTTACACTTTTTCTTGAATAAAATATTCTGCAAATAAAACTTCTACCGTGGTGCTGCTATTCTGAAATGTTCCTACCTCATGATTCTCACATGTATAGGAGGGAGCAGAGAAGAGATGGTGTGTTGGTAATGATGGCACAAATCTGCTGAACCACACACCTCTTCCCAACTCTAGATAAAATGTTATTTGTTTGTTTGTTTGTTTGTTTGTTTGTATAAACAGTAAACTGCCTTTAGGCGTAACACACCAGTTTTGTACAGTGTTAGTACAAGCTGCGTACTACAGGACTGTAAGGTTGGGCACACTCATACTACCCATACTCTGTACATGTATACTACAATGTATGTACATCTAAATATTTATAAGGTGAGCTTAAAAACTGTCCTCCACTAGAATGTAAACCAGCCAGGTATGTTGACTTTGTGACTCCAGTACTGGCCTACGGGCCTTTCACAACATGCCTGCTTTATCTTTATTTCACCTACCCTTTCCGTATTTCTTTCTTTTGACAATCCAAGAACCAACATATTAACATGACTTTGCCCTTTCTGGTGACTCTGCTCGGTACATCACCTTCGCTGTGGTAGCTTGGTGGCTCCAGTAGTGGTGTACGTGTCTTGATGCCTGCTTTATCTTTATCTACCCACTCCGTATTTCTTTCTTTCGAAAATCCGAGAACTAACATGTTGAATTAGCGCGGCCATTTCTTGTGACCACCACCTTCGTGTACATGTAGCCCCTTTATTTCCCAGTCTATATTGACACGTGTCTGCTTATAAAGAACCCATAATGTCTCCATCTATGGCGGGCGGCAATACGGCACCTGCGCCGGTTCCCACCACAGGCTTAGCCTCCTTTGCAGGCGTTCCACGGGAGGAGGAGGGGAGAGCTGATTTTTCCCGGTGCGGTCGGCGTTTTTTTTGGGGGGGTGCTTATTTGCAAGTTCCACCATTTTCTGATCAGAAGATCACACGCGTTAGAGCTTTTGCCGCCAACCCTGTAACCCCAACCGTGGAACGGGAGGGTATACAGGGTTGGCGACAAAAGCTCTAACGCGTGCGATCTTGTCATGAGAAAATCAGAAACTTGCAAATAAGCACCCCCCCCCCCCCAAAAAAAAACGTGGGGTCGTGTGACGCAACGACAGAGTACTCGACTCAGAACCAAGAGGTCCCGGGTTCGAGTCCTGACATGCCACCGACATGTGCCCTTGGGAAAGGCACTTTACACGACTTTCCTCACTTGACTCAGGTGTAAATGAGTATCATGTGTTAGGTGTGCACGCTATCAACATACTTGCTGCCTAGTGCAAATGTTACAATTTCTGAATAAATAAATAAATAAAATAAACAACAACAAAAACGCCGACCGCACCGGGAAAAATCAACCCTCACCTCCTCCCCCCGTGGAACGCCTGCAAAGGAGGCTACCACAGGCTGCAGTGTGCTGCCCCGGGCCTGGCATTGTTCCAGGAGAAAACAGCGCCCGAGAAGCGATTAATAACGGAACATTGATCGTTAATGGGGCGAGCTGAAAGGGTGTTCGCTTTTCCGAGTTTCGCGGGAGCAATAGTTTGGTCTGTAGCTTGTGTTATTCGACGAGTGTGTTCAACTGCCTACGGAAAACTATTCATCCTTAAAACTTGATGATCCCTTTTGAACATGTTATCGTTTATATCGCCCATTTGCTGTTTTGTTATTTGCTGTTTTGTTACTTGTTGCTGTTTTGTTATTATCATTTGCCATTGTATGTACTCTTCTTTGTCAGTGGTTGGGCTGAGATTAGCAATCTGCTAGAGTTGTCCACCACTGTGTCCTGTACGTTTCTATGTTGTTCAATAAAAATAATCTGGGGCGAACTGAAAGGGAGTTTCACGGGAGAAATAGCTTTGTTTGTAAGCTGGTGTTATTCGACAGATATAGGATCAAGGGGGGATGAATGTTTCATTAGTTGTAAACGAATTATTATCCGTTCGCGGGACGAATCGTTTCTGTTTGGTACTCGTGTTATTCGACAAATATGTGTTCGCTACTCCGAGTTTCACTGGAGCAATAGTTTGGTTTGTAGCTTGTGTTATTCGACGAGTGTGTTCAACTGCCTACGGAAAACTATTCATCCTTAAAACATTATGGTCCCTTTTGAACATGTTATCGTTTATATCGCCCATAGCATATGCTGTTTTGTTATTTGCTGTTTTGTTATTATGATTTGCCATTGTATGTACTTTTCTTTGTCAGTGGTGGGGCTGAGATTAGCAATTTGCTAGAGTTGCCCACCACTGTGTCCTGTACGTTTCTATGTTGTTCAATAAAAATAATCTGGGGCGAACTGAAAGGGAGTTTCACGGGAGAAATAGCTTTGTAAGCTGGTGTTATGCGACGAATATAGGATCAAGAGGGGATAAATTTTTCATCAATTGTAAACTAATTATTATCCGTTCGAGGGGCCAATCGTTTCTATTTGGTCGACAAATGTAGGATCAAGATGGGATTCATAAATTTTATTTTTTAATCTAAATTGTAAACTGCATAATTATCACCTGTTTATTGTCGTGGGTACGACATTAAACTGCATCCATTCGTTCAAGGCCGTTCAATAGAGGTAAAAAAAACACACGTAAACTGGAGGGCAAAAGGCCAGTCGTAACTTCCGAGCAACATTATCATCAGGGCGGTTTTTAAATGGTCAATTATCCACCCTTAAGTTCTCGTGTTCCCTGGGGTTGCAGAAAAGTGGTAATATTATAGTGGAATACATTACAGTAATCCAGGGAAAGCACTCATGTTTTATGTTGGTAATGTATTCTGTAGATACTAAATGAGCATCTTCCCGAGTAAGTCGTAAATTTTCTTACCTTAAGGCGCCACAGGTGTTTTCGTACTGTTAACGGTGCCCCCGATTTCTGACATCGTTCGTTTATGAAATATACGGCCATTTGTATATTAGAGGAAGAGGTCAGGCATACGCCAAAAGGGGGTACGGGTAAACTACATGGAGTATTGAAATTATATTTTATAGGTTTGAAATGGTAGATTCAGTAGCGCAGGCCATTGTTGTATCCAGAACCGTGTTGTATCCAGAACCCTGTTGTATCCAGAACCGTGTTGTATCCAGAACCGTGTTGTATCCAGAACCATGTTCAGGCACGGATCATTCAAGGGGAAAAGAAGTCAAACCGTCACAAAAAAATCCGTGAAATGCCACAAAGATAACCAAGAAATTCGCTAGGCAATCCTTGGCCAGAAGCTTCTCTTTAGTTAAGCTGTTTCAGATAGTTTCTCGCCATCATCGGCGACAGACCTGTTGTATCCATAACCGTGTTTTATCCATAACCGTGCTCAGACACCTTTCTGGATAGTCCACGTGTATGTATCCAGAACCGTGCCTGAGGCAAATTTACGTTCTTGGATACGCGGAGACTATCCAGAACCGTGCTTGATCCTAACCCATTCAGGCATAGAACTAGATAGGCACGGTTCTGGACAGTCCACGCGTATCCAGAACCGTTCCAGGGGGGCAAATCTACGTTCTTTGAACCGTGCCTAACCCATTCAGGCATAGCACTTGATAGACACGGTTCTGAATACGATAAGATCCATGTCTTCAGCTCACCACTTTGACGGGTCCCACCTTCCTAATTGGGCGAAAGTGTCTATCTGACCTTCCTATCGACCTTAAACGTTAGGAAGAGCGCTTGTTCCGCAGAGAGGCGTGTAGGATCGAGTTATCTCACTCTAGCGGCTGTCGGTCACATCAGTAGTCTCTACCAGACTCCAGGGGGTTGCTGGTAACGAGTAGAAAGTTACTAATCTCCAAGCAGATCTTTTGGTGGCTGCAAAGACAGTATCAAATTGGCCAGGCTGTATCCATTTGCCAGACAGTATCCAATACGAGTATTGGATACTGCACTGTCTGGCAAATGGATACAGCCTGGCCAATTTGATACAGCCTGGCCAATTTGATACAGTCTGGCCAATTTGATACAGCCTGGCCAATTCCATACAGTCTTTGCAGCCACCAAAAGATCTGCTTCGATATTATAAAGTTACCACTTTGCAACCCACGGACTCCTATGGCATATCATTCAGTCTTATGGCCAATTTCTAGCCTCCATCAGGCCTTCCTAACGTTATAGGGTTATAGGCAGTAAGATTGGGCAAAAATAGGGCGAATAATTGGCCAGGGGAGTGAGTCGTGGACAGGGTTACATTTCCCCTTGCTCGCGGGAAAATGAACTCTATGTCGGCCAAATTCCCCTGGCCAATCATTCTCCCTATTTGGCTAAATTTGACTATTTATCAACTTTGTTAGTCTGGTGGAGACTAGCGTATTGATACAGTGCCAAGTTTCCCGGACACAGGTGCCGTCCGTGCACGCTGGGGTTCCTTCTAACAAAGACACGAACCGGAGTGGAAATCCGCGGTTAAGTGGTAATAGATATTAAGATTCGGTAAAAATGGGGCGAATAATTGGCCAGGAAACTGAGTCGCGGTCAAGGTAACATTCCCCCTTGCGCGCGGGAGAATGAACTTTATGTCAACCGAACTCCGCAATTATTCTCACAATTTTTGCCGAATCTTCTTGTCCATAACTCCTTAGGAAGGCCTGGTGGAGGCTAGAAATTGGCCATAAAGACTGAATAATGGGTAAATTCTATTATTTTTCAACCCGTGTTCGTCTGTTGGAGACTAGATTCACGGCACGAACTTTCCTTGACGCAGGTGGTGCAAGCACACGCCGGGGTTCCTTCTAACAAAGACGCGAACCGGAGCGGAAATCCGCGGTTACGGGGCCCTAAACCTCCCCAGGCGCCATCAACTGCCTTTTAGAGGCGCGCGGGAATCTCCACAGATTGCCGTTAGGCCTAGGAAAAAATGTTGTGTTTCCTGTTTCAGTCCTGAAAATAATTAGGGTCGGTAGGTAGGGATCATCTTTTTTTTCTTTCTTTTTTAGACTTTGGCGATCTCTAGTGATCCAACTTATACAATACAGTATACACAAAATGAAAATTGCATGAGGACACTTATATTTTCAATGTTAACGTTGGAAAACCGATTGTACAACGTTTCATCACTCATGAGATGTCCGATCATGGAGCTAGAAAAGGTCGATCAGCTCGAAAAATTTATGCCCCTTGCAGTGGTCCACCCCCCAAAAAAGGCTAGGGTCGGTATTTTTTTTGTAGGGTCGGTCGGGAAACAGGAAACAACCGTAAACTTTTAAAATGTGTTCAGTTGTTTTTAAAAGAAACCAAAAGATTCGAGTAAACAACTTCCTTTTTCTGTTATCCTACCAGTTTAATAATTTTTTTTATTTTCCTACATGTCATATTATTAAGTTATCATGCGGGTCACCGCAGTTTACTTTATTATTCTTATGCTTTGCATGTCTGTTTTTGTGTCATTTCATTTTTGTATTATCTTTGTTTCGATGATAACACTAAAATAAGCAATGTAGCTTGAGTTTGTTGCCATCATGTATTGTTATCAAATGTTATGAGAAATCATCATCATCATATCTTGTCGGCCCACTGCTCCAGCTGCAGCCAGTCCAGGGCTTCCTGGTTTGCTTCGTACAGGTTTCGTTTGGTGACAGATGGTCCTAATTCGCAGTCCTGTAGGATGTGTTGCATGGTTTGGGTAGGGTGGCCACATGGGCAGTCAGCTGAGCTCACCCGTCCCCATTTTAACAGATTATCTCTGGTCCTACCTACTCCACACCTGGCTCTGTTCAGGGCAGCCCATTTCCTTCTAGGCAAATGGGTGCCATGAGGTAAGAAAAAAAAAAACATTTTTTGCCTAGGCCTTAACGGCCCTCCTTCCCCACAATACCGCCCGGCCATTCATCCCGATCCGCCGGAGAAAAACGGCCCATTACGCGCGCTTTTCGGCCACATTTACGGATCGGGTAATCGCAGGGAAAACCGCCGCCGGCCCATCATTTATTTATTTATTTCATCTTGGACACTCCTGGGTAGCCCCTTCAGCATTACTTGCTGATTTTCTGGGGGGCCCAGGTAACATACAGTTTGTACAAAAGAGAAATCATACAAATAATGTAACAAAGAAAAGCAAACTGAAATCAGTATGGCTGACAATTAAACTCAAATAGATAATAGGACAAAAATAAGTGACGAAACATAAGCTATTTACAAAAGCAAAATGTCAAATCATAATCCGTAATTGTGTCCATTTACCGTTCCATAGTCAATATCACTGGAGGTCAGAAGTCTTTTTGATAGCTGCCTTGAAAAGTTTTAGGGTTGAGATCTGTCTTATACTGGCTGGGAGTTTATTGACATTCCCACAGGGGCGCACGCGAGCAGAAATCTGATATTGATAACGCCGTTTTACTGAAGTAATAAACCACACACACACCGGAGTGAACAGAGTAATGGACTCTTTGCCCCATTTTTCCTCGCCGTTGTCTCTGCTAATTACGATAGACCCGGGCACTTTGTCAGACTTGTAATGGGGTAGATGTAGCGCCACCGTTAGGCAGTAGTTATCGTTGTATACTGTCCAGTACAAGAACTCGAGTACCATTTTTCCTCGCTGTTGTCTCTGCTAATTACGGTAGACACGGGCACTTTGTCAGACTCGCAATGGGGTGGATGTAGAGCCACCGTTAGGCAGTAATTATCATAGTAGAATACAGAAGAGATACCGCACCACTTTGCATAGCCATAATGTCTTTATAAGACCTTTTCTGTTTTCATCAGAACGGAAAGAGATGAGGGATGAGATAAACTGGTTTATTCCTTGATACAATGTACATTACATTACACACTAAAAGTGTGAGCTTGACAACTAGCATCAACAGTGATCGATGTGGCTTCCGCAGTAATGTAGAAATAAATATACATCTAAGCAATTCTAGCTGGCGCTAATGAATGAACAATGGTTATCCGTGGCAATCACTGTTACTCACGCGTCATTAATGAAAAACAAATGTGCAACATTTTCTACCAAGAGACTATTTCATCTTTATTCTTCGATAGTAAAGCCTCATACATCGTGTGATGCACATACAATGATTTTTTTCCGCGACTATATCGCCGTACATTGTAGATATGAGAAGAAACGGGTGCAATGGTTCAATTTTTAAACATGATTGGCTATTGCAGCCGTTTCTTTTCAAATCTACGACATAATGCATGTTCATCGCAAGAAAAAAGTGATCGTAAGTGCATCACACGATGTAAGTAGCCTAAAGTGACCGGGACTTTAGTAGCATCTGTATTCTTCAGTAGTAAAAAGAGAAAAGCCTTGCATAAGCACTTGGATATTTTATATATAAACCCAGCCTTGGGCACGGCTTAACCCCATCTGCCCGTAACCCACATCAAACATTAATGGCGATATTGTGACCCCTTTCTGCTATAAGCTATTACCGCCCGCCGTATTTACCCGCTCTGAACGGCTAATAGCGCAAGCCTTGGTACTGAAAGCCCGGCTGTTATTAACATACCCTGTCCAGCGGCTTTTCTGGATTACCACCTGATAAATATTTCATGGCGAGCCGGGTGGCTGATTATAACTGGCGTGTAGATGGGCGCTTTCCATCAAACCTTCGCTTCTTTTTATGGCTCTGAGGTTTCTTGTTAGGGTAATTGGCCGTTGGGTGCGGGGAGAAAGTGGAAACGCTGCAAAAAGGACGCCGCTTTTTTTTCTTTTTTTTTTTACATTTCAGATCACATTACTCGAAAAGGCTGACTGATATTTTGGATGAAAAAAGCTTTTATCATACGATGTTTATAAAGATAATGTTTTAGACAGAGAGTTAGAACAGAGGACGGACCTTGTTTACGCTGATGTCTGGTACATGTATTTGGCATTAAATGCACGGAAGGGCTGTCACCAATATTGCGGAAAGGATATCCTTCCGAATTTTGTCAACAAATACTTGAAATTACACCCAATTAGGGTTGAGATACTATTTTTTTAATCATTAGACACATTGTACTCATCAAGCCTGAAAAAAAGTTTACTGTGCCAACACTACCACTAACAACTCCTCGAGCCTAACGAACACGAAAGGAACTTGTTTTGCAACAACTATACAGCCAGTTCTGTACAACAGAAACCCTCCCTCTACAAAGCGAAATTTATTCTTGCATTCACATTCAACAGGTGTCCGTAAAGCGCCTTTTAAACCCGTTCCTGTCGTCACAAATCGCCTGGATAGACCGTAAAACAGATTTACACGGAGATTGCCGCAGCTCGCAGATATCCCTGGGAGATTGTTACTTTTGAATCTAAACGTGAAAGAAGGCTTACAGGGAGTGAACGGGCGGGGATATTGTGGCAATGGAAGACTCGTTATTCCGGAGCCGAAGTGTCTGGAGCGTTTTCTTTACAGACAAGAACAACTTATATAGATCCCTTAATGAATGAATGACGCACTGTTCGGTACTATAAAGAGATATATCCATAACGGTCAAGGCAAAATTATGGAACGATAGGGAATGCTTTTATGAAAGGAGATTTCCTTATCTTTATCTGTATAGCTGGTATAACCGCCCTTTGGCGTAATACACCAGCTGTTTCCCTTTGTCCCGTTACAAGTAGTACCATACTGTAATAAAGCTGAAATAAATAACAAAAAGTTACTATGCATGTTTTTAGCTTCATTTGTATTTGGGGAAGAGAGTCCTAAGTTAGCGATAAGAGACACATCATTGTTGAAGCAATAGTCGACGGTAAAATAGGCTTTTTTGTTACCCCTGTGAGTTATAGTGAGGGGCGGTTATACTACCTATACATATACAAATGCAGAAACAACAATTTTTCACTGAACGGGGGGCGGTACCGACTTCCGATGACCTTTGACTCAGTGCTAACGTCATAAGTGCAGAAAACTCACGTGTCTACAGCACTTGGGATAGCTGATGAAGACCGAGAGATTCGGTCGAAAAGTCTGGCGAGTCAATTTTTCTTGAGTTGGAGAACAGTTTATTTATCATTGTGCATTTTTTCACTAAATGTTCCTAAAGATGACATAGTTTACAAAACTGTTTTACGAATCCTTACACTAATTTCTCGAGGCACTTTTCATTCTCTACTGCCCATTGAGAGGCCTTTGCACATATCTATATCTGCCTCCTGCGGTGGTAACGAGCTCACTGGTAACCATGGCATGTTTTACGTCACGTTTGATCACAATCTAACCAGACCTGAGGACTTACTGTCTTTCCGCACTGTTAATGTTGAACGATCGCGTCCTATGGGTGTGCATATCTCTGATGTACCACGGCGATACTATGATAGCAAATCGATTATGATTTACCTAAAAATAGAATGCCTTCCTTAACATAACAACGTTGTTTTTATTCTCATTCGGCTAAGTTGCGCTGGTATGATAAAATCGATGAAGATTTGGAAGGAAGACTAACAATGTACGATACAGGAGAAGAAAGACCTTCCTCCAATCCTTTGCTCTCTGCAGTCCAACCTGTAAAAGTGACCACCTCTACATAAGGACCACCTGGCCTTTGTGGCCAATTTTTGGTGGTCCCTTAGATAATTTTCCCCAATGACACAAACTTAAAAAACTCTGTCTAGTGACCACCTGTCCACATAGACCAGACTTAATCTGTCCCCTGACTGGTCTTCTTAAGCAGACTGTTGTTCCACAGATCTACGTATAGTAGAAATCCATGTCTTAGACTATTGAATATTTAGGTGAGACCCTATGAGCCCCAGTGCCGTAACAAGGGCATCTTATGTGTGGAACGTGACGAGGACGTTCCAACTGCGCATGACCAGATCACCTGCTCCGCAGTGTTTCCGCTATTTGAGTAAAACTAGAGGCTTTCTCTGCGTAATTGTTCTGGATAAAGCACGGTTCTAGATACAACGCTGATCACAAAATGTTCATTACCAGTTGGCTTGGTTTATAATTTTGTATAGACTGAATGCTTTCAATGTGAACGTTTTCCGCTAAGGGCTTATCTATATAACGCACTGGTTGCCACCATGCCGTGAAGCCGTATCTGGCAGGACGACCAGGTCCAGCAAACAGCTACAAACTCTCAGACCCAGAACTGTTCGATTTACTAAGAGCTCGATCTACTATATGGCCAAGCTGTTGAACGTTATGTAAGTTTTCGGAGCTTAATTTGTAACATACCGGATGTTATTCTGGCCGAACAGTTTTATTGTACCGACGTTATTGTATATCATATGTATAAGTCTGTGTAGTGTAAGTCTGAATTTATGGTACATGTATCTTCAAGCTTTTAACTTGTAAGAGGTCGACAATTCAGCCATTTAGGCTGACATAGACGTTTAACCTGTGTATATTTATGTGAATAAACCAGTCATCATCATCATCTAATTGCTACTGGGACATGTGCGGCCGGCGGGGCGAGGGTGCTCCGTAATACAAAAAAAGAACCAAAAAAATCGTGATAGTGATCAGTGTTCTGTACATTGCCGCAACACATCGTAGGATTATCATACGGTCGTAAACTGAGGGCATTCTTGGGATACTCGTGCATGTGTATTGCAAAATTCAACTGTCTTGTTACGGAAAAGCCTGTCTTAGATCCTTGTCAACGGTTGGCTGCTCTGGCACAGCCTGCTTAAAAATTTTTCAGCATCAAAATCCCTCGACGACCTGCGACGAATGTGACCGCGCCGTAACGCATGATAACGCAGCTCAATTTACACAAAAGGCGGCCTCTGGAGTACCTGGAAGATGTAGAAATAAGCTCCAGGCTGCAGTGACGGGTCACCTGCACACCCGTGAGAACCCACCATGCATGCAGAGCTGATCCGGTGATGTGTGGCCGTTTGATGGTTAATCCCGTCCTCCGAGCCAGGCTTTGCTGTATTTACCCAGCGGGGAGATAGCGACCTGACAGCGCCACGTTACCGTGACAATAGTCAATACGCTATCCGTCCATGTAGGCCTTAGGGGGTGTTGTATCGAGAACTGTGCTTCATGCAGAATCATGCTCAGGCACGGTTCTGGATAGTTCACGCGTATCCAGAACCGTGCTTTATCCAGGATCATGCTCAGGCACGGTTCTGGATAGTCCTCGTGTATCCAGAACCGTGCTTTATCCAGAGTCGTGCTCAGGCACAGTTCTGGATAGTAAACGCATATCCAGAACCGTGCCTGGGGCAAATCTACGTTCTTGGATACACGGAGACTGTCCAGAACCGTGCCTGATTCTAACCCTTACCCATTCAGGCATACAACTAGATAGGCACAGTTCTGGATACAATATCTGTCCATGTATGCGTTAGAGATGAACAAGGACGTGTCGTGAGTTGTGTGCAAAAAATGTTGGTGAAAATCAATCTGTCAACTTAAGGTTGACGGTTTGTTTTGTATTTGTATTGCTTTGTCGTCCTGCATTTCCTGCTTTGTAAAAATACTGAAAGGTTCTAGGGAGTATTATCAAACTGGTGCGTATTTCATCTTGCCTTTAAAGACTAATCTCCAAAAGCTCTTCTGTAGCTTTGGTTTCAGTAATGGAATTGTCATTATCAGGCCCCAGTCTCTGAAACTTAAAAGGCGGAACTGCACACGTGTGGGAGGCATGCTGGCTTTCAAATTGTAATACGGAATGTGAAGGTCTTTCCTGTAAGATTGTATATGCAGAACTATACACACATGCTGTTCCAACGGTAGTCTGCATAGAAGGCAGCGTCGCCATTGCGCGCACTTTGGGACCATTAACACACGATCCTGCCAGCTTAAAGACTATTCTCCATTTAAAAATAAGTCACGTGACCTGTGTGACTTTTGAATCCACAGGTCACATGACGACCTTATCAGAGCTGACGAAAAATGGCGGATGGGTTTTGACAGCTTGTCTTCTAGCTGAACTTTTTTTTTAGTCGTGCGGACTTCTCGAATTTTCTACACCTACATTGCCTTGCTTACTTACCTTTTATTCAGAAAACCTCACAGAGACTGTCATTCAGCTGAAGGCTTTCTAAACCACCTGTAGAAGTTCAAAACTTGACGCCGTGTTTCTGAACACTAAAACAGTTTGGAAACTTTCTGCAAGTTTATAATCCCTGTCCATCGATTGTCTGTCCCCTAGAAGATTGAAGATGAATGAAAAAGACCGACAAAGCCAAGTTAGCGGCCAAATCCTAACATTAGCACCGTCTGCAAGGCAATAGAGGTAATGTCCAACCGCCTTACAACAAAAGATATTTATCTCCAAAAGCTCTTCTGTTGCTTTCCGAACACTTTGTTTCAGTAATGGAATTGTCATTAACAAGCCCCGGTATGAAACTTAAAAGGCGGAACCGTACGTTGTGGGAGGCATGCTGGCTTTCAAATTGTAATAGGGAATGTGATGGTCTTTTCTGTAAGATTGTATGTGTAAGATTGTATGTGCAGAACCATTATGATACATACATGCTGTCCCCACGGTAGTCTGCGTAGAAGGCAGCGTCGCCATTGCTCGCACTTAGGGACCATTAACACACGATCCTGCGCCAGTTTAAAGACTATTCTCCATTTAAAGATAAGTCACGTGACCTTTGACGTACAGGTCACGTGACGACCCTGTCAGAGCTGAAGAAAGATGGCGGATGGGTTTTGACAGCTTCTCTCCGAGCTGAACTTTTAGTCGTGCGGAATTCTCCATGTTTTTCTACATCCACTTTGCCTTGCTTACTTACCTTTCATTCAGAAAACCTCACAGAGAGTCAGACTGTCATTCAGCTGAAGGCTTTCTGAACCACCTGTAGGAGTTGAAAAGTTGGCGCCGTGTTTCTAAACATTATGGAAACTTTTTTTGCAAGTCTGTAATCCCTGTCCATCGATTGCCTGCCCTGTAGAAGATTGAAGATGAATGAAAAAGACCGACAAAGCCAACTTAGCAGCCAAATCCTAACAGTAGCACCGTCTGCAAGGCAATAGAGGTAATGTCCAACCGTCTTACAACAAAAGATATTTATCTCCAAAAGCTCTTCTGTTGCTTCCCAAACACTTTGTTTCAGTGATGGAATTGTCATTAACAAGGGCCGGTATGAAACTTAAAAGGCGGAACCGTACGTTATGGGAGGCATGCTGGCTTTCAAATTGTAATACGGAATGTGAAGGTCTTTCCTGTAAGATTGTATGTGCAGAACCATACATACATGCTGTCCCCACGGTAGTCTGCATAGAAGGCAGCGTCGCCATTGCTCGCACTTGGGGACCATTAACACACGATCCTGCCAGTTTAAAAATAATATTCTCCATTTAAAGATAAGTCACGTGACCTTTGACGTACAGGTCACGTGACGAACTTGTCAGAGCTGAAGAAAGATGGCGGATGGGTTTTGACAGCTTCTCTCCGAGCTGAACTTTTAGTCGTGCGGAATTCTCCATGTTTTTCTACATCCACTTTGCCTTGTTTACTTACCTTTTATTCAGAACAAGACTGGCAATGAAAACATACATTGCCATGGCGACGGTGGTTGCTGTTAGGGTTATTGTTTGCATGGCACTGCGGCCCTGCCATCATTTCATGATTTTGAGGAAAACTTGGTACCTATACAGATACAGTGCACTCCTCCCCTGAGTGTATAGTGAACAAGCCCCGGGGTCACAGAAAGTAGGGCATCTGGAAGAGGTCTTCCAAAAGCAGAGTCCCAAAGGTTTCTAGGAATGTGGGTATAGATGTGGGTCACATGGGAGACATGCCTGTGGACATTCCATTCCTGTGGACAAAATGCCTGTACAATTCCTAGAATTCTTGCAAATTGCACACAATACTGTACCATTAGGCTCCTCCCTGAGACGTCGCCAAAAACCTCACAGAGAGTCAGACTGTCATTCAGCTGAAGTCTCTCTAAGCCACCTGTAGGAGTTGAAAAGTTGGCGCCGTGTTTCTGAACATTATGGAAACTTTTTTGCAAGTCTGTAATTCCTGTCCATCGATTGCCTGCCCTGTAGAAGATTGAAGATGAATGAAAAAGACTGAGAAAGCCAAGTTAGCGGCCAAATCCTCACATTAGCACCGTCTGCAAGGCAATAGCCAATACAGAGGTAATGTCCAACCGTCTTACAACAACAGTCGTCTGATGTTATCTCCTGACATGCCTGATTGGCCAATCTACAACCGGAAACTGTTCCCATCCCCAGAAGCCGCTGCCTGTACCGCCGGCTATCCGGCTGATAAGCGGAATATTGCAGAACGCCTGCGCAGGACTTACAGTGAGACCCGTGCGCGGAAATGGCCTGCGAAGAACACAGTACATCTCTTACTTTCTCATTTCCTCTCCTACAGTTTTGGCAGGCGTGCCGGCTTTCATGAAAGTTGGTCTGAAGTGCTGCTTATCTTGTTCTATCGGAGAGGTTTGGAGTGAGCTGCTATTTCACTGAGAGGGTTAGATACCAGTGCAAAAAAGAAAGCCCGATAAAAAAGCCTAAAAACACGCCAAAAATAAGCCAAAACCTAAACCTCTGCTTGGAGAGTGCTGCTTATCTTGTTCTATTGGAGACGTTTGGAATGAGATGCTATTTCACTGAGAGGGTTGGCGTAAAAAAAGATACCAGTGCAAAAAAGAAAGCCCGATAAAAAAAGCCTAAAAACACGCCAAAAATAAGCCAAAACCCAAACCTCTGCTTGGAGAGTACTGCTTATCTTGTTCTATCGGAGACGTTTGGAGCTAGCAGGAGGCTATTTCACCGAGAAGGTTCTGGTATTCATGGGGTTTGGCTGGGTGTTCCGAAGATTTTTTTAAAAAAATGCGAATGAAAGAATGTACAAGACGGATGAAAGATGAAAAAATGAGGAGTATTAAAGCTTTCCATCTATATATATATCCTGTACATAGTAATATACATCAGCCATTGTAGATGTGGTACAATACTCTTATATCACTGTACTTGTACCAAGAACTACTTCATCACCATGACCTGTGCTTATCTTGTAACAGCAGAAACGTACAAAAATAGGTCTTTCATCCATTCATCTATCTATGGAGCTGGGAGAATGTAAATGACAGAATTTGGATGTGAATTTGCATGTATGGATCTTACAAACCTACGTGCTTATACAGACATGCATGGTGTTCACGTGTTTACATTGTTACAAAGGACTACTGTTGCCAACGCAAATACTTCCTGGTGTTGCAAAACAAACGCTACTCCAGTCAATTATTTCCCCACTTATGTTTTCCCCTACGCCGGCTTACGTGGTGACATATGTTAAGTGGGTAGTTGTGTACAGTTGTGGTCTATTGGGGCTGGACTAAGAGCAAATTATGTTGAACAAACTATACATAATCTGAGGAATAGTTGCATGCAGTTCTCCCTGCTGCTACAGAATCACTAGTATTTGCTGTGCGAACATTTCCGCTGTCGCTGTTACTGCTAAGGCAGGCCTTCAAGGCAGCACAACAGGTGGTAACATATTTATAGGTTTCTTGTAACTGGCATCTTCCGCTAGCAGGTAACCAAATCTCTCAACATGTCGCCACCAAATCCTCTTCTAAAGGATTGTGTTTCTACCTCTGTGTTAAATGCTATCATGCTTTGATGTCTGGATAATCACACAATACTGTTTTACTAACTTACTAGTATCTTGATTTACTTGCATTATTAGTTACGTACGTACGATTTCTACTTATTAATGTTGGTTTATTTGTTTTAATCGATCTTTGTTTTAATTATGATCATTATTTTTGCAATGTTATGTTAGTCTATGTCAGGGTTTTCCCCCCAAGAATAATTCAAAACCGCCAGTAGGCGATATGGATATCCTGGCGAAATAAATAAATAAATAAACTGGAACTAAAACCTCATGCGAATGGATGTTCAGTCAATGATTTCCCCACTGGTGTTTCCCCAAAGCCGACTTAGGTGGTGACATGTGTTCAGTGAGCAGTTGTGTGCAGCCGGGGTCTATTTGGGTTGGACCAGGAGCATGTTGAACAAACTATACATAATCTGAAGAATAGTTGCATGCATTAATCAATTGTGCTACATTTCCGCTGTCGCTGTTACTGCTAAGGCAGGCCTTCAAGGCCGCACAACAGGTGGTAACATATTTACGGGTTTCTTGTAACAGACATCTTCCTCTAGCAGGTAACCAAATCTCTCAACATGTCGCCACCAAATCCTCTTCTAAAGGATTGTGTTTCTACCTCTCTGTTAAATGCTATTATGATTAGATGTCTGGATAAACACACAATACTGTTTTACTAACTTACTAGTATGTTGATTTACTTGCATTATTATGTTTACCGAAGGAAAACATATTGTTTTTGCTACGTTTCTTCCTCTTCTTCCTTCTCTTCTCCAAACAGTGACCTCTGACCTGGTCAACGACCTGAACCAGACTGTCTGTTACCATGGTAACTGGTGTTGGGTTACATCATGTTGCAATTTCATAGCAGGAGGGATTTAGACTCCTGTCTGACCACATATATGAATGTGTTTGAGCAAGGAGGTTAACCACCTTGGTTTGAGTAAGAATTAACAGAGCAGACCATATGCGAAGGTAAACATTATGCATTTGCTTTGCAAATGTTACTTTTCTAGTTAGTTACGTTTTCTCTTTATTCATGTTGGATTATCTATTCTAGTCGACCTTTGTTTTAATTATGATCATTTGTTGTAATGTTATGATATTCTATGTCGGGTTCTCCCTCCATGAATCTTTGAAAACCGCCAGTAGGTGACATGTATATCCTAGTGATATAAATAAACTGAAACTAAAGCCTCACGTGAAGGCAATGAAGAAAGAATGGGCGTGGCAACAGGTTGGTTTTCCCGCGTAATGAGCTACGAACGCGCCGCGCCGTGTGGCAACATGTTGCGTCTGTGGTCGGCAAACTTGATGAAATATTGATGCCCGGCTGTTGGAAAGGAACGCTCGTGTTGCCAGTGGACTCAGGGTTGTTCCAAAGCGGAGCTCCTGCCGCCAGATGACGTGTACATTGGTAGACCGTGCGGACTAGCCTCCACCAGGCCTTCCTACGGGGGTACGGATCGTAGTTCTAGCCTTCACCAGGCCTTCCTACGGGGGTACGGATCGTAGTTCTAGCCTCCACCAGGCCTTCCTACGGGGGTACGGATCGTAGGACTAGCCTCCACCAGGCCTTCTTACGGGGGTACGGATCGTAGAACTAGCCTCCACCAGGCCTTCCTACGGGGGTATGAATCGTAGAACTAGCCTCCACCAGGCCTTCCTACGGGGGTACGAATCGTAGGACTAGCCTCCACCAGGCCTTCCTACGGGGGTACGGATCGTAGGACTAGCCTCCACCAGGCCTTCTTACGGGGGTACGGATCGTAGAACTAGCCTCCACCAGGCCTTCCTACGGGGGTACGGATCGTAGGATAATTGGCCAGGAGAGTCAGTCCGCGAGAAGGTCCAAATTTATTTCCCCCTCCGCATGAACTCTATATTGGCCAGACTCTCATAGCCTTCTCCCTATTTGGGTAAATTTTACTGTTTTTGAGCCCGCGTTACGTGCGGACAGGCTGATTGCTGAGTTGTAAGTGCGCCGCTGATGTCTGGTAGCGAGACTACGTATACGTGCTGACAGAATGACTGATGAGTTGTAAGTGCGCCGCTGATGTCTGGTAGCGAGACTACGTGCTGACAGAATGATTGATGAGTTGTAAGCGCGCCGCTGATGTCTGGTAGCGAGACTACATGCTGACAGGCTGATTGATGAGTCGTAAGTGCGCCGATGATGCTGCGGCAAACGGAAGGCTCCACAGCTTGACAAACGGCTCGCCTGTGAAAGATAAAAACAAAACGGTTCGCTCCCTCGGCTTGATGTACCCCGGCATGAGTCGCAGCTGGCGCAGGGCAGGCAGCATTACCAATGAAGGCATGTCGGGGCGAGCTTATCGCTGACTTCTGCTTCTGATCTCCGCGTATGCTTAGTACCCTCCGCGCTCTACACACTCTGTACGCATGTCAGCTTTCCGGCAGCAGCCCGCGTCCAGAAGTTCCTGTTCCTTCTGACGTCTGTGTGAGCAGTTCGGGACAGCAAGGAGGATCCTTTCTTCAGGTGATCTCATTGCCATGTCAGCCCCGTGGGTTGTACCTGCTGCCATTGCCGGTAGCGAGTACTGCATGCACTTGTGAATGATGACAGGAAGCTGCACCGTACGCGGACTCAGCAAGCTCGCGCGCTAATTTGGCCCCATCGGATTTCTTGGACTGAGGAGACTTCATTCGCGCAGGCCGCATTGTTCTGTGCGTGTGTGTTACTGTGCGTGTGAGAGGGGGATGGAACCGCCTTGATTTCTGCGCACCGCGTTTCACCGAAGGAACGTACAAGCTCTAAGGTTCATTCATTCACATTCGAAGCTGTGTTCGCTGTTGATTGAGGACGTGTGCGATGCAGAAGGCCATCCGGTTCAGTGAGGGCCAGCTTCTCTCCCTGTCGGCCTGTGCCCGGGCTGACGCCACATTGGCGGGGTTCCTCTACAAGCGCAGCTCGGACACCGGCAAGTGGCAGCAGAGATGGTTCGCGCTCTACCAGAATTTCCTCTTCTACTTCGAGAACGACACGGCGATGCGGCCTTCAGGGCTGGCGCTCATCGAGGGGTGTCAGTGCGAGCGGGTCATCACCACCAAGGGGAAGGACAACGAGAAACAGGTGGGTCATTAATGCATTATCTCACCTCTGCATTTCTGCACACTTGAGTCTGCAGCGCCATTGGTTTTCGGTATCAGTCCATCTTTGTGCAGTTAAAGAATGGGGAAAAGCACGAGTCTTGTACGCACAGGGATAACACGAAGGGGGAAGGCAACGAAAACAGGTGGATCCTCAAACATGTCCATTGCATTTCTGCACACCTATCTACGGCGTCATTGATTATGCATCAATACATCTTTGCGCATTGAAAGGATGGAAAATGCAGACAACAAAACAATGAGATGTTGTTGTATCCAGAACCGTGCTTTCTCCAGAACCATGCTCAGACACGGTTCTGGATAGTCCATGCGTCCATGGTTCTTGGATACGCGAAGACTATCCAGAACCGTGCCTGATCCTAACCCTAACCTATTCAGGCATAAAAAATAGATAGGTGCGGTTTTGGACTCGATAGGGTCCTTAATTATCTCCCTCCACATTTCTTCACACCGTTCTGTAGCGCCATTGATTTGGCTTCAATCCATCTTCGTGCAGTCTTAGATTGGGAAAAAAAGAGTCCTGTACGCACAGGGCTTGCCATATTTTACATGTTATATTCCTTTACCAGTAAGCGCTGCTGATTTGACAATATTGGTGTATTTTTCACCCATGTACTGCTGGAATATTGCGCTTGTGGTTTGGGTAATTAGCAACGCTGCACAAAACATCCGCCTTATCCCACAGCAAGCCTGTTGTGGACATCGCCTAAAATAACCCCTCCCCAGAGTACCTATAACACAAACACAACGCCTCTCTAGAGTATCTTTATCCACATGACGCCTCCACAACAAGTGGTGAAAGTCCAGAGATTCCCACGCATCCAGCAGAGCTACAGGTGATTGCTCAATCCCGGTTCGCGCTGCTGCAATATGCATGTCTTTCCTCCAGCCCCCGGTGGGACGGCATCGCGGAGCGCGCGTTTGTGCCCGGCGGGCCCCTTACAGCTAATGACACAGGAGAAGAATCGATCGGCAAACTTAAGTGATATCTAAGTAATGATCAAACCTGCCGAGCAAATTGGCGCGTATCTAAGAACTGGAAGGGTATAAATTCTGCTGCGGTTGTCGGCGAAAATGACGGGCGAACTCGTTCTTATTCGACATTTTGTGTTTTCTTTATCTGTGTGCAAGACAATGAAAAATAGAAAGTGACAATGTTCCTTCTACAGTGTACATGTTTCATGTACAGTACCTGCGAATCAACCTGGTCCGGTACAGTCCGGTCTTGCGCAGCTTGTACTTTGGCGTAACACACCCGTTTTGCACAGTGTGTTACGTCTAAGGACCCGGTCACATACGTCATACGATCGCCGTACGATCGCAAACTGAGGGCATACTTGGAACAGTCGTGCATGTGTCGTACAAAATTCAGCTGTCTTATTATTGAAAAGGCTGCCTTAGATCCTTGTCTGCGGTTGATTCTGTCACAGCCTACTTAAAAACATTGCGACATATCAAAAGCGTACAACGACCTAGGATGAATGCGACAGCGCCATCCATGCGGTTTAGCGGTTATGCGGAACAAACAAATCCTATTTAGTCACCCACGACTAAGCAAGACATTCGCTCTTCTGGAGAACCCTTGTGATGAGACAATCCCTGTATTTTTAACTGTCAGCTGAGCACTTTGAGGAAGCGTTGACTGACTGGTTATTGCTTCTAAGAGATATGAACCACGTTAGCAGGGCGGGGAAATGCGTTTAATTCCCCATTTCACGCTGATTGCGGTGATAAATCTGGTTCTGAAAGGCACTCGTTGTGTATCATTATGATAGTTAGCTCTTGGGACTTCGAGGAAGGATTTTTTCATAATGCAACATTTATGGACAATATATGGCGGTGATGCACTCATCATCAGGTCGTTGACTTCTTTTCATGTCGCCACCGAAACAAAGGACAATGTGTAAACTCAAAGTAAGCAAAGCGATTGTGTATCATTATGTCATTATGATAGATAGCTCTTGGGATAGAGAGATAGGATTTTTTTCATAATGCAACATTTATGGACATTATATGGTGGCGACACTCTCAAGTCGTTGCCTTGTTTTCATACCGCGATCAAAACAAAGGACAATATGTAAATACAAAGCAAGCAAAGCAAATTATACAAATATGAATTAAGAGCTATATATGAAATGAACAAAGGTTTCCACTGAGTCCATTGAGACTGATAAAGATGGTTTTCCGAGAGCGAGGTGTTTCTAACTGAGGCAGGCGCCTTGGTATGGTGATACTGGTGATGAATTATTGACCGTGTACCGGAATAATCTACTGCAGACGCGCTTATATGTCCCCATCGGGACAGTGTTAGGAAAGAGCTGCAGTCTATCGCCGTCTTTTTCTTTACGAAGATTTATAGCGCTCTAACCGCACACAAAACTTCAGTGCTTGCCAACAAGCTTTCGGTCAGTCCTCTGGCCCTTCTCAAGTGGAAATGACCCGAGGCCTATGTAAGTCACGTGAAAGCGTGACGTCAGCAACGGGTCAACTTTAGGCGTCCGGCAGTCTGTATCGGCCCCCGTCCCGGCTCTAAGTAACCTGATGGCCTCTTTCACTTCTCTTAGGAAATAGTTCTCGGTGTTTGATATTCTAACCTTTTTAAAGTCTCAGGATGTCCTGGGGATTCTGTATAAACGTGCTGGACATGGCAGATCTCTGGGTTCACCGAGTTGGGGCGTCTGGCGTCTTCTTCTGTATGTAAGACCACGGGTGCCTTATGGAATCTGACTCGTTGGAATATATTTTCTATTCCGCACCAGTACCACACAGCATGCCTTTGAAACTACAGACAACTGAATTCCACATTGCAGCCTCATAAGACGGTTATAAATCATAGCTGTGGGGCAGAAACCATGGAATCGAGCCTTTGCCGTACATGAACACAATGCAGCAAATGTTTATGCAAATGTGACGTGTAGAGGATTTACACCTGGGCTCTCAGGGAAGTCACGCAGTCTTCGTAATTTCTTGAAATGGCTTTGGGTGGTTTTATGAAGGCTGAATTATTTATAATAACCAGACATTTTGTGCAATCAGCATAAACTTAACGGCATAACGATAGGACTATTGCCGTGGGTCCCATTTCTGTGCTTCCTCCGCGCCTGCCCCCCTGTGAGAGAGGACATTGCCCGCTGACTCGCATTTTTCCCCGCCCGTGGGGGTCGTTGTATCTAGAACCGTGCTTTATCCATAACTATGCTCAGGCACGGTTCTGGATAGTCAATGCGTATCCAGAACCGTGCCTGGGGCAAATCTACGTTCTTAGATCCACGGAGACTATCCAGAACTGTGCATGATCCTAACCCTAACCCATTCAGGCATAGAACTAGATAGGCACGGTTCTGGATACAATAGGGACCCCGCATTTCAGTACCAAGGACATCGCCCGGTTCTGGATACAATAGTGCTGTAGCTGCTGTTAGGAGACCCTTCCGCACTCATAAAGGAGTCCCCAGCGGCGGTTCTCTCTCCGCAGTCCCAATAACGGAGCGGTAAGCTTGATCGTACGACGAGAGAGAAAACTGTCAGCTCCGGATTTTCGTGTTAGCTTTGGGTTCATTAAACTCCTCATTTCGTACGTCAGACACACAGCAGGGTACCTTCTTCAAACGCTATAATAAAGGCAAAACATCGGGCTGGTGCGACTGTACCCGGGCTTTCAATCTTACGATTTAAAAGTTAAAAAGTTAAAGTGCCTTCCCGCATCAGGTGACGCATAGGGCGGCGCCCATCTCCGTTTTCAGTTGCCCTGGGCCACACAGCAGTGCAATCACTACAGCAGGGGGCAAGTCCGCTGGTAGTGGTGTGTGTGTTTAACTCCCATACTCTTTCCCAAATGCTGAGTGCTAAGCAGAGAAAGCAGTATGTACCTTTTTTAAAGTCTTTGGTATGACTCGGCCGGGGATCGAACTCACGGCCGGGGATCGAACTCACGGCCGGGGATCGAACTCACGACCTACCGAATGCAAGGCGAGCACTCTACCCACTTGGCCATTGCACTGGTTCAATCTTACGATTTGTATCTGATTTATTCACGTGTAAGAAGCTATCGGCAACAGCTGTCAATTTTTTGTGTGAAAGGAAAGTACAAAGCTTTGTATAAAGATTGCTGAGTTGCGACCGCAAAGTAAACATTTTATTCATTTCAAACATTTCATTCAAACACACTGGTTGATATTGTACTGCGATGGTGGGCTTGGTTGTGTTGGTGGCCCCTGGCGTAACATATTGGTTTCTTCATACGTTGATGAAGGTTAGACATCCAGGTAAACAACACTCGTAGACAATTAGAGCTCTTCTACGGGATAAAATACGGAGAGGGATTGGTAGTTCTTCCTAGTGACGCTGAAGAAGAGTGATGGATGTCACTCAAAACTCCCGAAGGTAATCTCCTTACCTTATCCAGTAGTAGAGTTTGAATTGTCAACGAACATATTGATTGGATTTGATGTGATTTATTCGTTCATCTGTATGAACATAAAGCCAGGTCTACTCAACCAGCTGGAGGCTATATGTAATACAGATGGCTGGCCCTGACGACTGAACAATATACAGTATACAACACAGGGGCTTTGAAGGCACAGATAAAGGCGTTTACAAAGCGTATTGATTTCTTTTCCCCAAGGACCAGAAACATCGCCAGCGCTGTGAAAATGCACCGCCAAAGAAACAGCGCCTTGTTGATAGTCAAAACCGTTCCTTTGTGGTTCACGGTGTCACCAAGTATGTGTGGTTGGTTGTACGTATAGAGGGTATTTTGTGGATGAACGGAATACAATGGAGCTGTTAATGCGACGGATGGGTTGTCTGTTGCTGGTATTTTTTTTTCAGGTAGAATCCCCTTTAAGAACCCATGTGTATATCTTCTTCACTTCACACAGCTAACTAAATTTGCCACCGTACAAAGACATTTTATTAATGTACTCAGCAAGGCATTCTATCGACTCCTGCTGTGCTGTATCTATCTCATAAGGCTGCAATCTAGAATTCAGTTGACTGTTGAAATATTCTATCCCTTTACAATAAGTGGTAGGATTTATTTCTTTATTATATCGGCAGAAGCCAGAGTCGTGCTCATAGCCCCACAGAACGTCTGCCCAGTAAAGCCCAATTACCATTACACGGCGATCGCTGAGCGACTAAGATTAGATTTGTGTGATCCTTGATTTTACAATTGGAATATGATGTACGAGGCAAAAGTATGATTTAACGGACAACAAAACACATAACGTAAAAAAATCGTTCTTTGTCTATGAAATTCGTTGAGTAATCTGCCAAATTTTTGGTCGCAGTTCCTGGTGGAAAGTGGATCTACCTCTACGTGCAGGCCTGCGTCTCTATATAACGCCACACAGAGACACGTCCGTGGAAAATGTACTTCCCATTTGATGGAATACCTGTGACCGAATCTCCCGTCTCTGCCGTGTCAGTGCAGGAGGACCGAGGAAAAGCTATCAAAGGCGCGGTCTCGCCGGCTGGACCTGCGGGTCTGATACGATTGAGTTCTCTCTGAGGGCCCCGAGCGGACCACAGAGATTGTGAAGGCCACTGCAAGGGCACTGTTGTATCCAGAACCTGATCTCCAAGCAGATCCTACGGTGGCAAGGCAGTATCCACTCGGACAAGCAATGGACACTGATTGGCCGATGGGATACTGCCTTGTCACTGTAGGATCTACTTGGAGATTATCCAGAACCGTGTTTTATCCAGAACCATGCTCGGTCACGGTTCTGGATACGACAGTCATTGCACCGAGAGCTTCATGAACCCCCTTGCTGTGGAATCATCCGATCCTTCTGGATAAAGCACGGTTCTGGATAAAGCACGGTTCTGGATAAAGCACGGCTCTGGGTAAAGCACGGTTCTGGATAAAGCACGGTTCTGGATAAAGCACGGTTCTGGATAAAGCACGGCTCTGGATAAAGCACGGTTCTGGATAAAGCACGGTTCTGGATAAAGCACGGCTCTTGATAAAGCACGGCTCTGGATACAACAACGACCACTCCATCCATCACAGTCGCCAATGGTTTGAACGTCCATACCAGTGGGAACTAACTCCCCGGTCTGCCGTAGCAACTGGCTACCGGCTCTGCGCTACTTGACAGAGGAGAGCTCTCTAAATTGACTCGGCAGAGGGCTCCCTAGGTGCAATTAGACGGGCTGGTGGATTCTGCATCCTGCGCGGCTGCCTGTGTTTCCTAGCTCTGCGAGTGTTCATGGCACAATGCCATGGACAACTGGTAGATCCAACATCCATCATATGACAAAGTTTACATAATACGAAATAAATCAAGCCACTGGATACATTCTCTGGTGAGTCAGGCATTTCAGATAGTATCCGCTATCTTTCATCAGTGACTTAAAAAGTCATTGAAGTTCAAAAGGCGAATGACAAACCTTTGAATAAGGGTTATGTTTTATACAAAACTTAATAGACTAGAAGTTCTCGTGAATTGTGGAATCTAAGTAAGTAAAAACAACAAAGAAGTAAAGAAACAGCCCGAACTATTCTCCCAGTCAAACTTGATGGCCTACCGTTGCACCCAGACTTTACGAGGCAGATATAATTGCCATTTTCCGGCTTGCTGCTGGCTGACTATTCTCCATAAACAGCGCCATAAAACAGTTTATACCCTCGTCTACGTGGATTGTTTACAACCAATGGAGGCATATCGTATCTAGTGCCTATCTAGTTCTATGCCTGAATGGGCTAAGGATCAGACACGGTTCTGGATAGTTCTCGCCTGTCCAAGAACGTAGATTTGCCACAGGCACGGTTCTGGATAGTCCCTATCGTATCTAGAACCGCGCCTATCTAGTTCCATGCCTGAATGCGTTAGGGTTAAGATCAGACACGGTTCTGGATAGTCTCCGCGTGTCCAAGAACGTAGATTTGCCCCAGGCACAGTTCTGGATACGGGTGGACTATCCAGAACCGTGCCCATCTAGTTCCATGCCTGAATGGGTTAGGGTTAGGATCAGGCACGGTTCTGGATAGTCTCCGCGTATTCAAGACCGTAGATTTGCCCCAGGCACAGTTCTGGATACGGGTGGACTATCCAGAACCGTGCCCATCTAGTTCCATGCCTGAATGGGTTAGGGTTAGGATCAGGCACGGTTCTGGATAGTCTCCGCGTATCCAAGACCGTAGATTTGCCCCAGGTACGCATCAGGGCCAAGCTGAGATCCGGCCTGAAACGTCACGTCACTGTAAACAGTTACGAGCGCCCGCTTCAGGCTCCTCTATAAAGAAAGCGGCACCCGGCTTATCTGTTGCATCGGTATGTGCATAAATGTGAACGGTTGCATCGGGATGTGCATTTATAACTCCGGAGGTCTCGTGGGAGGATCGCTGCGTCCTGATCCCGGCTTACCTGCGCAGCTCCCCGCAATACGAACCTGTTCAACACGTAACGGTCTCATCAATCACACACAATGCACTGCAGGGCGTGTGTGTGACGGCAACGTTCGAGCGTACGTCCCGAATATTTACCTTCGCCAAGAAGGTTATGTTTTCGTGGCCGTGTGTGTGTCTGTGTGTGTGTGTGTGTGAGTGTGTGTGTGTGTGTGTGTGTGTGTCAACAGCATAACTTGAGAAGGCTTAGATGGATTACCTTGATATTTGGTAGGTGGGTAGGTCTTGATGAGACCTCGAAATGACTAGATTTTGGGCCCCCTGGCGGCTTGCTATGGTACTGCAGCGGAACTGCCGGTTTTGATATCTCGTGATCTGGACATGCTAGGGTCATGATTTTTGGATGGTAGGTAGCTCTTGTGCTCGGGAAGAAGTGACGTAAGTGACGTAGCAACATGCACCGGAACTGCACTAGTGTTTGTTTCAAAATGTTTAAAGTAGGATAACTCAATAACCGGTCGACGGATCGTCTTGTTTGATATGCGTAATTCACTATTTAAAAAGTCTATCATCTTCCATACCAAGATTTCTCTTGATGGATTCAAAAGTACATGTTGACATGTGACAACCCCTGCGTACAGGACAATATTTTAGGAAATACTTAAACGCTAGAAATTCCACAAATAATTGTAAAAGCACATGTCATACCACATAATTTTTTTTGTAAGGTAAATAAGTCCCATAGTATATTTGTTATATTTGTTATATAGTAGTAGATGCCGTATGTTGTACCTTGTACAATTGTCGTGCAATAAAGTTTATCTATCAGTGTGAAGTAAAATATATATCTACGTCGCCATCTCTTCCCTATTTTGACAAATCTCTATCATTATTGCATACGATTTCTTGACGACCTGACGACCAATTATTGCAAAGGATGTATATCCTTATCTAAGCGAGTATGTTCTTGATTAACTGGCGCATGATCGACTTAGTTACTTCTGACTAGTTAACGGTTATATTTGTCTATATCAAGGATTCTCTTCACATGCAAAAATACGCTGCCTTTTGTTGTTTTGTCATAATATGAATTCGGAGCTGAGTGATCAATTAAACTAAATGCACCACAGAGCTGTGTGCGACGGCAGCGTTATATCACTGTGCAATGAAAACATATCTGCACTCCCGTCTCTTCCATATCTTGACATATCTCTATTATTTATCACGCCAGAAGCAGTTCCATTTTAATGGCACTGTTGTCTCTGTGTAGGGAAGAGTTAAAAGTGAATACAAAATGAGTGTTGAAACTGAATTCGCAAGGAACTTTTTGGGGTTCGTAAGAGTGCAAAGAAGACAAGCGTTTTTCGCTTCTGTAAAAAGATACATAATTAGCAAAAAAAGGAGACCAGATGAAATCATAGACTTTCGAAAAATACTTGCCTACAATCTATCGCGCTGATTGAGTGCTATTGTCGAAGACATTTGCGGGATGTTGTAACGATGTAGCTAGTCGCTTTGTCATCCAGTTATCTTAACATTTGCTGAATGACATTCCTCTAATCGCCAGCATTTAAAGCAATAGATCATTGGAAAGACGTTTGATACATTTGTGGTAAGCCTGGTAGACCCTTGAACATAAGAATTCCCCTGTTCATCCAGTCATGCGAACCTGTCTACCAGAGAAACATCACAGACTACCAACTCTAAGGCTCCGCACTCTCGAAAGACTGCTGACGAAGATCACCTCCCAGAAGGGTGATTACCATCGAATCTTCTTTGTAACCGCTCGGCAGTTGCCCCAGAAACTCTCTAATCTGATGTTTCGCGCCCTCTCCTCGCGCGGTGCCTGACAGCTGATAACAATCGCTTTTTGTTGTTTAATCAATGTCGCCACGACCTCGTCTCCAAAGGTGCTGTTTTAATCCAGGCAACAGAAACCGCTGAAATACTGTATTAGTAGGTGAATAAAAAGACTCTTTTTTCAGCCGTCGTTTCGGCGACCGTCTGTCACCTTCCTCAGGGCAATTCTGACTGGTTCACATTGCACAGCACAGGTATCGCAGCTTATAGATACGTTCCCTCTTGTTTGCATAAAAAAGAGTCTTGTTGTTCAGTGACTTACAAACCTGATGAAACTATTCACGGATGCATAAGTAGTTATTTTTGATATTAGGTAACAACACTAACACTGCCCCGAACTACTCTAAGTTAAACAAACATAGATGAATATTCATGTGTTACTTCATTCTATGTATTTATAGTCTGTTGACGCCAGGATTGCGGGACTTGCCTGTGATAAGCATCAGGCAGGATTTGAAGCCCATTAAAGTCTTACCAAACAGTGCGTTCAACTCGTTTGAAGTTACGTAACGACCGGAATGGTCCCTTTATCTCTACTTCATGCAAATGGGGACGAGGCCTGTTCATAAACGTGTGAAGATCGGAGAACGGATTTCGGACTGGTCGGGGCTTAAGATCTTAGCTTCTTTACAGGAGTTTACAAAGCGGAGTTTCCTTATTGTAGACTACGCTGCTTCTCACCGATAATCGAGAGGACATAGTTTAAACTTTCATATAACTCCCAACAGCGTTTACTCTAACGGCAATGTGTCAAAACACGGTGTAAGCAAATCTTTTTAGGATTTTTCCCTCTGGTGTTTTCTGATGAATTCTTCCTAGAAGTGAAATCATAATTCCTGTTCCTGAAAACATCAGATTTTGAATCTAGATTGTTGATTCCACATTGAAGGTAATAAATTATATATTCATGACTGCCAATAGGTATGTGATACGCCAAAGCGATATTTTGGACCTTAAGGTCTCTAGTATCTAATATCATTATTATTTGATACGCCAAAACGACATTTTGGACCTTAAGGTCTCTAGTATCTAATATCATTATTATTTGATACGCCAAAACGATATTTTGACACTCATTGTCGTGATTTAAACGCTGCAATTTTCATAGCAACACAAATGCATTTTTCCGTAGTCATTAGCTGGTATCCTGACCCCGGTGCGGTTCGTTTTTCCAGCCTTAACAAAACGTTCCTCGGGTCCATTCTCAGGCTTTATTGTTTTGAACAACAGACGCCAAGCAGGTGGTCCCGACAGTTATGGCAGGCGATCCAATCTTCCCGGAACCTGGAATGTACCGAAGCGAGAATAATCTCGAGTGAGCACCGAGGATCGATCGATGAAACAGCCAAAGAGATACCTTAAGATGCAAATGTGGCAGATGGAACAATAGATAAGGCCGGTTTTAGTCCTTCCGCAGTCTTTCTGAATGAGCCGCGCTGGCGAAGGAGGCAACAACTCATCATGTCTGATGCATTTCTCCTGGCATAGCGTGTCGTAATGGTTATAGCGTTCGGCTCAGAGGTCCTGGGTTCGATCCTGTGACATGCCCGATGTTGTATGTTGTGCCCTTGGGAAAGGCACTTTATACGACTTTCCTTGTGGTACGGTGGAGTCACGCCCATTGGGCCACTTGGCTAATACATTGTCGAAAGGGTGACCAAACACTGATGAGGACACACACTGATTTGGTGCTACCAAGTACTGCATATTTGTCGCTAATAACAGCATTTTAATGCATTTCTGTGGTTTCCCTGCCTGCGTTGCTGGTGCTACTGGTAACGCCAGGATACACGCCTTCGAGCTG
Organism: Branchiostoma floridae x Branchiostoma japonicum; assembly: GCA_013266295.2. Taxonomy (NCBI): domain Eukaryota; kingdom Metazoa; phylum Chordata; class Leptocardii; order Amphioxiformes; family Branchiostomatidae; genus Branchiostoma; species Branchiostoma floridae x Branchiostoma japonicum. The sequence continues at coordinate 2,777,678 of CM023823.1, forward strand.
TTATTCACCAGCTGTTTTAGAGATTTTCAGAAGGGTGTCCAAACACTGAGGAGGACACACACTGATTTGGCACTGCCAAGAACTTCACATTTGCCACTAAGAACAATAAATTTTAATGCATTTCTGTGGCACCACTGCCTGCGTCCCTGGTGATACCAGGATACAAACATGCACGCACCTACGAGCTGCTATTCCTTTCTACTGGTAACGCCAGGATACACACCTACGAGCTGTTACTCACGTTCTACTGGTAACGCCAGGATACACACCTACGAGCTGCTATTCCTTTCTACTGGTAACGCCAGGATACACACCTACGAGCTGTTACTAACGTTCTACTGGTAACGCCAGGATACACACCTACGAGCTGTTACTCAAGTTCTACTGGTAACGCCAGGGTACACACCTACGAGCTGCTATTCCTTTCTACTGGTAACGCCAGGATACACACCTACGAGCTGTTACTCACGTTCTACTGGTAACGCCAGGATATGCACCTGTTACTCACTTGATGTTTTAAACATGTTCTTGTCGGATACAGATGGAAACATTCGCCAAACGTACGTCAGACGATTTGTTACCCTGCTACGTGTCTGTTTCCCCTTCTCAGCGCTGCCTTACATCAGGTGATTTATCGTGGTTTCGGTAAGACAGACGGCAATGCTGTGGTAACAACCTGCCTGTGTGATTCACTGTGTTCCGCCTCAGTAAAGTTCATGAATCTAAATCATCGAGATAATCTTGACAGATTATTTAAAGCAATGCATTTCGTCCACAATGTGTACGCCAAGCAAACATGATTCATGTGAACATCCCATCCTTTATGTTGTTTCTGACGGCATGGAAACAGTTTTATTGCTTCTTTTGTGTATAAACTGTATAAAATGCCAAATAAGATCAAAGTCTTCTAAGTAGTCTCTGAGACGACTAGAGTCGCCCCTCCTCGAAAGTTCATCCAAAAGCTTCTATTGATGCCAGCATAAATAAACATAGATAAACACCAATCAATTGTCTCTCCAGGCGTCACCACGGGCGGGAACATCGGGAAAACTAAGCCTTCCCCGGGAGGAGTACACGGTCCGGCTGGGTTATCAGAACCCGGACCAACGAACGCCCAAAATTTGCAACAATATCTGACCAAAATTTGCTAAAATAATGAGACCACAAGTTGCAACAACATGTCACCACAATCTGCAACAAAATGTGGCCACAATTTGGAACACTATGTGACCACAGTTTACAACACTATGTGGCCACAGTTTGCAACACTATGTGGCCACATGTGCGTCAGAGCCAGTCTATCTCCAGGCGGCCGGACGCGAGAACTCCAATTTACTGCAACAGGTAAATCCGCTGACGTCATCGCGCGAGCCGTTGCTCATTAACTGTGAGTGGAAGACAAACCTACGAGCCCCAGCCAAATCTCCCCTCCCCCCTGGGGAGCCCCCAGTTAAATCTCCCCTCCCCGGGGGGCCTTTCAACTGCTGTATATAGTTCGGATTGATGCCTCAACTTTGACAGCTCTAAAAGAACGGCGCGCTAATTGGGCGCTGGTGGAAGATTGAGTAGAACTTGACTGGGAGTCTCCCGGCATTGTTAGGAACTGCGTACCGAGGAAGTTCGTGTGGGCGAACACTGAACCATACATCACACAGGGTTCTGTTTCTGCGCAGAATTGATCAGTCCTGACCCTGCAGGTAGCTTGACGTTCGCAAACGATCTAAGCTGTGAGTTATGGGCTCAAAAAGGGCTGTATCTAAATCAGGCCACAACATTCCACGGCCACGTCGTCATGCATCATACAGATTACAATCGCAAGGATGAGTTTATTGGCAATGACCAATGTTAAAGGCAGCGTAATTGTATCAGATGTGATGGCATATATGTTATAGAGATAGTAGCTGTCGATAAAAAGTCATGGAAACTCGCTGTTGTATCCAGAACCGTGCTCAGATCCAGAATCATGCTCAGGCACGGTTCAGGATAGTCCACGCGTATCCAGAACCGTGCCTGGGGCAAGTATACGTTCCTGGATACGCGGAGACTATCCAGAACCGAGCCCGGTGCAAATCTACGTTCTCGGATACACGGAGACTATCCAGAACCGACATTTCGGTGACCGTCTGTCACCTTCCTCAGGGCAATTCTGACTGTTGACAATCCTGTGCTGCAGTGCAATGTGCACCAGTCAGAATTACCCTGAGGAAGGTGACAGACGGTCACAGAAACGTCGGCTGAATAAAACACTTGGTTCTGTAAAAAGAGTTTCTTTATTCAGCCTGGTAGTGTTTAACGATGGGATTGTCGGCGCCGGCTGCTCTCTGTAAGCACAGGAATCCCGTTATGCACAGGGGGTCAGGGCAGCTGGAGCCGACCAGGCGGAATAATACAACTAACGTCCCCAACTTCAGACCGGCTCTCGCACATAAATCTGTTAGCGCCTTAATGAGAAGTCAATGAATGAATGAATGAATGAATGACTGGTTTATTATGTAAAACATCGCAGCCATCAGGCTGAAGTACGTTTCACTTACATAGTACGTAGAATAATACACAACTCAATATTTAACAATAGCTTAAAATATTACCAGGTATTACGATAAAATATTACAATAACTGAACATCTGAGTGTGGTTGATTTACAACGTACTATTTGTTCGTATTAATCAGTCTCAGCAGAGATGGTACAGGGCTGTTTTGAACAGGACGATGTCTGAAACCCAACGCCTTTCCCTGCGTTAAACGTAGGTTTATGTCACCAGGCTTTTAGAGTCACTCAAATGGCCCTTAAAAGTTAACTTTGCTCGAGTTATCACTTATTCATACAGAGTTTGTCTACAGAATGTGCTTAACAGTTTCTATTCACTGCTGGGTAGCTGTGAACTTTGTAACGACAAGTAAGAGCGTATTGAATATCTTTGCCCCTCGTTCTCGGTGGAACTGCAGTTTACCGTAGGTCATCAGTAACACCTTCTTTTGACCTGAGGCTGCGACCTCTTGGCGACCTCTGAGCGACCCAAGATTTGACAGATCGCTCAATGAATTTCACAGATAAGGAACGATTTCTTAAACGTTTTGTGTCTTTTGAGTCATGCTTGTGCATCCTGCATCATATGCCAATTATAAAATTAAGGGTCACTCAAATCCAATTTTGGTGAACGGTCGGCCAAGTAGAAGGGGGAGGGGCGTTATGAACATGGAGGCCCTACGGAGATACTGGCCTACTTGTAGGGGGCCTCAAGAACATGGGGGGGGGGGGCCCTACAGGCCTACTTGTAGTCAACTTGCTGATCAGGCGAAAATGCACGCCGGTACAGGTTTAGTATAATAGTGCCATTGATTTTACTTTATTTGCATTCAACATTACTCATGCTTTATAATTACATTCGTCTCAATCAAAAGGATTTTCTTAAGTCGGATTAGATTGTATTTTAGTGAAACGTGTCGCTTGGCATTTTACACTATTCAGAGTCAATGACTTATTCATACACGAGAGAGGAATGTGGCAGTTTGCCAGCCTGACTTATATCCCCGTACCTTGTGTCTTGACTTGATACGCCATTTAGCCTCCGTTGCCATGCTTCTCCTACGAGCCTGAAGCATAGAATACATTAGAAGTTCGGAACGCCAACGCGGTGTTTTATTTATCTACATCCTCTCGGTACTACTTCATTCAAGTTCACTGCATAATGGCTGAACCTGCGTCAGGTGCCTTCGGCGGTCTAGTCATGCTAGAAAATTTGTCTTCTTCTTGGGCGGTTATAGAAACACAGTCTCTTCCAGACTGTGTTTCTATAACCGATGTAAGATGTAACTGTCTCTTCCATGCATGCTACTGTATTATTTACTGTACTACTGCATTATTCTGTATTGCTGTTATTTATTGCTGCTTTAGTGTTGTATTATATGTTTTACAATGTGTGGAGCACAACATCAGGTAAATCTTAGCATGAAAGCTCTTCTGGGTTGGTAAGATTACTAATGAAGTTCTGATAGTTTAGATCAACACATAAAAGACACCTCACCTCAAATTTTCTGTTGCTCTTCCGTCAACTTTCTTCAGGAGCTAAATCTGCTGCTTAGTGCAGATTTGTGGGCTCCTCCGTGTGTTACTGTTACAATCTGTATATAGATGTTTGAAAATGACAGCCTGTGACCTGGGGTGGGTTCTGTGGGCTACAGCTGTGCTTAACAGGTCAGGTGTGCATTTGTTGAATATAGCGCGCGCGTGGGCCTAGGTATCTGTTCTTGGAATGTCCTCGCTGCCTTCTAGAAACCATTACACCTCTCCTGTGTTTTCCCCCTTCGTTTCCCTACATGTTTAAATATAACAGTCTACGGTTCCGTGGATTATTTCATCAGGTCGGCAACGGACTTAATAAGAAGGTTCAAAAACCAGTGGGTTTTTCCCTAGCTTCAGTACGAATCAGAACCAGGCATTGCCCCCTTGAAGAAAGTGACAGATGGTCGTTTGAAAGATTCCACTGGTTGTCGAAAAAAGAACCTTCTTATACCTGACATGGCCTGTGTTGGTTTCTCTGAAGCCAGTGCGTGGGCAGAGGTATCTGTTCTTGGAAACTTCTGACGGAATTCCTGGCTGCCTTGTGGAAGTGATTACCCCTCTCGTGTGTGCACAGGTGCGGGGGCGAGATAAAGTTGGAATGTAAACAGGAGGGGCAAACTGCACATCAGGTCCGACGGAAAACATTCTTCAAAGAAACCTAAGATGTCATTACTTAGACTGGATATGACCGGTATAACAAGCAAGAGAGGGGTAACTGTAGGTGCTTTAGGTGCTTTATTTCCTCCATTATTTTGTTTTGTTCAGAAATTGTAACATGGTCTTGTGTGCACTAGGCAGCAAGTATGCTGATAGCGTGCACACCTAACACATGATACTCATTTACACCTGAGTCAAGTGAGGAAAGTCGTGTGAAGTGCCTTTCCCAAGGGCACAAGGTCGGTGGCATGTCAGAACTCGAACCCGGGACCTCTTGGTGCCGGGTCGAGTACTCTGTCGTTGCGCCACACGACCCCATAGTCCATTCCTCCATTAGCTGGCATACAAGTACAAACAGACCAGTATGTAGCTAGTCTTCCTGGAGTTAAACATACATCATACAAAGTACATCACAATTAAAACATTATTTACATACAACCTAACACATAAATTACATTTTAAACTTAACATCACATGTGCCTAATCCACCTGACTATATTGCATGACCACATGTGCCTATCAACTATCTACATATGTGCCCTATCAACTCCTGCCTAAACGTACTCTTGGTTGCTATTTGTACCTCGTGTGGCAAACTATTTCATACTGTCAAGGATCTGTATATGAAAGTCTTCTTCAGGGCGTTTGTTTTAGGTTTCATCAGACTGTAGTGTGTTTTGTGTTTATGTACCAGGGAAGGCTGGTAACGCTGGGCAGGGCATATTTCTAGAATGGAGGACCATCGTCTGCCCAAGATTGTCCTCTATGGTGAACTCTCTACCGGGCACCGAAACAGAGGAGCACCAAAGAAGAGATTAAATGACAGTTTAAAGAAATCTCTGTCTTCGTGCAACATCGACCACCGTCAGTGGTCAGCTCTTGCCTCAGACCGAGCTGCCTGGCGACATACGGTCCACGACTAAGTCTCTGCCTTCGAGAGGGGACGCAGAACTGCCCTCGAAGAGAAACGCAGCAAGAGGAGGAACCGCACCGTCACAGCTCCAACACCAGACTCGTCATTTACCTGCAGCCACTGTGGTCAAGTATGTCTGTCACGTATCGGCCTTGTCAGCCACCAGCGAGCATGCAGCAGGAGAGGGAAGGGCTCCCGAAATCTTCGAAAACGAAGTCAAACCAAGAAGAAGAAGAAGAAGACCAGGGAAGGCACACTCGGGTTATGATTGAACTGTTTTACTGGTAGCCCTGGGTCTAATATAAGCGCTGCTGACGCACGTAGCCTTAGGACATGTCATATTTCCAGCTGAACTCTTGTGGTTTGATGTTTCATGCAAGAGTATCTGGTACCTCCTATCAAAGAGTCGTTGGCCTCTTTTAAGCGATGTTTAAGCAACTCATGTAAGGAAGACGCAGAGGCAGATGTGTCTTTTATGGGGAATGTCGAGTTGGTTTAACACGGCAGACTATTGCTGTCGTCACACTTTCACGGTGGGGAATGCTATGGCCGGAACAAGAAAGGCGTTCTTGCGAGCTTTCCTTTCTTGTAGCACCTGGGTGGTGATAGACAGCTTACTTCAAAGTCATCAATAACTCTTTCTGCTTCAAGACTGGTAGTCTCCGAACACCGATCCAAAACCTACCATCATGGTCTATTTACTAGGAATAACACTTGTTTCTGAATACGTTATGAACAGCGGGATTCTGTTATTTTCCGTAATAAAGTGATTCAACAGAAAATAGTTATTGAATGGTGGGTGTTTTGCTACTGCAGGCTGGTATATTTACGGAGGCTATACATTGTGAGGACCGCTAGCGCGCTGGGCATATTTGTCACTTTTTGTATCTACATCAATGTTTGATTTTGAATGTGATGATAATTGGGTGGCTGTAGATATTCCGGTCCTTTCAACAATAATATCTGGGGTCGTGTGGCGCAACGACAGAGTACTCGACTCGGAACCGAGAGGTCCCGGGTTCGAGTCCTGACATGCCACCGACCTTGTGCCCTTGGGAAAGGCACTTCACACGACTTTCCTCACTTGACTCAGGTGTAAATGAGTATCATGTGTTAGGTGTGCACGCTATCAGCATACTTGCTGCCTAGTGCACACTTTGTATTGTCATGTTACAATTTCTGAACAAACAAACAAAAAAACAAACAAACAAACAATATCAAACTCAAGTTGGTATATCATTTCACTTGAAGTTGCCATACATACGGTACCCATATAATACATCCCACCGGATCTCCATGAATCTGCGATAACTTTGTTGAAGTGCCAAGCTTTCAGACACTCCTTCAAGTGCTATCTTGATTGCTTGAATCCTGGTGTTTAGATAACCAATATCTGCCCCTGTCTGGGGAACCTGTGGCGACAGACTGGCGTCCGGACTGGCGAGACGGAGCCCTGGGAAGCCACGTCTTCTCCTATATTGTATGAAGGCCAATTCCTAATAACAACAAGTGTCCCTAGGCGACAATCCTCCGTGAAGTTTTATATTTTGCAGATTGGGAACAGTATAGTGCACTACATATCATTTATTTGATAGGGTATCGTGGTAGGTGCAAACCATAAGTCACAATCCCAGCAGATACTCACAAACGAATATACACAACAGCCACCTAATATCTGCTTATAGAACCTCGCCTACCACATAACTACTTAACCTACGGCCTATTCCACAGGAGTAGAAATAGGGGTGTTTCTGAAATATGCATTACCTCAATATAAAAACCGCTACGGTAAAAACAAAAACACGTGCATCATCACGGAGATAACGGCACACCACATGCCCAATTATGAGGCACGTATTTGGCCTCTCCGTCTGTTGTGCGGAGGCCAATTCTTAATAACAGCCAGGCTTTCAGCACCATGAAAAGTCACCGCTTTCGGTCAACACTGGCTTACGGCTTACTTACCTCAAAGGGACACACTTTTTTTCATTATTCAACACAAAACAATGCAATGACAAGGACATTGTGGCGCTGCACTCAAGTTTGAAATCTATATTAACAGCGCCACAAGACAAAAATACAATTAACATATGAATACAATAAGTTGACATAACAGTGCGCCGAAGTCCCATCACCCCAAAACATTAAATAATGCTAATGCTAACCAGGAGAATTACATATTGACACAAGAACACAAGAATTACATATTAACCTTCTATATCTGATTGGCAAAATCAAACCGACACACTTTTCGTTCCTATGAAGCACGGATTTTTTTTTTTATTCCAACATTTCAGGACAAGACGTGGTGACGGTAAACTCAATTTTTTTCAACTAATTTTATGCCGCCACCAACACAGTGGACAAATACAGGACAATGCTCATTTTCACCTGAGCTAAGTGAGGAAAGTCGTGTAAAGGGCCTTTCCCAAGGGCACAAGGTCGGTGGCATGGCAGGACTCGAACCCGGGACCTCTTGGTTCTGAGTCGAGCGCTCTGCCGTTGCGCCACACGTCCCCACTAAGCACGGATTTGGCCTCTCCATATGTTGTACGTCACGTCAGCATGGCAGAAGTTCTATTGAAAGTTCATCTGTGACGGTAAATGACATTATGACGATTCAAAACACTATATCTGTACACAAAAGTAAAGTGCTTACCAACAAGCTTTCGGTCAGTCCTGTGACCGTTCTCAAGTTGAAATGACCCGAAGCGTAACTCACGTGACCTGGGCTGAAGTGTGACGTCTGCAAGGGGTCAAAGGTGCCCGGCAATCTGTATCAGCCCCCGTTTCGGCTGAGAGATGGTTGAAGTGACTGCATGTACATGACCTCTTCCACTCTTAGAAGTAATCCTGCTTGGAGCACAATATTCTAACCTTATCCAAAGTCACAGACTGTCCTGTTGATTCTGAAGGTAGACGTTCGTAAGAACGAAAAGTTTGTTTGACCCTAAGGGGTACGCCTGTGTGGAATGTGAATGTGCCTATCCAAGGTGCTGAAAGCGTTGCTGCTATTAAGAATTGGCATTCTCACAAATTTCTGGCATGGATGCAAAAAGCTTTCAAGGAATGTCTCTCGTACAGTAAAGGAAATTCAATTTCTCGCCAGTCGACCTCTTATACGACCCTGTAAGGCACTGCCTTATGTCGTAACAATTTCACGGTTAAAACGTGTCAGTTGAACAGTGACAGCAAAGTAAAAGCTATAACGTGAAGGAAGGAATTATATGTGCATTTGTGATCATGCCAAGAAAAGTTATATAACATGATCGTATACTTCATATGATCTATAAGATAAAGGTAGATTTGATTTTATTCACATAAATTTGAGAGCATTGGACGTGACAGAAAGCACATAATGTGCTGATAAGGATCCTTTGCTCATAGAACATAAAGACAAGTTAGGACATGAATATATCGAAACACAATTTTAAAATTGAAATACAAGCCTTTCTACCCTACGTGTAATATTGTATGTCCACTGCGAGATTTCAAAAAGTACACTTCATTATTGTTACTGTATCATTTTGCCTATGTCTTGAATTATTTTGCTAACAATTCCTTATGTATGTATGTATAATTTCATCTCAATTTTGATTTATAATTAGTTTTGGTTAGTATAGAGGAGGAGGGTTTAGAATAAGCTAAATAAGCTTTCTCCCTTCTCCTGCACCTGTTTTATTTATTATTATTGCATTATGTATATTTTTTCTTGTTGTTGTGCAAATAAACAAACAAACAAACAAACAAACAAACACCTTGAACCTTGATTCACAAAGTTACGCGTTGCACCGAGCTTTCAAGCCACAGGTCCACAGTACAATATGTCGCTGCCAATGGATGCTGTCGATCGATAACACTGTGGCAATTCCCTCAGCAAACAATGTAGCAATCACCCAGTAATTGGTAAGGCGTCTCTGCTGTATGGCAATTAACATATGGCCACAGCCACTAACTCAATTACACCCGTAATGAGGGAAACCGCCCTAGGATGTTGGCTTGTAGATATAGCCACCACCAGGACTCTCTAATAGGTTTTGGGTAGAAGAATTAAACAAGGGGTGAATAATTAGTTTGGAGAGTGAGCTCGTGGCAAGCATGAATAAAAGCCTTATGGTGGCCAAACTCCCCTGGCAAATCATTCTCCCTATTTGGTTGAATTTACTTTTCAGCCAGCGTGGTTAGCCTGTTGGAGACTAGTAGGCTTGGGTGGCTTTTTCTACAGTATATATTTCAACGTATATGTAGAAACTTTCGTATAAATTGAAACCTTATCAACTTTCTACTTGCTTTGGAAGTTATGTGCTGTTTACACACACACACCTTCTAATCTCACCGAAGGAAAGTTCGTGGCTTCTGAAAAAGCTACATTACACCGAACGAGCTGTTACACCTAACCTTTGAACGTCTAACTCTACACATTGTTAAAAACTATCTAGTGACGATGCCCCTACTGTACTTGGTGGAAGCGGGTCTACGATAGTTCTAGGAAAAAATGAGTTTTTGAACACCTCAATCCTTGGTAGATAAGTCTGGTACTTGAAGGCATGACTATTTCTTGTTCTTTTCTGGGCTGGTACTAGGTATTTGGTAGTTGGTACATCCACCAGTTTATTAATCATTTTGTACATCATGCATAGTCTGGACATTTTTCGCCTGTCGTCCAGTGACGCCCACTGTAGGTGGTCAGAGTCGGCAGAGGATGTCATCCTTAGAATAATGGCGTCTGTACATGAATGCAATATACGGGTATCAGCACCAGAGGTCCGTTTTGTGCTGACGTATAGATCTGCACAGATACCGGAAAGTGAAACAGACTACTGTACAGATGAGGCTTGGCAGATCACTTACGTGTTGGAAAGGGCCCGCATCGATCCGACTCAATGGTCTGTAAACGGGAAACCTTGAGAGGCGAGAAGGCGCCAAGTGCTATTCTCTCCTCACCGCTATAATAGCTTTTAGGGCTGTTGAAAAGAAGTGAGGTGCTGTGAGATCCACTTGTGAGATATCAAGCCTCACTAAGTAATGGAAGGATGTATACGTCTTTCAATAGACTTGAAGTATTGAGGAAACACTTCAAACTTCAACACCATACAGGTAAATGGACGTAGACTGTGTATGTCTGTACTACATGAAATCTGCTCTTAAGTACTCTTAAATCACGCGTAAAGGTTCCATTTTGGCACTCTTTAAGTGTCTTTACATAATATTTACGTGTACTTCAGTAGTACATTTATGCCACCTTTATATCGATCCGTAAAGTGTACTTAGTGGCTCTCATCAAGCCTAAATTCTAATATTTACGCTACCTTGAAGCGTCGTAAAGCTGCATATCGTTACTGTTACGTTTTTCGTTGAATAAAGCATAAAATTTCCAATATTCGTTATTCAGTTGTGGTTGTGTGATTGAGAGTACAGATAACAGATAATTTTGCACGTTTCAAAACTTCACAAACTCAAAGTTCCACTAATGAAGGACTGGAACTCTTTACCACAAACAGTGGTTGATGCTAAGACTATAAATGAATTAAAAAACAGACTGGATAAGCACTGGGCCAATTTGATGTACATCACCGTTACTAGCTAGAGTGGAAATCGGGAGCCCACGGGCAGAGGTGCCTTTCTTCCCGGAGATGGTATGCATCATGCAGGTATGCAGTTTCGTTTCCAGCCACATCTATATTCATAAATTCCCACCAGGACTCTACAGGTTGTTAGTTCTCCCAGTAGATCTAGATGAGGCTTGGAGTGGCAGGAGGGCAATTATCTACAGAACCAGGCTGGAGGCAAAGACGGTAACGATGTATTCACACTGGGTTTCTCATCTCTACAGTACGGTGGGATTATGGGGAAACCTGTAAACGCGTTCCAGAGAACCAATCCTGTGGTCTGTCTTAGGATCTACCGATGTGAAGCCAACATTCTGCCCCTGCCAAATAAATGCCCCGACACTACTTGTTTTTTTTTTCAATATACCTGAGACAAGGGGTGGGAGGGGGTTGGTCGTGATGTGGGGACTAGCCCTAACCCTAACCCCAATCCTTAGTCTAACCCGCCTAGCCCGAACAATGACACCAACTCTAACCCTAACTCAAATTCTAACCCTAACCCTAGCCCTAAATTCCAGGCACGCGCAATACACCGACAAGCAGAAATGAGCGGGGCAGAAGTTTGGCGTCAAACAGGGACTCTGACGTAACGGGGGGTCAAAGGTTGTTGGAAGCTGGTATCGGCCTCCGTCCCGGATCAATGAAGGTTGATAGGACCTGACAATGAACTTTCTTACATACGAATTAACCATTGAACCGGGACGGAGGCCGATACCAGCTTCCTACGTACGAATGTACAATTTACAATTATAAATATGACGTTGTTTTACACTTTCTCTTCTAAACTGGACTGTTCAACATCAGCAGCTTGCTAGAGTTCATCACCACCGTGCATTGCACCTTTTCATGTTGATTGATGATAAAAAGAACAAGTTATGCGTTGTAACGAAAACTATTCATCCGTTTAGTGAACATTGCCCTCTTCGTGCAGATGCATTAACGCTAAAACGTGCGATCTCGGGAGGCGCCCTGAGTACCGTAACAGCAGATATATCGCGGCTTTCCTGACAAGCGCATTGTTGTGCACTAAGCGCGAACCTGGAGCTATCACGGCGCGACCCCGCGCCCTAAACCCTCTCACACACATGCATCATCAACCTCAACACTGCGGTAACAAGCCAAAGGTCTCATATTGTGCAACTCATCAAAACCGCAGCACACAATCTGTTCGCGCTTTACATTAAGAAAGTGCACGGCTGGGCCAACGTACTGAACACGTTACGTGTTAAACAAGCCAGGGTGTTCAATCCCTGACAAGTGCGATACACACGGCTGTGGATTAAGATACATACACACATGCTACTGTAGATACCGCGCTTCAGAATGTAAATGGGGGTCAGGATTGTCGCCCGTTTGATGTTACTGTTTCTGTGCGTAAATCTAACATCTCTTCAGTCTTATCTCTTGTTCACCGCTTGCTATAGTCCAAACACGTGTATGAAAATCATGTAAAAATTTATATGATGATATAAACATCAGACAAAAAACAATGACTGAATCTTTCATTCTGATGCTTGTGTATCTTACACCTACAGGCAAACCTATTGATTTTTCCAGACATCATACGGCCTATCTTTATTATTGCATAATGATGTACTGCTTGTATTATCGCTACTTTAGTGTTATACTGTATGTTTTACGGTGTGAGGAGCTTGGCATCAGCTGGATTTGCTGCCTAGTGTTCCATCATGTATTGTTGTTGTAAATTGAATAAAGAGGCCTATCTTTGGCTTTTCTTACGTAAATGGGCGTAAGGATTGTTTTTGTTATTGTTTCTGTGATGTACATCTAGCATCTCTCCAGCCTTAACTCTTATTCACCATCTGCAGCAGTCCAACCGCCTCTGACTCACTCGTCTGTGACTTGATATATATGTATTTTGTACTTTTCTTCGCGCTCTGCATATAAACATCTAATAAAGAGCAATGACCTACTTTAGACCGACTGAATCTGTTATTTTGATGTTTGTGTGCCTTACATCTACTTCCAAACCTATTGGTTTTGTTTAGATATCATCCGGCTTATGTTTTGACTTTTCTTGCAGCACCTGTTCTCGATCAGCTACAAGCAGGAGGGTCAGAGACAATATGACCTGCGGGCCGAGACAGAGCCGGACAGGGAGGCATGGGTCATGGCCATTAACAGGGCAAGGTCAGAACTGTTCAACTTACATGAGTCATTCAAGACACTTTGTATGCCAGGATATCTATAGAATATGGATTCGAATAGCAAATACAAGAGCATATTACCATGTAAGAAGAACCCTGCTTGCACATATTGCAATATTTAAAAACATGCCTAAACGCTGGAAATTCCACGAATAAATGTCAAAGCACATTCTTATCCCATACTACGTAGCCCTGTGTAAGAAGGTAGATTAGTAGTACAGTATGGTTGGTATTCTGTAGCAGATCTAAATTAAGCCATACGTTGTACCTTGCACAATATTACACACCAAATGCCAGTCCCTAAAGTCCATCTCATCTAAAGAAGATTCCATGCTATCTGCCTGTTTGATCCCAACAGAGAGAAGAGTTGGAGCAAATGTACCTGCACCTGCTTGTCAAACAAACAAACAAACAAACAAACAAACAAACAAACAAACACACGCGCGCACACACACACACACACACAAACACACAAACAGACAAACAAACAAACAAACAATGACGTACCTGTTTCCTCCATCCCCCAGTTACCAGGTGCTGTCCCAGCAGCGTGAGGAACTTGAGCAGAAGTACCTGCACCTGCTGCAGATCGTGGAGAGCGAGAAGACGGCCAAGTGGCAGCTCATGCAGCTCAAACAAACAAACAAACAAACAAACAAACAAACAAACAAACAAACAAACACTGACGAACCTGTTTGATCCTACAGTTACCAGGTGCTGTCCCAACAGCGGGAAGAACTTGAGCAGAAGTACCTGCACCTGCTGCAGATCGTGGAGAGTGAGAAGACGGCCAAGTGGCAGCTCATGCAGCTCAAACAAACAAACAAACAAACAAACAAACAAACAAACACTGACGTACCTGTTTGATCCTACAGTTACCAGGTGCTGTCCCAACAGCGGGAAGAGCTTGAGCAAAAGTACCTGCACCTGCTGCAGATCGTGGAGAGTGAGAAGACGGCCAAGTGGCAGCTCATGCAGCAGTGCGAGGAGCAGAGTCTGGAGATCAGGCGGCTCAAGCGGGAGGTCAGACACTCTAGTTATCTCAGTGTCAGTTTATGTACTTTTCCAGGATGTGCATATCAGCGGTTTTCAATGATTCCTGGGGAGAGAACACGTACCTTATTGGGTAGATATCTCACAGTCAGAGGCCGAATAGCGTGTCATACAATCTCTGTTGAGTACAAACATGACAAAGCTTGACATATAACAAAAGTCTTAATTCACGTATGTGTTACATAATATATGTTATGGTGGCTTGTACATACTATAAGTACTCCGTAGTTTGTACATTTGCTGAGAAATCCTGACTGTTAGCTTTCTTATTTCTGTTGCTCAGTTAAGCGCCCTGCGGAAGGAGCAGCAGTCTGCTGAAGGCAGTACTGAGGAGGAGAGTGACGACATTAAGAAGATTAAAAAGGTTTCCCCGCTTGCTCCCTCTAATCGCAGATAACCACATCACACACTAGAGTGCATCCAATCAACAGAGTAACGTTACACTGACTTCTCACGGCAAGACAAACTCATTCTGGCCACACCAATTTGGCTTCTTGGTACTCGGATATTTGGAAGAAATCATTGAAGCAGGCGGGCGAAGAAAAACAGGCCTGGGCGTCCTGTGATAGCCCCAAATGCTAACATAGGAGCCACAATTCCAACATACTGGGCCGGTTTATAATTGAATCCCTGTGCTTTAATTCTTAAACTGTCGGTGCTAAAATTTGAGAATTTTGGGGTTGGGGTTGAACCTGAATGGTCTTTTTTTGGCAAATCAGAAAACATTAAGTGGGCAAAGCCGAGAACCAAGTAATAAAATCGGTGTGGCCTCTATGCACCGCACACGGAACACACTTCCATCACACGAACCTTCTCCAGAGTCCGGCACACTATCCTCCTCATATTGATTTTAATTAGCGCTAGTTGATTTTACCCGATGTTTCACGCATGCACACAGAGGTGTATTCATGAATAACCGCTGTGCACAGACACTGCTGTACGTCGTTGATTTTCGCCTGGATGTTTGTATAAAACTTGTAAGTTTGTCGGATGTGAGTGTTGTGTTTGGAATTCTGAGCCTCAGGATTTGCTACACAACCGTGCCATTGTTACGGTGGCCCCTCAGTACAGTGTTTATTTTTATACCACTTTTATTTACTCTGGGTACTTTTATTTTCTATGGGTACTTTTATTTTCTGTGGGTACTTTTATTTTCTGTGGGTACTTTTATTTTCTGTGGGCTACTTCCATTTTCTGGGCTGCTTCCATTTTCTGTGGGTACTTTTATTTTCTGTGGCTACTTTGCATTTCTGGGCTGCTTTGACTTACTACTTTTTTTTCTGGGCTACTTTTTTTTCTGTGGCATAAAGATAGAAACTGTACTTAGGGGCCACCGTACATTTTACCTACCAGTTGCCCCGTACACGTGTACGCCCACAGGCAGTCCACAGCCGCGCCTATTTCCTGCTGTCAAACATTCTGCATGACATTTTCAGGAGTCCAATGGTTCTGAGTCAGGTCGGTTCACGCAGGATGTCTGTAAGGTAAGACGAATCTGCGCAGACGAATATGTCGCTGTTGTCAGTGCCGCATCTTCTCCTGGTAGCGGGTAGTATTAGTAAGCACGTCGGCAGAACGTACTGCACCTGCGCAAAACCCGTAATATATTGTGCATAGCACTTTCAACAGAACGTCTCATATAAGGTTGTATTAGAGCATATAAGGTTGACAGCCTGTGTGTAGTTTTCAGATATTGTATAGGAAAAGATATCGCCTGCAACAGGCAAAATTTGATGCAACATTGACCAACGAATAACGTGAAAAATCAGGGTTTTGCGAAAGCGCAGTACGTTTTGCCAACGTGCTGTAGCGGGTAGTACCTTTCCTCCCATTTTAGTCGTCTTTCGTAGATCTCTCTCTCTCTCTCTCTCTCTCTCTCTCTCTCTCTCTTTCTCTCTTTTCTCTCTTTCTCCTTCCTTCCTTCCTTCCTTCCTTCCTTCCTTCCTTTTCACTTCTGACTAAACTAAGTAGACTCAGTCATTACTCAATGCCATGCCCTATATGCAAAACTACAAGACAGCAAGTATGAACTCATGTATGCGATGACACATGTAGATGGGTGTATGGACTGGTCATAAACAGTATCAGTATCAGGATGTGACATGAAAGCCATAACAAAGAGTGCTCAGCGTAGCCTCTGACGATAAAGCTAGCCTTTGCCTCGATGAGATACTAGTATTCTAAATATCTCTTTCAGTACAGCCTCGTCGTATACAGTCATAATCAATTACAGGAACAAAATACAGTCAAAACCGCCCAAGAAGACCACTCAGGGGACTGATAAAATCTGGTCTATGTGGACAGGTGGTCACTATAGACAGGTTTCTTAATGCTTGTGTCAATGGGAAATTATCTAAGAGACCACCAAAAAGTGGTTACAAATGGCTGTGATCCTTATGTAGAGGTGGTCATTTGTGCAGGTTTGACTGTATTACATGGTATCAGATGGATACCTAGAAAAGTGGTGTTTGTTTGGAGTTTGCAGAGTGCCTGTGTGTTGACACTGACGCCCCCTACCGGTGTTGGTGACAGGTTCAGAGCTTCCTGAGAGGCTGGCTGTGTCGCCGGCGGTGGAAGTCCATCGTGCAGGACTACATCAGGTCTCCACACGCAGAGAGCATGCGCAAACGGAACCAGGTACACAGAAATCTATTTTCTAAAAGGTGGAGGAATGACAGTTTTCAGGATTGTAATTATACTAACCTTTGCAGAAGGAAGACATGTTGTTTTTGCTCAGTTTCTTCTTCTTTTTCTCCAAACAAACAAAGCCAATGATTAAGTCAATGACCTGGACCGGACGTTTGTCACCATGGTTACTGGTACTGGGGTGGTGGATCACACTATATAGCAAGTGGCAGGACAGAGTTGGGGGGCTGCTTACCAAATATAATGTGTTTTAGCAAGACTAAACAGAACAGTAGTTTGTTGGGCTAGACCATGTGAAGCTAAACATTATGCCTTTGCTTTGCGAATGTTACCTTTCTAGTTGTTTGTATGTTCGTTAGATCGTGTTCACCATGGTGGAATGTGAAGAAGAGTACGTCACCCAGCTGTCCACCCTGGTCACGTGCTTCCTGCGCCCACTGAAGATGTCGGCCAGCTCCAAGAAGCCGCCAATCACTCACGAGGACGTCAACTCCATCTTCCTCAACAGGTGAAGTTGAATGAATGAATGAATGAATGAATGACTGGTTTATTTCAATATAGAAATCACACAATAGATGATATTCCATTGCAGCTACAAAATCGCTGAATTGAGGCATAATTCACAATTAAAAGATTTGTTATCTGCACCGTTGTATAACATATACATATATATCTAAACGAGTAGACGAGATTAGCCGTTGAGTAACTCAACAAGAAACGGCATCATGGTGTTCCTAATCCTAGAGGTTCTGTATCTGAATTGAGAGATTTTGTCTAATTAGACCTCAACGCTCTAAGTTGCGGCTGCTTAGGGCTTGCAAAATGTTGCGTTAGTGCCGGTTTTCATGTTTTTATTTCATGTCCATTCCTCTACAACTTTAATGAAGTTCTGATGCTTCAAATCAACACAGTAAAGAAGCTCACCTCAAATTTTCGGTTGCTCTCCCGTCAACCTTCTTCAGGAGTGATGATTCAATTACTCTGAGCACGTGACTTGGGCACGAGACATCTTGTAATACATTTTGGTATGATATGGCATGTTTACAACAGTTACTGAAGATTGAGCAAAGAATGTACAGAAAGCAAACCCACTGCAAACAAAAGCAACACATTTAACAGTGAATGTCTTTGAATAGTTAAGCTTTGGAAGCTATGGAAGTAGGAAATAGAGAGCTCGAGCTTATAACGAGAGAGCAGAATAGTCTGAAGAGATCTAATTGTTTCAATTCCGTTCCACAAAACGCTTCTAAAGTGTCATGTCCTTCCACCTGTTCATTTGGACTAGTGCGCTTGTCTATTTAATTCCACTGTACGCATTTTCGACCTCTGACCTTCAACTAAGTCTGCCTCATTTTAACTAGTATTGTAAATATTGTAACTTATATGTTAATCTACAATGTATGTATATAGCCCTTTCATGTAGTCATGTCTGTCTGTGGCCCCCGCCATCAGCTTTGCTGCCAGGGTGGCCACTGTATTGTAATGTCGCAATTTTTTGTCGAAATAAATAAATAAATAAATAAATAAATTGTTTCCATTCTGATTAAATCCGCCTGCAGCGAGACCATCATGTTCCTGCATCAGATCTTCTACCAGGGTCTGCGCGCCAGGATGGAGAGTTGGCCAACACTGGTGTTAGGTAAGTGTGGGAGCGGCGTTTTTTTTTTTTTCAAACACAAACGATATCAACCTGGTATTATGGTAAGTACAACAACGTGACGCCAATTGTACTTCTCAGAATATACATAAAACATACAACTATATGTAACTAAACTTTTTCAGTCCATTGTCGTGTTTGAACTGAATGTACTCATTTTCAAAGATTCAAGATGGCGGACCCAAGATGGCGGTTAGGTATGACGTAAACTTATGAACCGAAAAGATGGGCGGATCGAAAACCTAATCCATACATTTATTTGTTGATAATAATAAGGTTAAGAGCAATGAATATGTATGCGATGCATTGGAATTCCACTGTAATGTTACTTATGGCTACATTTCCATATTTGATTTCTTTTCTACAGGAGATTTGTTCGATATGCTACTTCCAATGCTCAGCATCTACCAAGAATACGTGCGCAACCACCACTACAGTCTACAGGTGAGGAACAGGTAGAAACAGGTAGAAAAGATAGAGATATCAAACAGGAACTGCTGTATCCATGTGCTGGCGTGTGTGACGTCATGTAGTATATACAAAACTGCACCCGTTCTGCGTATGGGAACTATAAACAGTCCCAATTGACGTCACAGCCGGACGTTCTTTTGCATTGTTTTTGTCAACACTATTGATTTTAGAGCTACCGAAGGCAATGTTCATTCATTTTTTTATGATCGCGACAAGCAAGAAACTGTGATTGTGGTTCTACCCTTGCCCAGGTGCTGGCAGAGTGTAAGCACCAGAGTAACGTGTTTAACAATCTGCTGAAGCAATACGAGGCCAAGCCTGTCTGCGAAGCCCGGACGCTGGAGACCTTCCTGACCTACCCTATGCACCAGGTGAGCGCTACTGATATGTCTGCCTATTCCCGTCATGTCTAACCAGGGAAGCTATCGTATCTAGAACCGTGCTTATCTAGTTCTATATGGTATCTAGTTCTATATCGTATCCAGAACCGTGCCTACCTAGTTCTGTGCCTGAATGGGTTAGGGTTATGTTCAGGCACGGTTCTGGATAGTCTCAGCGTATCCAAGAACGTAGATTTGCCTTAGGAACGGTTCTGGATATGCGTGGACTATCCAGAAGCGTATCTGAGCATGGGCTTTGGATAAAGCACGGCTCTGGATACAACAGTGCTCATGAACAATACAATATGCAACAACATATCTTTTCTTTGGCAAAATTGAGGGGGTTTGCTAATGGCTTGAATAGGCTTAGGCTTCTTTGCAGTCTTTTTTTTAGTGTTCTGCGTTCCAGGGTAGCTCAGATATCTCCCCCACTTTCCTCTTACACTATGGCGAATTAACTTTCCTTCTCTGTGTGTGCCTCGAGGGATTTATACAAGAAGATTTTTCAGACACTCGTATTCATGAGGATAAAAAAGCTGTGGTGGTTGCGAAGCGACACCTATCGGGTTTGACCAAAGTTGCCACAATTATGCTAGTTATTACTGATATTGGAGATATCAATTCCCACTGGCTTGTCAAAATTCTTGACGAGTGCTTATCTCGTAATCATTTGACCCAAAATTCCAACGTATGGTTTTCACGCGAAATCATTTACAAACTTAATTTTTGTTTGTTTTATGAAACAAACCGGATTTACGTTTGTTAGCGACAACGGCACAATAACCAAGCATTTAGGCATTCTAATAATTACTGTCCTACATGTACAATACATGGGTTATCATTCAATATGTACTTGGATTTGCTGGTTGAATCCATTGAGAAAAATCCTGGTATGGAAGATGACAGACTGTAATAATGTATGACATGATACATTTTCTCTGTGTGTTCTACCGTGTCCAGAACCTTCCAGAACCGAGCCTATCTAGTTCTATGCCTGATTGGGTTAGGGGTTAGGATCAGGCACGGTTCTGGATAGTCTCCGCGTATCATGCCAAGACCGTAGATTTACCTCAGGCACGGTTCTGGATACGCGTGAGGCACGGTTCTCGATAAAACACGGTTCTGGATACAAAAATCTATCCACGGTTCTGGATACAAAAATCGTTTTTTTGTAACATCTTGATCAATCCTGTCAGTATTTATATACTTTTTTCACCTGTTCATTGATTAATTATTGTTGTTTTTTATCATGCTTTGCTTGCTTGTATTGTGTATTGTCTGGTGGCGACATGAATATAAGTGTAACTTGAGTGTGTCACCACCACGTCTTGTCACTGTATGTTTCAATAAAAAACATCTAGACCTTTTATTTAGTCTACATGATCCATTTTCTGGTCGTGTTCCCCTGCAGATCCCCCGCTACATCATCACACTGAACGAGCTCTTAGCGCACACTCCACACGACCACGTGGAGAGGAAGAGCCTGGAGTTCGCGCAGACCAAGCTGGAGGAGCTGTCACGGGTAGGTCAAGCACTCAGGCAGTCAGAATAAAACCTTCAAGAGCTACATTATCTCACCAGACCCTTAGCATGGACATGAATAAAATGTTGAAGAGGTGCATTATATCACCAGTCCTTTAGCATGGGTATATTCTAGCCTCCATCAGTAAAATTTGCCTGATGATGGAAGGTAAACCACCCATTTTTTGGTAAAAATTACTAAAAAATGGGATTTAGAAATTGATAATTTTTCCTAGAAGAGCGGTATTGGAACAAAACAGTTTTGTGTACCTTGTAGTAGGTTGTGGTAGCATATAAATCTCACCAGACCCGTAGCCCTAGGAAAAAATGTTGTGTCTCTTGTTTCAGCCCTGAAAAAATTAGGGTCGGTAAGTAGGGATTATCTTTTTTTTTCGACTTTGGCGATCTCTAGTGATCCAACTTATACAAACGGGTAGGTCAAGGAGTGAGGCTTTCAGAATAAAATCTTCAAGAGGTACATTATCTCACCAGGCCCTTAGGCCTAGGAAAAAATGTTGTGTTTCCTGTTTCAGTCCTGAAAAAAATTAGGGCCGGTAAGTAGGGATTATCTTTTCGACTTTGGCGATCTCTTAGTGATCCAACTTATACAATACAGTATTTTAACAAAGTAAAAATTGCATGAGGACACTTATATTTTCAATATCAATGTCGGAAAACCGATTGTACAACGTTTCATCACTCAGGTGTCAGATCATGGAGCTAGAAAAGGTCGATCAGCTCGAAAAAATTTATGTTCCTTGCAGGGGTCCACACGAAAAAAAAGGCTAGGGTCGGAAGTTGTTTCTAGGGTAGGTCGGTCAGGAAACAGGAAACACAACATTTTTTTTCCTAGGCCTTAGCATGGACATGGATAAAATGTTGAAGAGGTTATATCACCCGCCCTTCAGCATGGATATATTCTAGCCTCCATCGGGCCTTCTTAAGGGGTTATGGATAGTAGAATTCGATAAAAATAGGGTCAATGATTGGCAGCGAGTGAATGAGCCCATTAGAACTGAGTGGGCAAATGAAACCATATTATTCTCCCTATTTGGCTAAAATAGACTAGACATTTGCCTTGATAGAGGCACTATCGTGTTGTATTAGACTAAAATTTCGTATACATAAAGGCAAGATTTTGATAGTAAGGCACACAAAATTGGGCGATTGTAAGTATTATACTTTTGTAAGTAAACAAAATAGGCACGTGGAGTCACGCGGAGTCAGTGCGGTACAATGATGCTTGAATAGGCTTATTACCCAATAAGCAGGACTCGTATATTCAATGTATTTTGAAAGTTCTTTTTGTATTTCAACCAGTGAAACCAATGGCGATTTTAACATCCAGTAAGCAATTTTGATCTGAGGAAAGAATGAGCGAATGTCAGAACAATTCAGGGCCCAATTCCTGGGGCCCTGCGAGTCTGTACAATCTGCAAAATCGCTGAATAAACCATTATTATCAATGTAATAAAACATCAGTCGCTGATTCAAATCGCTTCAAGATTATCTGAAAAGAATTTAGTGCTGTGAAACATTGTGCAGACTCTGTATCCCCTCCTACTTCCCGGTGTCCCTTAGCTGTAATATTATTCGTCATAGAACTTGTAGTCGTCTCTGTCAGTCATATATATTTTCTTTCTTTCTGTGGTGAGGCTAATATTAGCAGCCGCTGTCCTGTGTGTCCTGTACCCTTTCATGTTGAGCAATAAATAATAACAAAAAAAAATCCCGGTGCATTTTTTGTAGCCAGGTAGCTTTGTAACAGAGTTGTTTTGTTAAGAAATAATAGACTACCTTTTCAAGTCGGTTCAAGAATCGGAAACATCTCTGTTGGTATCAAGATATTTTGTTGTGTAAAAAATTGTGTGGACTTTTTGTTTGTTTCACATAACCGGTAAACTGCCTTTAGGCGTAACACACCAGTTCTGTACAGTAAGTATAAGGACTGGACTGTAAGGACTTTGTAACCCCTCCTACATCCCGGTGTTGCACAGGTGATGCAGGATGAGGTGAGCGAGACGGAGAACATCCGGAAGTCGCTCTCCATCGAGCGGATGATCGTGGACGGCTGCGACATCCTGCTGGACGTCAACCAGACATTCGTGCGACAAGGTGCGAACAGCTTATTAATAATAATAATGGTTTATTCAGCCCTTTCTGGCAATATTGTACAGACTGGCAGTGCCCTATATTGGGCCCTGAATTGCTTTGACATTTACACATCTGGCACTCCACTGCATATTACTTTACTGGACATTTAAAACTAGTAATACTGATTAAGATACGATAAGAGATATAAAATACATGAAATACATGATATAAAGGAACTGAACTATCCAGAACCTTTATCCATGGTTCTGGATAGTTCACGCGTATCCAGAACCGTGCCTGTGGCAAATCTACGTTCTTGATACGCAGAGACTATCCAGAACCGTGCGACAAGGTGGGGACAGCTTGCTGTATCCAGAACCGTGCTTTATTTAGAACCGTGCTCATGCTCAGGCATGGTTCTGGATAGCCCACCCGTATCCAGAAACGTAGTTTATCTCAAGCATGGTTCTGGATAGTCCACGCGTATCCAGAACCGCGCCTGGGGTAAATCTACGTTCTTGGATACACGGAGACTATCCAGAAAAGTGTGACAATCAATCAATCAATCAATCAATCAATCAATCAATCAATCACGCGTGTCTGGATTTTGTTTGCTTAACCTTCATTAGACAACATAAAATGCAACATATCCAAAATGTTTTTAAAATACATATACATATGTTTTGTGCCTCCGTGAAAAGTTTCATCAGGTTGGTAAGTCACTGAATAAAGAGACTCTTTCTACACAACCAAGTGTTTTATTCAGCCGACGTTTCGGTGACCGTCTATCACCTTCCTCAGGGCAATTCTGACTAGTTCACATTGCACTGCAGCATAGGTGTCGCTGCTATAGATGCGTTCCCAAACGTATTTACATATCTACAAGTACACATGCACTGTTTAGGGAACTGTATTTACAATGCTGTATGTTTTGTGTGCAGGCACTCTGGTGCAGCTGTGCGTGGACCGGGGCAGGTCCTCCTCACGAGTCCGTCTCAGCAACAAGGACAAGGAGTCGGCCCGCCAGTGTTTCCTCTTCTCCCAGCATCTCATCATCACAACCCGCGGGTCTGGAGGCAAGCTGTACCTCAGCAAAGTGCGCAAGGTACGTACGTACAGTCATAATTAGACAATATGAACACCTGTACCTAAAGGACATGTGCATTATTTGTGTGTTATTTATTTAATGTGAGTGGTTTGTATGTCATTATGTGTATCCAGGATTGCCTGAAAAACAGGCCGACATGGCCTGAGCTGTGATTCCTGGTTAAATAAATAAAGTGAAAGTGAATATGTTTTTTTATTTATGCTAAATCCCAAAATTATTTTATCTTGAAAGTTCATCTGTTTTGGTAGACGTCATTATGAACGAGGTTGAACTGTAATTTCCAACACGAAGAATTGGACTTACCCAAATTTTCGACTGTACAACTCCAGGAATGAGAAATCCCAAAATTATTTATTTCGTCTTAATAAGAATCCATCATTGATACTGCATATCAATGACTTTGTGAACCATATTAATGTCGATATTTATCTGCCAATGAATGTCAATGTACAGCAAGAAGTAATTCAGCCTATGGCTGCACGTTCTTGTTTTTTTAAGGAATAAACCTGTTGATTGATTGCTTAATTGAACAACATGAGTGTCATTACCTTACCCCCAAAGGACTGTGCTTTTAAAATGAACCAAATTTGTAAAATTAGTAACAGATTAACAAGGAATTGAATTATTTACAATCCAGTAACTGAGTAGTGCCATGTGTGGGGATGATGGGAATGATACTGACCTTAAGTATGTATTCCAATTGCTAAAGATCTAGATCATTTTTTTGGCTCAAAGCAAAAGGAAAATCTAGATGTTAAGGCGGAAAAATTGACGAACAACTATCCACTCACACACTAAAAACCTTATTTTGCACATCTATACTGTAAGCGCTGTTTAAAGCTATCTGTACTTGGTGGCAACGAGTTCCACTCTATTGGGAACTTATTACCTCATCCCTGCCGAGTAAGGTATTGTTTAAGGCTTGTCTGTTTGTCTGTGTGTCTGTGTACAATTATGTATTTTCCACATCCTAGACACGTCACATGGTCGAATTAAGTATCAGCCTGTTAGCTACATTATTATTATGTTTACCTTCGCAGAAGGAAAGCATATTGTTTTTGCTCAGTTTCTTCTTCCTCTCCTTCTTCTTCTCCAAACAAGTAATGTCAATGACCTGGACCAGACGTCTGTCACCATGGTAACTGGTGTAGCAGATACCCTGAGGTGTTGGGTTACATTATGTTGCAAACCAGAGTTGGAGGGGATGCTCACCATGCATATGAATGTGTTTGAGTAAGAATAAACAGAGCAGTAGTTTGTTAGGCTACACCATGACAAGGTAAATATAATGCATTTGCTTTGCAAATGTTAACTTTCTAGT
Source organism: Branchiostoma floridae x Branchiostoma japonicum (assembly GCA_013266295.2). NCBI lineage: Eukaryota > Metazoa > Chordata > Leptocardii > Amphioxiformes > Branchiostomatidae > Branchiostoma > Branchiostoma floridae x Branchiostoma japonicum. The sequence goes on from CM023823.1 coordinate 2,803,339, forward strand.
ATTAGGCATAGTATTATGTACCATGAAGTTTAATTAAAACGCTTTTGAAAAGTCATTTGTTGTGTCCATTTCAATTGCTGAGTTCAACTAATGATAGGACGACAATGAGCGATACAACCAATGAGAGAATGTCTTCGCGTCAAACATTTGCATTTTTTATGTTTTTATCTTGTATTTCTACGTTTTGAAGTAGGCGGGTGGGGCTATGGGATCAGTTTATTGAAAGACTGTAAAAAAACAACATACCGCCCTCCCCTTCCCGTGTAATGGAACAGCCCTGTTCATCCGACGGAAGCCGAAGCCACATAAACCCCGGCGCGGTTCGGGCAGTCTGGTCGCCTAGCAACCGATGTGAGAGGAATTGCGCGGCGGCAAATATCTCACGGCATCTGGTGCGGGAAGGTGACGCGATGCGGGGAGAACCAAGCGTAGTCAGAAACGTTCCTCTACTAGGCTTCAGAGGCGCATGGAAAGAGTAGAAATTGTCCAAATAGACAGATAACAGTATGTACATGGCACTTCCTTTGCATGTCCCGTTGTACTCTTTTTTTCTTTTACATAAGAAGTAATTCATATTGCCTTTCCCGGCTTGTATTCTGGCCTGGTTATTCAACTAACACTAGTAAGAGCAGCGTGAAGATAGTGCGACATTTAGACCTTATACCTAACGAACAGTGGCTCACGTATGATTCCACAAATACATTTCAGCGTGCCAACTTTAACTTAGAAAATCGCCCATTTATTTATTATTACAGCTTCACAGAATGAAATCTGTGAGGTGTCAGTAACAGGATCAATGCATCCTTTACAAGGCTGCCACCTCTAGAGTACCACTAGAAAAACAAATTATAAACAAATATACGCATGTGATGCATTTTGTTCTCCACAACTGCTGGTATATATACTAAAATAATGTTTTTGTATTTAGTTATTAGTTAGTATACTGGCCTGTGATTTATATATATATATATATATATATATCGTATCGTGATTTATATAACCATGCTTATTTAGAACCATGCTTATCCCCGAACCGTGCTTTATACAGAACCATTAGACACGGCTCTGGATACATAATATATGTAACTAAATACAAAGACATTATTTACATGTGCCAGCAGTCCAGGAGGAAAATCCATGGTATGCATAGACCAACCAATACCATTTATTTTTACATACCTATTTATTCAGTTAGTTTATTTTCCCCCGAAAAGGATAACAGGCATAGTTGCGAATGCTGGTGCGCAGGGTACACGACAGTCTGTATAGCTACGGTGTGGACGCGCACATTACAGAATCGGGGCCGTAGCGAGTCCCACAGGTGCGAGAAAAAAACTAGGCCATCATTCATTCAGATCATCGCATGCCGGACCAGAAAGCCTAATTGGAATTAAACCAAACACGTCACACTGATGTATTATAACGATCACAGCGGGATTATTATGAAACCGCTTATTATGAAACCACCGTCCACAATGTCAATGGGAAACATGTATCATTTACGTATTACCGCTCTGCCCAGTGTAAACATACGCTGCTCAGGTAAAATGATCGTGTATACTGGCCTGGGATTTAACAATGGAGGGATGCACCGCATACAACAGGGGCGGTTGTGTTCAGAATCCTCTCTATCTAGTTCTATGCCTGAATGGGTTAGGGTTAGGATCAGGCACGGTTCTGGATAGTCTCCGCGTATCCAAGAACGTAGATTTGCCCCAGACATGGTTCTGGATACGCGTGGACAATCCAGAACCGTGCCTGAGCATGGATCTGGAGAAAGCACGTTTCTGGATACAACAGGCTGTACATGTTTGTGTGAGAGTCTGATGAGAGGCTATTGGCCGGACGGTGGGAACTGACCAATCGCGAGGAAGCTTACATTGACCTTTGCTGATGACCTATACTCAATGATGGTCATTTATGCCCCCTACAAGTGCTCTCAAACCGTAGATCGTGAACCAAGCACCTCACAATGTCGCACAGTCCTAGATACACGTAAAGGAAATAAGGACGTTTTTTTTTTAGGTTTATACGAAAATATTCACGGCAACCAAAAGACTTGAGCAGTGCTATGGACCTCATTTATTCCTGGCTGAGAAAAAAACCATGACGACTGATTCATGACGTTCTGGAGAATAGATTAAAAGGTAAATGCGGATTATTACCACGAGGATTATGTTCACCACAAATCACGCCTGTTATGTTGTGATGAAGGCGCTGGAACGATTTATAATGCTGCAGGTTGTTATGAAGGTCAGAGAGATCCTTTCTTTATTCTTTATTTCAGGCATCCGTGGCCCATTTAAAAGAAAACATACAGATATAAATACACATAATAACAACAGTTAAAAATATGACTATGAGCACAGGCGGACCCAGACATTGCGGAAAAAGCTGTTGCGGAAAATTACATCGGATTTGAGAACAGATTGGATGATGTTATTTGAGGAGTTGTACAGACGAGATATGAAAGAATAGCATTGTTTGCGCCATGCAGCGTCAAATGCGTCTGCAAACCCTTGCCCATCGCGAGGGGATTCCCTCTCCCTTTCCCTTTCTCTCTCTCTCTCTCTCTTTCTCTCTTTCTCTTTCTCTCTTTCTCTTTCGCTCTCTCGCGCTTTCTCTCTCTCTCTCAAGGACATACGATCCGCCATTTTGATTTTGCGTTCTTTCTGTCTTAGCAACGCATCACGTCACAGCCCGCGGCCGGGTGCGTCACGTGCGACAACAAACCCAGCCTAGCCAAGCGCGGACAAATGACGGACGCACGGCCACTCGCAATAACCCGCGCCGCACAGGAATAACCACCACCGGGTTTTTTTTATATATATCATTATTATCCATTCGCCATGATGATGCACAAGCCAGGTCTGCCCTTATTCCACCTCCCCGGAACCCGAACCGTGCGTGTGAAGATGGCGGCCCGCCGGAGCTAGCTAAGAGAGGAATCTCACGGCTCCTGTGTTATTCCCACTCAGGGCGGGGCGAGGATCTCTCTCATGGACGCCACGCTTACTGAGGACATCACGGAAGCTTCGGATGAAGAAAGCACAGGTGAGCACACAACATCCTCCTCCTGCTCTACATCATCCCCATCTCACACATCTGACCTATTTACGTTGTACAATATTGGTGGGAAGGGAGGGAGGATGGGGTGATTTTCGCAGGTAATAATGTCTGTATACAGGCGATGTCGGTAACATCGGCGTTACTGGGAATAACGATTGCGGAATGTAGGTGAGAGATAGCGGCACTGGCATGGCAGGTTTCTTTGTATGTAGGCGTGGTGGTAACGCTGTAAAAATACCGGCGTGAACATCATTAGGATTTTCATCAATACAAGCTTATAAACATGTTTAATACAGGTAATAATGGCTGAAGAGTTTGACATAGATGGAGAGAGGAACGCAGTGGTTTTCGATTCACGGTAAAAATGTGTCATGCAAATGGCCACGTGACGCATACTCTTTGCCCGGTTAATGGTTAACGTGAGTTGTGGAAATACTACAGGCTTTTTAGCAACGGATCCCTCCACCCGCGCGTTTCAAGTACCAAAACAAACAGGCCGGGACAGTCCGCAAACAGTCGTTCTGGGAAACGGTAGGATGCAGAGTCAATAGTGGGGTCGTGCTGCACTCCACTGGGTTCTACCATCGATTCACTACTTCTGTGGAATATTTCTTTTTCTTCTTTTCCTTTTCATGGTCCAGTTAATGTTGGTTTGGTTTGGTTTGGTTAGTAAGGATCTCCATTAGTGTGTCAATACACACTCTTCTTCCTGGAGTCCTGGTGATGATGTTACAGGTTTTATTTACATATACATATATCACATTATAAACGGTTGTGCTACACTACACTGAATTCTACCATCGATTCACTACTTGTGTGGATTTTTTTTTAGAATGGTTTATTCAGTTTAAAATCCCTTGCAGCCATCAGACTGAATTGTGGACTTAATTACAGATTTAAAACTGGACTGGTACAAACATTAGATAATATTTGAGTCCATTTCGTAAATATTTACAGATTTACGTGCCAGATTACTTATTTCTTTTTCTTCTTTTCCTTTTCATGGTCCAGTTAATGTTACAGGTTTTATTTACATATATATACATATATCACATTATAAACGGTTGTGCTACACTCCAATGAATTCTACCATCGATTCACTACTTCTGTGGAATATTTCTTCTTCTTCTTTTCCTTTTCATGGTCAAGTTAATGTGACAGGTTTTATTTACATATATATACATATATCACATCATAAAGTTGTGCCACACTCCACTGAATTCTACCATCGATTCAACACTTCTGTTGAATATTTCTTTTTCTTCTTTTCCTTTTCATGGTCCAGTTAATGTGACAGGTTTTATTTACATATATATACATATTTTAAACGGTTGTGCTACACTCCACTGAATTCTACCATCGATTCAACACACAACTCTTGGAATATATATCTTTTTCCTTTTCATGATCCAGTCCACAATGTACAGGTTTTATTTACATTTATTTATTTATTCATCTTACAACACCTGGGTGGCCCCTTCAACATTAAATGTTGATTTCCAAGAGGGCCCAGGAAAACATTAAATAATACAATTTGAATAAAAAGAAAATTATACAGGTAACATAACACAGAGATGTAAACTGGCATCAGTTTAACTGAAAATTAAACTCAAATAGATAATACAACATATATAAGTGACTGAACAGATAAATCGCATTATAAGAGGATTAAATTGCCCCGTTTTCTTCTAGCATTTGCGTGTGATACATTCTATACATAGTATAAAATTTTTTAAATCTTTGTAGAATATTAAAATATTTTTTATTCGTCGACATCCATGTAATAAGATACCCCAAAAACTGTTACTCGAGCAACTCTATTCAAAATCATATCCAGTTGCTTGAGTAACTGTTTTTGGCGTATATTTTTTTTCTATTTATTTATTCACATATATTCAATGAGTATTAGGCAGGAAGTACAGTTGCTTATATGATGCCTTCTACTCAAAAACACAAAATAGAACAAGAGTAAAACACAATGACAAAATAACAAAGTTACATACATAATTACACAAAGTGGGTAAAAGAAGATGAGTACAAACAAGACAAGTTGGTGATCTATCAATTACGAGAATCTACCGGTACAAGAAATAAAGGTTTGAACTATGTCGAAGGTATTACAGTTTTTTTTATATTCACATCTTGTGTTGTGCATTCACTGGGACAATTGCCCCATTTTCTTCTGGCATTTGCGTATGATACTTTCTATATACATAGCATGTCTTTTAAAAATCTCTATAGAATATTGAATATTTTTAAAATTCATATCTTGTGTTGTGGATCCGCTGGGACAGGCGCATATATATATATATATATACATATCATTTGCGTGTGATCCTAGGTATATATAGTATATCTTTTTAATGTCTGTAAAATATTGAAATATATTTTTTTTATTCCTATCTTGTGTTGTGCATCCACAATTGCCACATTTTCTTCTGGCATTTGCGTGTAATACTTTCTATACATGCTATATTTTTTTAAAATCTCGGTAGAATAATGAAATATCTTTATATATATTTTTTATTCATATCTTGTGTTGTGTATCCGCTGGGACGGGCGCTCAGCTGTCTATTTGGTGCGACGCGATTTGCGAAATGTAACAAATCTAATAAATATAACCCGGTCGGTCTGGCGGCGCGCGGATCCGTGGCGAGGTTCTATCTTTAGCAGCACGGTGTTCGTCAGCGGGAGATAAGCAGCCGCGTTACGTGGGCAACATGCTGAACACCACGGCCTGAAAACCGCGGCCTGTGCAACATGCATCAGGGTCCTTGTGCTAGTTTTTAACGTTCACCGACAAAAACTACTCTCCTCTCACAAAACAAATTACCTGAACTCATCTGAAATATACACAATAATCAATTTATTAATAGGTCTTGCAAAGAATGTTATATTTAAGAACTGGTGTGATAACAGAAACAATGAGAAATATACATCAATGGATCTATACCGTAATTTCAAATCAGAAATGACTTTATACTTCAACCTTGTAAACAACAGAATGTACAAACATGTACTTTGTAACCTGTGAATTTTGTATTTAGGTATGCATGTATGTATGTAATGTAATGTTGCATTTAATGAATAAAGTTTGACAAAATTTAAAATTGAAAAAACAACAACAAAAAACAACAAAACATGCTGAACACTGTGGCCTGAAAACCGCGGCCTGTGCAACATGCATCAGGGTTTTTAACGTTCATCGACAAAAAACTACTCTCCTCTTAAGATCACAGGATCCACATTTTACAGAACCAACATGTATTCTTCGTCATTATTATGCTATTAATTGTAATTATAATTTGCAAGAAATTTATTATGTATTGTCTCCAGTTTAGCAGTGACCTGTACATAATCTTGTGGTTAGAATCACAGTCCGTGTGCAAGTTTTCAACGTTCACAGACAAAAACTACTCTCCTCTTAACATCACAGGACAGAGGCACTGTGGCTTGGCGTGTGATGTGGGGAGTGCAGTGTTAGTGCAGGGACTTGCACACAAACCCACAAGATTATGCACAGGTCATGGCTGATCTAAGGACAATATGTATTTATATAATATAATATAATATAATATAATATAATATAATATAATATAATATAATATAATATAATATAATATAATATAATATAATATAATATAATATAATATAATATAATATAATATAATTTATTGCAAATTCTGATCGCAAATAGCACGAAAGTGACGAAGAATACATGTGGGTCTGTGATGCTAGAAGAGAGTACGCCAAAACATTTACTGAAGCAACTGGATATGATGTTGGAAACGGTCAGACGATTCGGTAGCATCCACTACCTTTCGTCAGTGAAACCTCAGGTTTATAACCACGAACTATTGATTAAAAGGAGAGTAGTTTTTGTCTGTGAACGTTGAACGTGAACTTACACACAGACCCTGACGCTACCCGCAAGTTTATGCACAGGTCACCGCTGATCTAAAGACAGCTTATATCAAACTTATAGAAAATTCTAAATGCAAATAGCATGGGAATAACGAATAATACATGTAGGCTCTGTAATATGTGGGATCTGTGATGTTAACAGGAGAATAGTTTTCCTTTTGCCTATGAAAGTTAAAGAATTATGATGGCATTATTGCCGGGATATGCACACAAACCCACGATGTTATGCACAGGTCATGGTTGAATCGAGGACAACATACGTCTGTAGGTTTTGTGTGGGTTTTGTGTAGGTTTTGTGTGGGTTCGGGGATGTTGAAGAGAATGAGTGATTTTGAATTCTGGATACATATATACAGTATAAAGTACTCACAAACAACAGTCTCGCAGGCAAACTTACTGGTTGCCCGAATTGCGCTGTGGTCAACATACAGGCAACATTAATCCACAACAACTTGCTATTAAAAACTTGCATTATTGCACTGTTCCTTTGCATTCGTTATTATATACTCTTCATGTTGCCAATTCAATGTAAATGTCGGCGTACTAATTTGAAATAGTTAATTGACAATTCATTATATTAGTGGACAAATAAAAGATGTATGGTGCAAGTGCTGTAACTACCGATTAACATTAAACTGTTCTTACGTATTACGTTACAAAAGACAATCCGTTGGTATTGCACTGGTACTGGTAGATTCTGCATTGTTAGTTTGGCAGAGGAGAGTAGCTTTCCCTTTGTAAACGTAGGAAAATTAGCATGATATTTGTGGTCTGTAGTGGGGAGTGCTGTATTACTGTAGGGACACACACACACACTCAATGACTGATCTATTGATGCTGCCACATTATGCACAGCACAGGTCACTGATGGACTGGTATGATGATCGCTTATTGTATAAGAACAATAAATGGGATTCTGTAATATGTGGATCTTAAGATGTTGAAGGGGCATTTTTTAACATTTGGTACCAAAAATTGAAAGATTCTAATTTAAAAAAATATTCATGTGTTTGCCATTTACTTCCGCTTTTCAACATATTTATGCTCTCACATTTCTCGCAAGTAAAATTACGTTGAAATCTGGTGACTTTTTTAAAAAAAGAGTTCCCTTCTCTTGTGATCGTACAGAGGAATGCTCTACCGTTATGCACGGGTAATAGTTAAAATACTTGTTTCTCATGTCTAGTTTTCCTTCTTTTTTGATTTAGTTATACCCTAATTTGTGCGAGGTCGTGCGGTGCAACGACAGAGTACTCGACTCGGAACCAAGAGGTCCCGGGTTCGAGTCCCGACATGCCACTGACCTTGTGCCCTTGGGAAAGGCACTTTACACGACTTTCCTCACTTAACTCAGGTGTACATGAGTATCATGTGTTACGTGTGCACGCTATCAGCATACTTGCTGCCTAGTGCACACTTTGTATTGTCATGTTACAATTTCTGAAAAAAAAGTATGCCCCATGGCTGAGCTAAGAATAATGTATATTAAATTTATGGCAAATAGCATGAGAATGACGAACAATACACGTGGGTTCTGTAATGTTATGAGGAGAGAACAATCTACAGTAAAATGTACTTCGTCTTTCAATTGGCAGATTCGTTGCTCTAAAGGTGTATGATAAAGCCAGTCGCCATTCTTCTAGCAAACCGTTGAATGAATTTGGAATGAGGTTTAATTTTCCACAGCTAAAAAACTGACTTTCGCTACTCGTATCATATACATAACAGTCTACAGTAAAACCTACTTCGTCTTTCGCTTCACTTGAATTACAAAATTGGCCTACACAATTCAAACGACAACACATTATGTACATCACTTCTTACCGGTAGCCCTTCCCTCCCCTACTCTACTAATTGCTGTATTTTTTATATTGTTTTCAAGTTCATTTCCCAGTCTAGAAGATTTAATTTATCAGATAAACGTTATTTATTTTATGTTTATGTGCGCCAGCCTCTTTCATTTTATGTTCGTTGTATATTCTGTATTTGTTTTACTCTGTATTTTGTAAGTCTCTTGTTGAGCAGAGGGCTATATAAGCACGAATGTGCTTGCTGCCCAATGCTCGGAAATCTATTTGAATAAAATAAAAAATAAAAAATAAAAGAAGTATCATAAAGTCAGTCACTATTCGTCTAGCAGCAACTGGAAATTGCAATGAGGTTTTCCAC